>JBAIAA010000816.1:0-127183 GCA_037893245.1 Crossaster papposus | reverse complement strand
TGCTGGGCTTCATGAATTTGGGGTTGGTTGGGGGGGGGGTTTGTGCACGCTTCCCCCCCCCCCCCCCACACTTTCTACGGGGAGGGGGGGGGGGGGGGGGGGTGGCGGGGGGCAGCAGAAGTCCAGGTGAACTGAGCAAAATGATATAAACTATATAAAATATATATATTCAGTGCTCCCTTTTAAAAATGTGTGCATCCCCCGGGTGCCTTCCTGGAAGATCGACCCTAGTTACGCCACTGGACAGTGGTCATAAAACTGATTGTTTAGAGATACCTTTTTGAACTGGTGACGCTTATCATAGTTGTACTTCTGTCTGGCCTGTGCCTTCAGGATGTTCTTCTTCGCCTGGGGTGCCACTGCCTGTCTCACTGCCATCATGGACCTTACAATAGGTTCGGCTTGGTCAACCCTGTCACCACTGCCATCGGGTTGAACACTACAGCCACCACGTTGATCGCTACGGCTACCAGGTTGATCGCTAGGGTCACCGGGTTGATTGCAACGGCCACCAGGTTGATCACTACGCACATCAGGTCGATCACGCAGGTCAATGGGCAGAACAGGATCCCTGTACACAAAAAAATTGAACAATATGGTAATGCATATTTGTAGAAGACTGCGGTTGTGTGTCGAAACACAAACTAAATATTAAGACATGTGGAGCCCAGATCTTTTTTCTTTTTTTTAATTATTGTGTTTACATGTATATATATTTTTTTTAACAGCTGAAAACATATGTCATGTAAAACACAAACTTAATCAACGGTTCATTTGAAATAACTATAACTAGACAGAAATTACAGCTAATTTACAGCAAATATGACATAAAAGGGAAACAATGAGGTCTAAGATGTCATCAAATCTGCTAACACAAAGTTAGCACTGTTCCCTTACTGTAAGTAAAACTAGTTCAATCCAAAAGGTGCGACAAGAAATAGGAAACAGCAGAAATCATTTGTTACACCAACAACATACAGTACTGGTCAAGGGCATTATATTTGCTGTTAGATTGATATGGGGCTATAGAGATTGGGATTTAAAGCTTTACATGGTGGAGACAAGACTGAGAAAATTTGCGGTAACACCATAAATTGGATCTCTTAAGAAGAGGTAGGGTGGTTCTGATAAGAACCGGTTGGTTTGACACGACGTTTCGACCAGTGTCCTCAGTTTGTCCTCAGGACGACCTGAGGACGTGAGGACCTTTTTCACCTCAGGACGACCAAAGCACACTGGTCGAGTGAGTGAGTGAGTTTTTAGGGTTTAACGCCGTACCAGCATCAATGGCCATATTCACGGCGGGAACAAATTTCATTCAACAATTTTTTATTTCATTCAACAATTAATGTGAAGAAGTTACAGTTTTAGAGGTGGGAGGAAAACCCCAGAAGAATATCCTGGGGAAAAACCCACGGAGTCAGGCAGGGACTGAAAACCCAATCCACATATTGGCCCAGGCCGGATTCGAACCCGGGTCATAGTGGTGGAAGGCGAGGAAAGAACCGCTACACCAACCCGACTCCCCCACACTGGTCGAAACGCCGTGTTAAACCAACCGGTTTTTATCAGAACCACCCTACCTCTTCTTAAGAGATCCAATCCATGGTGTTACCGCAAATCTTCTCAGTATTATATTATTATGTACACAAATTTAAAAGACAGTAACGTGCTAATACAAAGAAAACCAACAGTGTGTTAAGTCCTTTACCTTCCATACATAATAAAAAATGGTGAATACCCGGTGGAAGCATGAACTGATGTTCTATATCCAAATAGGACAGCATCTAGGTTCTCATCCCAGTTGTCCTCCTTGTCATTGACAACTTTGGCCAGACACCGTTGCAATGTCTGATTGAACCTTTCGTCCAGCCCATTCGTCTGTGGGTGGTAAGCCGACGTCATTCTGTGCTCTGTACCAGTTAGACGAAAGAGCTCCTGATTCACTTTGTTGACAAATTCCCTTCCCTGGTCTGTAATAATAGTCTTGATACACCCAAGCCTGAAAACGAAGGAGAAAGAACTTTTTACAACAGGTAGTACCGTACGCAGGAAAAAATATATACACACAAAATAGGCCCAAAAAATGGAAGCTTGTTGAGGTTTTGCTTTCCCTTGAACAATATACATTTGTCAGGCTAGAGAGTAATATCACAATATGCTTACACTATAAAACGGGAATGTCTCTAATGCTTTTAGGGGTCTACAAAGTTTCGTCATTTGCCCGTATTTTCTCGTTTCAGACATTTTTATCCCAAACAACAGCATTTTAGACATTCATGGTTCATAGTGTTATAAAATGTTTGTGTTTCCTGAAGGTTAATGTCACAGGGCACAAGGTCTATAGCAACTCTGTTCATGAGTAAAGTGTCACCTTACTCTTTCATACTGAAAGTTGTTTCATACTGCTAAGAAGCTGATACTGACTTTCGTCTCAAAGATAGCTTTTATGAACAACACTTTTGGGCCTTACTGTTCAAAACCAGCCTATGTGGAAGAATAGGACATAAACGCACACCTACGTTGTAAAGGTCTTATAAAGAAACAGTGCCACTGTCAGACTTGATTTGTTGGGAACAGCCTCAGATACTGGCCACTTGGAGAAAAAATCACAGAGTGTGATTAAGTATCTGTTCCCTCTCGGGGTTTCTTTGAGAGGGCCAATCATGTCCAATCCAGCCTGTGCAAAATGAAATAACAAAAAATACTTCATGCGCAAGTTTAAAAAACACATTATTAGTAGTACATGTAGTTGGTTGTACATATTTTGTTGTTTGGAGGCTATGAATGACTACACATCTGTTAACAACTTGCCTGATCCCATACTCTAGACACTGGTATCGGATGGAGGGCTGGTGTTGATTTGGCGAGTGTGCTATTCCCGCGCTGGCATACATCACAACGTTTAAGAAATTCCTTGACATCTGATTGGATGCCGGGCCAAAAATACCTCTTGGCGACATTGTGGTAAGTTTTGTCCCGTCCGAGATGGGCACCTAGGTGGTTGGTGCAGGTAAAAATAAAGGAATACATGATGTAGTATATAAAACTGTGGCCAGCAGGCAGGGTTGAGAGATTTGCCGGACACACGGTATCACAGAATTGGCAAGAATACCAAACCATCACTGTGCAATATATGTAGTGATATGGGCCACACACTCTGCAATAAAGTGCTTTGCTTGGTCAAGTTGTCTTCATGTCAAAGTCAACTTGTCTTGTCTCATTAGACTATTTGACAGACAGTCCCACTTTTTTTTTACAATACAAATGTTTAACCAAGTGCAAAAGAGCACAGTTCTTACACCCACTGCCCATGTCAAAATTGATAGGAGAGGCAAAAATGATCAGGGGCTAATCGGTCAAATAATTGTAGGTCAACTCGCCCCTTACCTACTCGTCCCTTACCAACTCACCCTCTAACTGACTCGCCCCTTACAAACTCGCCCCCTGGCCAACTCGCCCCTGGCCTACTCGCCCCCGACCGACCCGCCCCCTGGCCGACTCACCCCCTTAGTAGGCAGTCCACTCGTTTGAACCATGGACCTTAAAGTTGTAACCATAAAACGTGTCATTTTGAGGAATAAAAATGAACTCTGAACCTAGACATTAACTCATTTTTTTCCCCAATATTAATTATGTATCATTGAAAAGAGATTCACATATACCACACGCAATTTATCGATAAATCGCATTTATCAGAATTTGGAAATTTCAGGTCCTGAAATAGGCCGCCTATATTACGTTGTATAACTTTTTCAAAACCTATAAATATAAAATAGCATTCCTCCATGGGCCTATCCACAGAAAATAATAGTTGTTTGGAATCAGATTGTATCGCTTGTAACAAAAACTATTATTGATTTTATATTATTTACAATTTATCTGTGGGCTGAGAGTACGGGCAAAATACAGTACATTATGTCTAGGTTGACAGCTCATTTTTATTCTGCAAAATGACACATTTTATGGTTACGGATACATCGGTCATCGTACAAGGTCCATGATTTGTACACAACGTTGTACGTTACACAAGTCAACGGAGGAGTCCAGTCTGGGCGAGTCTAGGACTAACTAGACATGCTATTGCTAGTGCTACTTGCTAGGCCGTAGCCGTAGGTACCTGAGACAGCGTGGATGGCGTGTAATTTGTGTTGTTGTTCCTCAGCATACGCAACAACCAGCCGTCCACTGTAGAACAGATTCCCCCCTTCCAAAGTGAATGACTTTGCTTTTCTTCTCAGAGCCCTCTTTTGGTTTTTATCCAGGTCTGGAGGGTGTTGTCCTGAAGACAGGAACTCTATAAGTCGCTGCACCTCCTCCATAAAGTCGGCCATGACGACAACATGCGCTATGCGTACGTACCCATATCAAAGACCCTAGAGCGCCGTTGCCCTATGTATATGTACCGCGCGTACACGGTTGAGAATAGAATTTGTACGCTTGCAAAAAGTCTGAAATGATACTGATTACTGCCAATTTCCGTTTCTCGCAGAAACGTAGATCGGCCGATTTAATTAATAAAGCTATTTAAATGTTGATAATTCGATAAAGGGAAGAGAAGTCCAAATAATAAATACCCTGTGGGCTTAAATTCATTGAAATAACATCAAAATAACCACTTATGTGTTGAACAATTGGGGGGACAAAATTACCTAGAGAGGGGACAGAATAAACTGAAGGGGGACAGAATTAACGGCTCCAGGGGGACACTTTTACCTAGGTAATTCTGTCCCCCCGGACAAGATTACCGGGGGACAGAATTACCTGCCACAACGGCCCTGCTTCCTGCCATCAATTCCGGGACCGGACAAACAAGCACACTTTTCCTGTCACTGGTTAGCGTTCATTTGATTAAAAAACAAATCAAACTCATAATTCTCGTACATGTATACATACCTGTATGTACATGTATGTACATTTCTGACAAAAAAATCTGAATTATTGAGTAATTTACCCGAAAACGTGGGTTTCCTTTTTTCAGGGACACAAAAAGAATATAATTTGTAAATAAAATTTATTTTGTAAACTTTATAAATAAAAATAAGAACCAATCATGTAAATTGGAACAGGAAGCAGGAACAGTTCTGATTGGTCAGTGTTGTGGGTGTGAGGTTGAATCTTTGATTCTGATTGGTCAATATTAGCAGCATAACATTAATCATGAAACTGGTCTGTAAAATGGATTTCCATGAACTTTTTTAATTCTAATACGCTTTAAATTTGGATTTCTTTGAAATGAATATATTTTAAATTACCAGTTTAACAATGTGTGAAAAGATTATCAGTTAATTCCTAAAATACAATAAGGAATCAAAAAACAAAAAATACTCGGCTCCATAGGATTGTGCACAAATTTTCAGGTTTGTTTGTCATCCAATCCCATGATGCTTTGAGAATGTCGATAAGGTTTCCATCAAGCACAACTTGAACGATCATTGTGTACAATTCATGAGATATCCCTTGCGTGGCGGAAACCAGACTGGTACCGTATGGATTGTGTAGGGGAAACCTTTGTAACTCAATTGCCGGTGTCATATAAAAATTAGACAATGATATTATTTGGGTCGTTTTATAGCTATTTTGGTGCTGAAAATGATGGTTTTGCTGAGACATGTTGAACAAATGTTGGACGTGTGACGCACGCAGAAGTTTGGTATCACAGTTTGGACTTGGACCCTACAATTCGTCTTTTAGCATTTGGTCATTGTCTGGCGAATGTAGGGTTAAGTTAATCGGACTACCTCCACTCATAAAAAAAATTCATCTGTAAATTGTGCTCTTTTTGGACCAGTTTGAATAGCCAAATATAAATGTTGCTCATAATAAACATGACTAAGATCCTTGTCTACAAAGCAGTATTCCAAGAGTGAAGGCTATGGTTGCCAATCATGGGGGGAAAACAAGAGATTTTATCATGTAAACATGACAGCAGTGTTATTTACATAATTAAACATGGATCTCGAGGGGCTTTGTGGTTCAGAGCAATGATTCTTTCTCCAAACAGTTCCACCAATCGCTCTTGTATGATGATGCAGCGATGGGGCCCACCACAACAACCACAAATAAATAGTGGTGCACTTTCCTAAATATACCCTTTCATAACATTGGTCACCGTGACTGTAATGCCATGAGCAAGGTGTCATTTTAAAGAGAATATCTCCCTATTTCTGTTACAATTACATGTAGCAATAATATCTCGTTTCGGTTTTTTTATCCATCCTGTACAGCTCTAAGACATGAACTCTGTATCAGAAAGTTCCATCAGAAGGTTCCATCACTCCAAGCTCTGTTCTATTCTTGGAGTGAAACGGGAGGATCGATGTTACAGACAACAAGGGTGGATCTTCCAAGCATAGAGACCATGATTCGTCAGCTCAAGAGGATGACATACTCACGACTACATATACCCAGCACGATATGGGGCCGAGGGGTACCCCCCCCCCCCCTTATCCCTATACCCTAACCCACTTTACACTATTGTTACCTAACACACGTCCCCCCCCCCCACTCCTTAAAACCTAAAAAAAAAATCCTGAGATTCCGGGAGCACAATGGCCAACACAATAGAGGGGCAGGGGGGGGGGGGTATGTCGGCCCTGTATCATGCTGCATGTGGGACTACAGGCTGTACTCATAGTCAATTTACATCAAAATAGGGCCTTACCTAGAAGTAATTGCAATATAATTTAGTTTAACACTGTCACGTGGGGGAAGTATCACTCATAATCTAAATCCCCCAATGAGTGGAAAAGTGATTTGTATTCACTTTTTCGCTACTATTTTTTACCATACAACAACAACCGGTACAGAGGGAGTGTTGTTTATCTTTTGCGTCTGGTAACCCTCAGAAAAATCGCTCACATCATGCAGGCGATACCTCGAAACTAGACTTATCACAAGCAGATGCCTTGTCTACCAATTTATATAATGGGAATCTACCTTGCCCCACAATAATATTATTTTGGTATTTTCTAGAAAAAGGTCAAGAATTTTGAATAATTTTGGCTGTCAAAATTATTAATCGGTTAAAATAAATCGACCCTCATGTTCAATAAACTATTTGTTTTAGAATGTTTTGGCATAAATAAGGCAAATTCAAAAACAGGGTCCGGCAATGATGTGCAGAAAGTGACCCATTTGAAGTTAAATTTAGGTGTCCATGCACAAAAGCTTGAGCCCATTTTGGGGATATATCCCAAATCCAAAATTCCAAGAGTTTCCTGAGAAATTAACGTTCTTGGCATAACTTTATAATTGTAAAAAGTAGACGCCAAAAGCCTTAATGAAGAAAAAACGTGCAGGGTTGAAATCTTTCACTGAAAGTTTCAGTGAATATAAATTGTCCACTGTTTTTAATATCCAAGGATCAAACTTAAATTTTCTACATTCTTTTTGCAAAATAATGAATGTTTTTCATCTATGGACTTAAGCACTGTTGGGTGAAAGTTAAAGTCATCCACTCTGTCAGAAGCGACTAGGACTGTGAATAAAGTTATGTCTTGAAAACTACAATGTTTCCGTCAATTGTAAAGTTGTAAACAAGTTTAAAATATTTTGTACTCTATATAGTTTATGTAAAAGATCAACGAAAAAATATAACAAAGGAGAGAAGTGTTTTCAAACATTGAAGATATTTTTATTATTTAGAGCTTTTTCCCAAACCCCAACTACGACTGCATTGTGCCTTTTTTCGTTCAGTATGGCAATGAAGATGGAGCCTTATACGGACCGAAGTCGGGATCTTAGAAATGGCCCAAGTTTCCGACGCACTGTCGTATGTATTCGCATTTGGTCTTAAATCCTATTATTATTACACATAGTGTTAATACTTTTCCAATGTTCACTCTGGTGAGTGGTGGTTACACACCGAGTATATATATATTCTTTCGGTACATGTACATAGGGTTTGTGTGTAAACTGAAATATCTCTAATCTCAAACCGGAACACTCTAAAATTTTTAGCATCACCCTAATTTGTTCCCTTCTACATTTTCTTTCGTTATACCCTAATTTTACCTTGTTCTACCTTTACTGAAGAAGACCCACCGCGCTATGGGGACTCAACTACTCGGTCTGTCTTTTCCAAACAAAGGAGCCTGTCCCCATAACTCTGTGTGTGCCTACCTACAGTGTTGTACATCGGTGAAGGGCAAAAATCTATATTGAATATTATAGTTAAATCGCAGTCCCGGTGCTATATGTACATCAGATTCGAACCAGCCACAGGATCCCGTAAGCTCGGTGGTCGAGTGGTGATGTCATTTTCTGCACTACAAAGCAGGAGGTCGTGGGTCAAGCCCCACTCGAGTGGTTACACACCGACAAGTACACAGTGCATACATGTATACATCGGTGAAGGGCAAAAATCTAACATTGATTTCTAATGGTATTACAAATGTAAAAGTGAATCGGAACCGACCTGCATGACTCGGACTCAATTAGAGATGTGATTCAGACCTGGACTCGTGCAGGGTTGATGTGTACATAAACTACATTGTTTGTTACCACTTTATAGAACAATATTCATAGTACTTATATTTATTTATATTTATTTATAATTTTTAATATGCAATTTGACCACCACAAGTGCCAAGGTGGGGGCTACTAAGGGGAGATAGAATGGAGAAACCAGACCCTCGTACTGAAACAAGATCCCTGTTCCACGGATCTCTTCAAAGTGCAAATAGAGCTGGGAGCTAGGGGTATATAACCACAGTCCGAAGAAAAGGCATTACCCCTATTATGAGTAATATGTGATAAAGTGTTTTGCCCAAGGACACAAGCAGCACCATGATCCCACGCTAGGGTTCAAATTAACCCACTACATGTACCACCGCACATGGCAGACACTGTAATCATCGGACCACGTTGCAATGTTAGTGAAACATTGGTTTTAAGATATCGTCACGTCAGTGCAATTATTTTGTCGTAACTCAATTGTGCAACAAAGTCGTATTTTTATCTCGCGCAATATAACGCCGTATATCGACGTACATGATCATATGTACATACATGTATCGACGTATTATGTTTGGATCTGGAACAGGCTACCTTGGCTGCAGTTACTGCAACCAATCTGAAAGGGTTCCAGAGAGAAGCACGACCAGCTATATAGTGTAGGATGCTATGTATATTTGCATTTTTTTTTGCTAAGGATGCTTTTTTTGGTTTCATTGGCTAGAGTAGACTCTCAGCTCTCAGAAAAGTATTGGTAACATTTTTTTCCGTCAAACGTATGGCCGCCATCTTGATTTTCAAAATGGCCGCCGTTTCCAAAATAATTTGCCCTATAACTTTGGTTCTGAGCAACATATGGAGTTAAACTTGGTGGCAAAGCCTATGTTTTCAATACCAGGGAGTTCAAAAATATCAAAATTAAGTTTATAGCTATATACGTATGACCGCCATCTTGGATTTCAAAATGGCCGCCATTTCTAGAGAATGTTGCCCTATAACATTTGTTTTGAGCAACATATAAAGTCAAACTTGGTGGCAATAAAATGTATACATGTAGCTCTAGCTGTTGTCAGCAATCTTAGGCTGGCAGGTGTAATTACGCAGCTATAAATGTAAATTATAAAATTGACAATAATAATTTGCTTTTGATGCTGTTTTTACTTGTACCAGATCATAATATGCTAATTAAATTGTTGACCCTTTTGGTAATCTGTAACAACATGACAATATGAGAGCTATTGGGTGCCGTTGTGGTTACTTAACCCTGTATATACCAATGCCAGCCTCAGGCTATCAACTCCCCCCCCCCCCCCCCTCCCGCAATCAACGATCTAACCCTTTCATCGCATCAAAACTCCAGAACACTCGTATAGTAAAAGGTATTATTAGTGATCATGAGGCGGTATTGAGTGACATTGACTTCCAGCCTGCAGTCAACAAGAAGGCACCTAGAAGAATCTGTTTTTTACAGCAAATGTTACATGGAAGGTGTGAGATCGGATTTTGTAACCTTTCAAGAAGAATTTTTCAGCACCTCGGCGATCAACCAATGAGAACTGGTTCCTGTTGAATAATTTTATTCTGCAGACAATGAAGAAAAACACCCCTAGTAAGATTGTAGGATATCGTGCCAACCGGCCATGGATTACACCTTCCCTCGAACGTATGATCAGAAAGAAGGCCAGAATGTAAAAGAAGGCAAAAGCTTCCAACTCCAAGGATGACTGGGATCATTTTAAGTCATTCCGCAATGAAAAAAGATCCCAGCCTCCTACTGGTCATACACCAACCGCATCTTAATGACAAACATAAAAACAATTTCTGGCGCTACATACTACTGGTATCTCACCCTTACACACAATAACAAGATCATCTCAGACAACAAAGATAAAGCTAGAATTTTTAACATGAAATTCATGTCTGTTTTTACCTCCGAGAGTCTGTCTGATCTGCCATCAATGGGCAAGTCTTCGTTTCCTGATGCACATTGAAATATCAGTGAGTGGTGGGCGTAAACTCCTTGAGAAGATTAGCATCATCAAGGCAACAGGTCCGGATTCCATTCTAGCCCGTTTTTTAAAAGACATGGCGGAAAAAATATCTCCTATCTTGTCATCCATCTTTCAACAGTCGTTGAAGTCTGGTAAAATCCCTCATGACTGGGGGATTGCAAACATGGTTTCCATAATAAAGATAGGTGATCGCAGTGAAGCCGCCAACTACCGACCCGTATCACTCGCATCAATATCATGTAAAATACTTGAGCATATTATTTGTATCCCTGTGATGGATCATTATGAAACTCACAACATTTTATTTTGAAAGTCAACTTGGCATTTGCCCTGGCCGCTCCTTTGAATAATCAAAGCTTATCATTACAACTCATGAACTTGCTGAGGCCTTGGATGACAGAAAGCAAACAGATTTCATCATTCTTGACTTCTCTAAGGCTTTTGATAGAGTACCCTATTAAGGCTCTTCCTTATTAAAACTATATCATTACGGAGTTTGTGGCTCTCTTCTGAAGTGGTTCAACAATTTCCTCACCCAAAGAAGCCTGCGAGTTGTGGTGGATGGCGAAGCTTCGGAGTGGTCAGATGTTCTTTCTGGAGTTCCCCAAGGCACGGTGGTAGGGCCATTGTTATTTCTCACATTCACCAATGGTATATCAATCTTCATCACATCGATTGTTTTATTCACCGTTCTATTAACAAGGTGTATGAATGCGGAGCTCTTTAAAAAGATCTTGATTCAGCTGCATTCTTGCTCAGCCAAATGACAGATGAAGTTTAACATCGACAAATGCCATGCGATGCAAGTTTCCCACCTGGAAAACAACATCGGCTTTGACTACCACTTGGGTTATGATGTACGGTCATCAGTTGATGAACATCCATATCTGGGACTATCTTTCAACTCCAAACTTTCCTGGAATACACACATATCATCACTTTGAAAGCCAACCGGATGCTAGGGTTAATTTAGAGGAATCTATAGGCACTGTAACCCACGGCTGCAGAAACAAGCCAAGCTTACATCTCTCTGGTCAGGCCACATTTAGAATATTGCTCAACAGTTTGGAATCCCCATCATCAAACCCCCATCAATCAAGTACAAGCCATCTAGAGAAGAGCAGCTAGATTTGTGCAGAACATCTATCAGCGCAATAAAAGTTTTACTGCAATGCTGCAGAATCTGCAGGGGCCTTCACTTCAAGCTAGAAAGGAAGCAGCCACCAACATTATGATGTACACAATTCCCCACGAGTTCATTGCCATCAACAGGGATCCTGTACCTGACCCCAATGACAGGTACAAGGACATCCATGCCTACAGCTGTCCGGCAATTAATATTGCATCTTCTTGGCAAACTCAATGTTGATTATGGCATTCACATCCTAAGTTTTTAAGCAAACTGATTCTAAAATGGAGGCCATTTTGGAATTTAAGACTTTTCATCCTAATACCCCTGTCAGACCGGTGTGCGATCCCACGGCGACCTTACTGCGATGCAGTTTTCATCAAAAACGCAGTGGGGTCGCCGAAAACTGGCAACAAATCCTGAAATCTATGAGGTAGGTAGCTCACAGTACGCTCTTGACTCGCTCACTGCGCTCTCACTACACTCTCACTGCGACCTATGCGTTCCCAGTTTGATCATCGCCACGCTCTCACTGCGCTCCTATTACGCTCTACGCGATTTTGCTGCGACCAAGGCGACCTCGCTACGACCTCGCTACGACCTTACGACGCTCTCAATACGTCCCCACTACGTTCTGTGCGTTTGTACCGCGTTCGTGCGGCAACTATAAATACAGCGAGCTCGATGTTGCTAGATATTTGCTATCTGTTGTACAATGTTTATGTTCTGACTCTCTACAGCCATAGTGAAGAGGAGATGCACATTAGTATGTTGTGTGGAGGATATAGGCTGTATACCATTTGTGGCCTTTACGCATGTCAAAGTCAGAACGTATTATACACGCAGTATAATCGCAGTTTAATCACACTGTGATCGTACAGGAAGCTCCATAACATCGCCATGGACGCATTGGGGGCGCCATAGTCGTACTGGCAGCCCCGTGTGGACGCAGTATGAGCGTGAAAAAGCCCTATACGACGTAGTAGAAGTGCAGTATGAGCGTGGTAAGAGCGTAGTGAGAGCGTGATAAGCGTACAGCGGTCGTACTTCAGACGTACTTCAGTCGCAGATTAGGCAGACGGCGATACCAACTCGCTCTTGTTACGATCATGCCACGCCCAGGTAGACTTCACTACGTCCCAAGTACCCGGTACGTTCTTTGATATCCCACTACGCTCTCACTGCGCCCCCGTTGCGTTTTGGACCAGATCGCCGAGGTTTGGCGACCATGGAGACCCTCTCACGACCTAGGTAGACTCTACTACGTTCCCATTACGCTCTTGGCAATCCTACTGCGCTTCTACTGCGTTTTTAAACTCCTTAGCATAATACATGTGGGTATTGACACCAAAATGGAGATCATACGAAATTCCAATCCTGGGTTAAAAAACATTGTCCTAAAGTGGCGGCCATTTTGAAATTCAAGATGGCTATCAACCAGTGAGATGGTATCAATCAATACTATTTGTATCTGTAACTCCTTTGCTTAATAAATTGAAGTAATTGTCAGTAAAATGAACTTCGCATAGCATTAATACTTTGATTTATTAAACATTTGGTTAACAAATGGCGGCCATTTTGAAATCCAAGATGGCGGCCATACGGTTAATGGAAAAAAATGTTACCAATACTTTTCTGAAACCTGGATGTCTACTCTTTCCAATGAAACAAAAAAAAGCATCCTTAGCAAAAAAAAATGCACAACTTTGAAATCCCACATAACAGCCTACGCGACATCCAACCTTTAGTCAGTCTCTGCTTTACCAATGCGCATGCTCTACTGTACGTTCGCACGCGCTCCCGGCGAACTATTTATGAAAAGATGGCAACCGCTTTGTTTACATTTGCGACATGATGGTCATTGGCACTATTCTTCCATACTGTAAGTAGGATAAGTCATAACGTTAGTCGTGTTGGTCCAAAAACAAGACAAAAATTACATTAGGCCCGCCAGATTTTCACTTAACGTTTTTCACTGCCTTTCCCTTCCGTCCGACTACTGACATCACTTTGTCCACGCCTCTGTTTTCCTATGAAAAGAGGCTACTGTCAACTAAGTTAACCAGCGCCAACCGTGCCCCGGGTTAGTGCATGGAGCTCCATGGATATTGCAACCATTATGCGTTCGAGCGACGTTAGTCGAACTATAGCCCGAACTTGCTCCATTTATGGAGATCAATCGGTCTGGGCCTAATTTCTTGGCTTTGCTTATACCGTCTGCTATCGCGGTTAGCGGAAAATGGTGACCGTAAGCGAGGAATTCTGTGGTTAGCAGAGCCAAGAAATTGGGCCCTGGGCCCAATTTCTTGGCTCTGCTTACTACGAAAAATCCCTGCTTACAGCAGAAAATTCGGTGCTTACGGTAAACGTATTTCACGCGTTAGCAAGGAATATGTTGGTCTCTGCATGCGTACATCCCGCAACTAAGGATTCTGTGCTTACCGGGTGAGCAAATAATTTTTCTGCTAGCGCGGAGTAGCGGAAAATGGTGACCGTAAGCGAGGAATTCTGTGGTTAACAGGGCCCAATTTCATAGCGCTGCTTATCAGTTAGCGGAAAAGTCGTGCTAACTTTAGCAGAAAAATTTGCTAACCTTAAGCGCTATTTCACGGCGTTTTTGTGCTAACGTTTGCGCGCGCATGGAGATTCTACTGTTACGTCACTGATTTAAGCAAATTTTCCCGCTAGGTTAAGGGTGCCTTTTGCTGCGCTTACTGCTTACGGTCCCCATGAAATAGACGGAGGCTCGGTTAGCAGAAAATCGTGTGCTTAGCAGCGCTATGAAATTGGGCTCAGGGCCACGTCCACAATAGACTTGGTGCCAAGTCGGTATAATAGCGGTCCACTCGGTATATACAGGGGGGAGGTTGCGGTTGCCTCGTTCCCAAATTCGAAGTTAGATATGTCGCAACTCGGCACGTTACTAGTCTTAAACCAGCCGTGCCGATAAACTTCAACTGAAATACACGGATTAAACCCGACTATCTAACGACTTGTCATCAAGTCTACGTCCAGAATAACGTGCCGCCGTTGTACATGTGCGCCTGGCCTCAATTTTGTATCAATTTTAGCGTCGGTAAGTATTATCGCGGTCGCGGCGTGCGCCGCGCCCGAGTTAGCCTTTTGACAAGGCCTCGTGACTCTGGCTAAGCGGCTGGGATGAGTCTAGATACCCGGGGTGAACGCGCGACCGAGTGACGAATGTCACGAGGCCTTTTGCAATGTAGGTTTCACTGCTCCGCATGAATTATTCATAGATACATATTAGCGTGCCAATACGCCCAATCAGAACGGCGATCTCCCAGTTGGCTTCGTTCGTGATTCGTTCAATATCAAAGCATGTAAGAAAGGTAAAAAAACGTATATAAATTTTGCTTCTGAGTTGAATATATGAATGATAAATACAATAAATACAAGATATCACATTTAAATCTATTTTACATGCAAAATTGCAATAAATTAGGAAGCAACTAATGATTTGAGCTAAATATTGTAAGTGACATGATTGGACATTCCCTGTTTGTAAAATGAACTAGTCCAACTCAAATATAAGCTGACGTCACGCGGAGATACGTTCGCTGATTGGACGCTACCATTTCGGTAGCGATTCCAGTCGGAAACAAAGGTTAACATAAGAAATCCAAACCAGATTGATAAAGGCCACTTGTCTGGGCAATTCACACTGGCGTTCACTCAGGTTTTCGCGATTAGTCTCTTTTTAGTCGCTCGGCGTCTATCAGACATGTGGCCTTGTTTAAAGGCTACGCCCGAGTCGGCCGAATATGTAAACAGCGCATGAAGTAATATACGCAATATGCCTTGCTGATTTGCGATGACGGTCACATCAAATTATAGCCTTTTTGCGGCTTTTACCATCGTCCGTACTAGTAGTGGTAGTATCATGACATCTTAGGAATTCTACTGCCATTCATGGTCAAGTTTGATGCCAGGGTTTGATGAGTGGCCACGCTGACACAGCCACACGACCAGGGACAGGTCATGCAGGTTAGGCTACCACGAGCATAACGAGGACCGCTCACCGATTGAGTGGTTATAGGCCTAACGTTAGATTCTTTTTAGAATTTTTTAGACGAATATTTCATCTCCATTCCCAATGTGCATTTTGATCATCGTTCCCGATGCACATTTCGCTAATTAATTTTGCTGTAATTTTCATAAAACAATGGATGGATTTGAGGGGATAGTATGTATAGCAAATATTGTTACACTGATTCGTTTCACTGATTTAATTGTTTGAATTCGGTTTGTAGATGCTGGAAAAAGATAGAAAATCTACCATGTTCTTGTAGTCTGGTTCCCTGGCCCCACTTAAAATGAAGCGAAGCAATTATAGAGTTAGAGAATTATAAGGTCATAGAATTAGTCTAGTTGTTTGCTGGTGTAATCCAAAATGCGGAATAACTAAATTTCAAAATTTAAGAGCAGTAGTTTGTTTTAAGCCAGTTTTTTCAAACACTGGTAATTAAGCCAACCAGTGTTGGAAATTGATACGAAAATGGCACTTTATTTGAAAATGTCAGCACGCCAGGAACTATATTTTTACAAGATGCTTTTAATAGACTCATTCCTCAACAGTCCAGTACACGTAAAGTATTTTGTGGTATTTTAAGAGGGGAAAATACCGAGAGAGAAAGTCGAAAGTTGTCAGTGAGCCCTGCATTCTATAATTGGTCTGATTGCTGTAATTGTAGTTTATGATCAACGAAGCATTACAATTTCCCTCAAATGTGTGTATTACATGACTATAGGCCTGCAGTCTCTCCTTGCAATTTTTAAGAAGTTTGTGGTTATTAACAGTTAGCTCTGTGGTATTGGATATTTGCATATCAGTATAAAAAAGGCCAGGCAAGTAGTTGTGGTTGTTGACAACTGGTGGTGGCAAGAGGCTAGCTATCTAACACCTCTTATCCTTACACAATGGCTGTATTACGTTTCAGACATTTACAGGCCAAGACTGGGCCAATGTTATAACCTAATTATGTTTCAGACATTTATGTTTCGGTGATTAGAAAGCTTACGTTTCAGACATTTGAAATGTCTGAAACGTAATCGCTACTTACGTTTCAGACATTTAATATATATTTAATAAGTATATTGTTCTTGTTTCAGACATTTTGACACGTAACAATAGCGTTTCAGACATTCTTGGTTCACAGAAAAAATAGGACCCCGTTCGAACCCCGTTCGTTTGAATTCCTGACCTGTTTGTTTGTGTTCTTTCCTCCATGCCATGGTACATGTACATTAAACCACGATGTTTGTCTTTCGGATAATACCAGAAAGAAAACGATCACTGGCTAACAATTAACATTTTGTGGGGTTGCATTTTATCCTTTCTAAAAATAGGGTTGGTCGGTTATTTTTTGTTTAGCTTTAACTTGTGACATGTTGAACCCTTTGCATAGGGTTAACATGCATACAGTATTTCTAATCATACATTTTTAATATTTGCAGTAACCTCCTGATCGAGACCCAGACTCGTAGTGTACTTCATTCAGCAGAGATTATCATGTGAACCACAACAAACAGGCTTCTTTGAAGTGCAGTTCATCAATGAGTACATTGGTAAGAACGTTTGTACTAAACACTTTGGATAGGTGATTCATTAGGGGCTGTCCAAAGTTGTCAACATTTTTAAGGTCGTACAGAGCGTACTACTTTTAAGACCTCCCTCCCTCCCCCCAAAGTAGTACTTTTCAACATTTAGTCCAAACACCGGTAGAGCTGTGTGGGGCATTGCGTGCACGATGTCCATGCACAGCTGTGGGAACGAGTCGCAGTAAAGCTGTGTCAAAGGTTATTCATTCACGCTTGGCACATTCGCGCGCTTATTGAGGGCTAGTATATAGGGCATCAATACATGTGTGTATGTACACCGCATGGTTAACGTTGCGCTATACGAAATCATTGCCAACTCGGTCGCCGCGGCGTGTAGGGCGGGCGGCGTCAAAAGTATCTCATCCTCGCAAGCTACGTACTGTATAGCTAGCCAGGGACGCATCAGATTTTTTTTCACGGAGTTGCATAGCTGCTAACAAGGTATAACCTGCCGAAGCAATCATTTTTGAACAGCGGACTATTTGTATCGCTTCTGATTTTAACGTTGGAAATTCTTTCCAGATAAAACAAGAAGGAAACAAAACCAATCATATAATTTTCCTTTGCTGATTGTATGGTACAAAATCAACATTTTATTTACAATTTAAAGTCGTACGCGGCCTCCGACCCCCCTCCCCCCTGTCGTACGCTTTGTACGACCATTAAAATGTTGAAAACTTTGGACGGCCCCTTAGTCATGAAGTAACACAGACATTTGTAAGTCACATCCTATAACTACATAAATATTGAATATTTTAAAGTGAACAAAGCTGGCAGGAGCTGGATTCGAACCTGCAACCTCCAGGTTACCGTACCAGCGCTATACCAACTGAGCTATCTTGCCGCAATGCCCTATGAATGAGGCTAGCCTACATGTATGTTGGCGGTCTCCCAAATTGTCAGTATCTTTATTTGGGGGCGATAGTCAGAAGTCATAAACATAAGAATGACGTATGTGACCTGTTGCCCTGAAGTGGGCGTAAAGTAGCAAAATTTCAAAATCAAGACTATGGTATTTCCTGAAAGTACAGGTTTCAAGCTTTAATTATAGATACATTGTGTGTTGTGTATCATACAACCAACAAACTTTGGTTTGGGTCACATGGTGAGAAAACAATTGGGTCGGTCGGTCGGTCAGCATGACATTTTTTTTTTAATTTTTTTTTTAGGTTTAAATATATGTTAGTATTAGTATTATTATTATTTTAGGAACCATACCTGGGCTTGAAGTAAACGACGGCCACGACGGCCATTGCCGTTGTTGCCTTTTTGATGGCCGAGGTGCCCCACTAAAAATTGCCGTCTTCACGGCTAGTTTTGCCTTGCCCAATTTTTACCTTGGCCCGGCCGTCGTGCCCTTTTTTGCAAAAACATCCTTCAGCCTAATGTTAGTATTCTAATCACTGAATCATTGTTGTAGAACAAAATATCGCTGCATACGTTACGTATCGCGCACGCAGCAACGTTAACGACACAAACTGAATCTAGCTTCGCGATCAGGCCCCATAAATATAGCGCACGCTATGTACTGTACATGTTTGTATGTACAGCCGAGTCCAGCTAATTTCGGAGTATGCTGATACTTCTAGCTGCGACACCCCGCCGCAACACACGTACCAGCAGGAGTAAGTACGGCATGATCGTACCTGCGAAGTCAACTGACTTTCTTTTTCTCAGTGCTACTGTACACGTGACGCGCAGTGTACAATACGAATGCGTGTTTGTGTTCGTGGGGGTGTACGTGTGATACGTGTACGAGGCAAACGATAGTCGTTACAATCACCCCAACCTCGTTACCATGGCTATGATCTTGCTGCGCTATGTTTTCCCACCATGCCTTCGCGATAACGCGCACACGCTCATATGGAGTCGAGGCTGCGATCACCCTGCATGCGGCTGGTGCTCCAATATTGTCAACAGGTTTTTGATGAAGTTATCCCTCTGCTAAATGAACGGCATTGAATTTGTTAGGAAGAAAATCAGAAAAATCAACAATGCCGGGCAAGGATCGCGTAAAGCGAACAGCCTAAAATTTCAATATGATTTTCCACACACCCCAGGGAGTTAAGGTTGCATTGCAGATATAGTGACAACTTTGGACGACCCCTTAGTTCTGCTTCCGATTACATGCCTTTCAAAAGGTTGCTGCGGCACATCTCGTGCTTTAAATGTTTCCATTTACGCTACGAAAGCCATCAAATATTGCCTCAAAAAGTGATAAAAACTTGCCTCAATTAATGTCAAAAATGTTTACAGTCAATCATTCTTTTAACAAGAATGGAGAATTTAGATCATGAACAGTGCTATGCACAACGCCTACATTGTAGCCCCGAGTTTGAGGTGCGGCGGTAAGCGTGCGTGATGAGTTTTTAAAAATAATATTGTATAACTTCTACATGTACATGCTTTCACAGATTTTGATAAAACTTGGATGCAGTGACCCTTGGGTCGGAAGACACATTTCCTCATTGGGTTACAGAGGTCAAAGGTCATGTAGGGGTCATTAGATGTCATTGCTCAAACATACCGGTACTTCAAATGTTTCTTTGTACATGTATACAGAATTTGATGGATTTTAATGTAACTTGGATGGAGTGATCCTTGGGTGGGGTTCATCACAACTCCTTTGAAATAGGAGGTCAAAGGTAATCAAGGGGTCATTTGAGGTCATTGAAAAATGCACAAAATTGAACTTTTTAAAGAAAACTAAACATAGGGATCGACCGCGGGGAAAAGGCGACACTCGCGACTCAGGGGATCACTTGTATAGTGATACTGACCTTTATAAAGATTTGTGTTCATAGATGAAAATGAAAAACTGTCTCAGGTATGTATGCTTTTTGCTGGTTTTGATTTTCTTAGGTCGATCGAGGAACGTTTGCTCAGAAGAATTTTCAAAAAAGCCAATTTCTTGCTGGAATATCGGGGAGAACTGATAACTCATACTAAAAGGGGAACAGTGGCAGGACACATACCCAGACGAAAAGGGATCGTTTCTCTTCTTCTTCTTCAAGACTAGCGGTGTTTCACTGTGGTAAGTTGCTTCTGATCATAATGAACTCAAAGTTACTACCTGCGCTTAATATGCTGTAACCCTCTCAATTTTCACTAATGGGCAATTCCACGATTACGTTACGTTTTTAGCCATTTAGCACAGCTCTTTGGGCTCCCATATCCAGATGTATGCTTAGGCTAAACAAAATAAATGGTGTGTTTACAGTAACGGCTTGAAAAAAATACAGGTAGGTAGGCAGGGAAATATTTTAATTTTGTCTCTTCTTTTTCATTTTAGTTGTGTTTTAAGTGTGGAAAATGATTATTTGTGACAAATAATTGAAACTAGTATTCATCTACAATGAGGTTGGCAATTGGGCCACCAACAATCCAGGTAGGTAGGGTTAGTGTAAACACACCATTTTTCTTTTGGCCTCATCAATTCTTCATTTTATCATTAATAAATTTTACCTAGACCCAATTATAACACAGTAATAATTAAAATCATGTTTTAAAAGACATGTTTTGTTAAGGCTGCTACCCTAAAGTTTTTATCGGCAAGTTAAAAAATAATAATAATAACCATTAAAACATTTTTTTTTAAATTAACAAAAATATCTTTTCTGTCTTTACAAAATGCATTTCAACTACCCAACTACCTACTTACATTCGCTATTTTCTGAGATTCCCTATCACTTTCTGTTCGCAATGACAACGCGTTGCGCGATTCCCTATCAGTATCACGGTGATGAAAACACGTGCATAATGCTCAATGCAGCAATGCTGTACTGGTTCCCCCCGCACCGCCCACTAAAAGTGCCAAAGAAGGCAGGATGGAGTCTATGCATACACGGCCGACCAACAGGAAACGGGCAGATAAAAAGAACACGTGTTTGAATCTATGATAAAGCCAGAATCATTGAATGGACATTGTGGGGTTCCAGACGCTTTGTTTTTGGTTAAGAACAAATCGCTGCGAACTATGGAATTCCGTACGATTTCGACATTCTTAAGGGCAGAGTGTTGGTTTGATGAAACAATGAGTCTGTCGTCAATTGTACACAAAGGATAAAATGCCTTGAGCACGCTAATGATACGTACACCACCTTAGTGAATACGTAGTTGGCAGAACTCAATCCAAAAGGAAGTACGGTGAAAACGTTTGTAGCAAGTAGCATGCTGCGAGCCTCGCGGTGTGAGTTGCCGCGGCACATCTCGCGCTTCAAATGTTGACATTGATTTACGCTACATGTACAAAAGCCATTAAAACAATTGCCACAAAAAGTGATAAAAACTTGCCTTAATTAATGTCAACTATTTACTGTCGATAATTCTTTAAAATAATGGAGAATTTAGGTCGTGCACACCACTATGCACAACGCTACCCACGAAGGGAAACTTGCCAACACTGTCCGTTTGTAGTGTGTGAAGCACTGTGTGGCAGGCGACGAACCTCGCGTTGCGGCAGAAAATGTCGGGGAAACATGCTGCGCTATCATTTCAAGTACAAGCGATACAACCTCATCATAATTCATGAACACAGAAAACACATACACAGTTGAGAGATCAAGTTTTGTGAATTAACTTGCAGAAATATTCGTTCTCCATCGATGTTTATTCGGCATTTAGATCGACCTGGAACTGCAGTGTTACGATGTTAATCGGCCATGCATGTACATGTACATGCATAGACTGATTGTCGCATACATCATGCCTTCTTTGGCGCGGCAGGGACCAGTACAGCGTTACTGCATTGAGCGTTACGCACATGTTACGCACAGAGGTTTCTTCTCAGAAAATAGCGAACGTAAGTGGGCCGACAAATTAGAAGCGTTTTGACATAAATAGGTATAGTTGAGAGTCATTTCGTGAAGACAGAAAAGACAGTTTGTTTTCATTTTTGATTTTTTTAAAAAAACTTACCGACACAAACTTTAGGGCCGCATCAAATATGCTTGCAAATGGGACTGGTTGGAGAAGGAAGTGGATGGAGTTCCTCTTGCAAAAGCTATAGGAAAGCTTAATGGACCATGCATGGCATATCGCTGGGTATGCAAGAACTTCAAGGAGATGACGTGGATAGCGCTGGACGATAATATCGTCACGATACGATACCGAAGACGATTTAGACAGTATCGTCTTTGGTTTTTTGCATCCAATCTTAACATTTTGTCTCTTGTCTTTAAAAAAAAAGGTTGTTATTTACATACATTTTTATCATCTAATGACAAAAATTGTATTGAAAATAAAAAAACAGTCCCCTAAAAATTAGCCGTTGACGTACCAATGCTGCACGTGGAGATCGTGCACAAATACACAAACGACGTTAACAAATACCTCCCCTAAAAAGGGCAACAATAATCGATACATTTTTGAAAATTCTTCTTCGAACCCACACATTGTTTTGTATGAATACGTTAAAAAAGGATGTAGCAGTGATATACTGAATTTTTTGAAAAATCTGTATGCCGGCCCCAATTCAACCTCTGCAAAATACGCAGAGGCTAGCCCCGGGAAAAGGTCCCAAGGATGTGACATGAGGCAGTTATTTACCGAATTGTTAGAAATTCCACCAAGTTCGGCAAGCCTCCATCCAAGCTCACACCAAGTCCATCTGAGCTGGCAAAAGCCCACCCAAGCTCACACCAAATCCACCTGAGCTGGCAAAAGCCCATCCAAGCTCCCAATAAGTGTACCTGAGCTGGCAAAAGCCCATCCAAGCTCACACCAGGACTAACCAAGTCAACTCGAGCTGGCAAAATATCCAAGCTCATCACATAATTACTATATGCCAGGAATTATTCTAAGTCTGCCTTGCTAAGCCAAGGAGCAAAATTCCAATCAATGACGATAACAGGATTTGCATTACCATGCTCCATAAGAATGACACCCAAATTACCACGCTGCGTACAATGGTATGGTATGGTACGGTACGGATGTTTGCATTGCGAGCGTCGAAGAACGAATGAGATACAAATCAACGAAATAACGAAACAAAAAAATAACGAAAACTATGAGAAATAGTTATGTTAAAACTTGTAAAAACTCCCATAAACACCCTCCCCTTCCAATATAGAATGAGTTCTGACTCACTGCAGCTAACTCTAGCATCGATCAAACAAAATCAATAAATAAACTATGAAGTATGTTTGCATAAACCGGTTTCTCCTTGTTATTTTCTTGCAAAAGCACCTCATCTTTAACTAAAAAACCTAATAGCCTGACAGAACAAAAATCCACAAAACCCAGCATTACACGTTCTTCAATTTAATTTCCATCCCATGTGACCGAGAATCGTTAAACAAAATGTAAGCTGCATGTATGATTACGCCCCTTCCCAATAAACAAAATATTACCGGCATTTATATAAGTTGTGTGTTTAGTGTTAAAATGGTGTTAGAAATACATTGTTCTATAGATTTAAAAAGGCTCATTCCAGCCTTTGCAAATTGTAGTTAAGAAAAATAAAATATAAACCACCACAATCTCGGATGTCAAACAATACCCTGTAATGCCTGCATTCATCGAAGTGCATCATTTTATAAACTTGTCCCATGCCTAATTTGTTATTCTTTCCAAATTCGCAGCCCAGCCCAGAAAAAATACTAATTCAGCAACTGACTCTCCAGCAGCCGATTTCACGAAAAGTGCGTAGCTTGCGCCATTTTCAAAAGTGGCGTAAGGCTTACGCAACAAAAATGTTGCGTAGCTGCGCCATTTCCTTACGGAGCATTTCACGAAACTTGGCGTAGCTGCGCAACGTTTTAAACACCGTTTACGGCGACTGTTTGCGTATTATTGTGTTCTTTCACGAAATCGTCGTTGTATCACCTTCGCCCAACATTTTGAAAATAGTTTTGTCCGACTTTCCGCGAAATCGTGTGGCAACATTAACAATTCTGTCACAGGTAAAATAGTGATTCTTTTACTTCAATCATGAAACTGTGAGTGTCTTTTATCAAGCTTAATAAGTTGAGCAATGACGGGCTCCACGTCAATTACGATTTGCTGGTAAAATAGGTCATTTTTCAGTCGCTACGCCATATCTTACGCCACCTAAATTGACTGCGCAAGCTACGCCATAATTTGTTGCGCAAGCCGTGGACTTACGCACTGTCAAACTTTCGTGAAACTGTCGTAAGCGAAATGTTGCGCAGCAAACAAAAGTAGCGCAGCTTACACAATAAATTGTGGCGCAAGGGGGCTTACGCAATTGCATAAGGTTTCGTGAAATCGGCTGCAGGTCCGAGAATGATCGACAGTCCAATTTGCAAAGTGGCCTATGTTGCCAACCAGGCAGCATTCACAAAGTAAAACAAGTATTACATTGTCTGATAATCCTCCAACTGATCAATCATGGACCAATAGGATTTGGCATTAAGGTTTTGTTCCACTTGCGCCACACTATTTTTTCTGAGGAATGCCCACTTCGTTGCCCTCGATGAAAATTGGCCAATCAGATTAATCTATCTTTGTGCAATAAAAACGCAAGCACCCCCCCCCCCCCCCCCCCCTCCTACTTGTTTTTTGTTTGACATCGGCGACTTGATTTCAGTGGAAGTGCGTCCATTTCCAGCAACCATTGTGTTCATATATTTTTTCTTTTGTCGACATTGTTCTCGGCGATTAACGACAGTCCAGCGCTAGACGTGGATAAGCATGATAATTATAACGCTGACCGGTCACTGCAAAGTGTAAAAACATCGGGAACTAGTTAAGCTACGAAATACTACATGTAATTATCGTCTCCAAAGCAGGCATGTGAAATGTCCGTGCCGCGTTTATAATTTCCCAACTCCGTTTTTTTTCTTCGGTTTTGTTTTTTTCAATATCCTCGCACGTTTGACATGCAGTTTTGTCAAGTCGGAAAAAAATCAAACCGTGATCTTAGTCCACTATCGTTGCTTTACGCATAGAGCTAAGCCCCCCCCCCTCATACCCAAAATAATTACATTGAACTTGCAATGATAAAGCGAGCAACGAACAGGGACGAGGTGGTGCTAAGAATACAAAGTAGTCTGGCTCCACTTGTTTGATATCGTGTTACAGCATCTGTAATAAGTCCAGTCTCCAAGCAAATACTGTAGCAAAAGCATATTGTTTTTGCGAATGAAAAAATAACATCCGTGGCAGGTGCGTGCATTATGCTTGGGAATATTCCTTCCTCCCTAGCCCTCCATGGTTTGTGTCGTCATGTGTGAGTAAAACTGGGCCTTACGACTTTTGTTCAAAAATTGTTTGAAGAATTATTTTCACAAAAAACTCAGGAAAGATTTAAGGCAAAACAAAAAAAAACTTTGGTAGAAAAAAATTGGGTCAGTCGATCCACATGACATTTTTGCCCTTTTTTTTGGAGGTGTATACATGTACACAGTATGTGAGGAACCATACAAGTTTAAGTGGTGCGCAATCAAAGTGTTTTGAGATGATTTTTGAGACATGTTTTATTACTGATGGTTAAACAGTTTGTGAGTTCTGTGACTGACATAACAAGGTATTGTAACGTTGCACTTCTCCACTCCGGCCCCAGGGTCATCTGCTTGGCTTCCTACTGGATGTCAATGCAAAAGTCTTTATCAACTTTCCCATGGTTCTTTACAAAGACGTCCTTGAATGTGATCTTGAGATTAACAGGCAAAAATGTGCTCTTTGTTTTTGAAAAATGTCAACATTCGCTGAGGTCTATGCCGTAAAATGCTGTCATTTTGAAACGATACACGTACAGGTATTACAGTCACTGAAAGGAAAACATGTGCGCCGCGGTACATGCATGACATTATAGACTTGACAATAGACTGGCCACACACGACATGTACACCCATATACCGGTACCACACACATCACAAGCACCATACACACAAAAATATGACCATACGTTACCTGACTGGAGTTTAAGTCTGCGGAACGTAGTGAGAATTTAAACTGTATAGCTGACTAGCAGTGCAATATGCATGCATGCAATACAGTATGTCGACAAATTCTCCATTGTCGCCGTGCTGAGGGGAAGTTGGCCACGTTCGAACTTGGCTACGTCTGGAAATTGCACGCAGGGTAGTCTTGATCCAAGACCAAGCTAGCCGTTTATTTGTTCCGCGGCGCGCCGTCCGTATATATCCGGGCTTATTGAGGGCGCCCTTAATTATCGTCACAGATTCCTTCCACTACATGTATCTTGGTCTTGGCGCAAGTGTCACGTGAACCCTGAAAATTCCGAGGACATTCCAAGCATAGCTCAAATTGCTACTCGTCCCTGCATGCGCGCTAAGTCGTTTTTGTTTAATGTAGTGTACGATTATTATAGTCTGGTTCCCAGACCAAATATTTCTGACTATTTGTGATTTTGCATTTATTATTTAGCCGCCAATGTCACGTGACCCAAAACTGGATGAATTGCTTAACGTTCGCGATGTTCGAGTGTTTTCAGGTTTTTATAAAATAAAACTCGCATTGGCAAAAGTCAACACCAGACGAAATGCCTAATAATACCACAGTCATTGTAGTCATTGTGCTTTTTTTGGTAAGAGCCGTTAAAATTTGAATTGTTGCGCCAAGACCAAGATAGTGGAAGAAATCTGGCAATAAATAAGGGCGCCCTCAATAAGCCCGGATATATACGGACGGCGCGCCGCGGAACAAATAAACGGCTAGCTTGGTCTTGGATCAAGACTACACGCAGGGCTAAGTAAGCGGTTGTATCAACTAACTCTGTGTGTTATTCTCAATGTTGTTCTTCCATTACGTAGCCAACAATTTGGACGCAACTGGTACCTTGGCTTTGAGAAATGTTACGCTCTTGTCCCAACTACATGCAAGTCCCAACGTGTTTTTTACACTGTATACTCTGTGTTGTCCTGCTAGAAAGCAGGAGGTCGTGGGTTCGAGTCAGTGTGACTGTGTGTGTTCGTTTAGCTCACCCGAGTCGACACAAGTAAAGTCACTTGGGTTAGCCGCGAGAACTGTGCTAAACGAACGCTCAAACCCGGGCCATTATGATCCTCACGTGATGCTCAAATTTTGTGAAAAGGTGTTAACATTTTGTGAAACAGTGTGAAAATGGTTTGTAAGTGTGAAAACAGTGTGTGAAAAGGTGTGACAATTTGGTGAAAACGGTTTTCCACTTGAGAAAAAGTGTGAAAAAAAGTGAAAAGTATTTCCCATTCTAAGGTTAACTTACATAAAAAAACATAATATGTTTGTATGTTAAAGAAGGTTGACAACTTCGGTTAGATAGAGGCTAGTCGAGCTTTATTCTAGATGACACGAGCATGAATAGTTACATGTGAGCAGCCATGTTATAAGGTGATGCATTATGGGAAGTAAACATTAGACTTGAGTCAGTCTACTAATGGCATACCGCTACATCCTCTCTTCTAAGTTTTGTTATAGAACTTGAATAAACAAACAGCTTTGGATAGAAAATGAACGTATTCTGAGTTTATGAATTGGTGTCTGCTGATTTATAGTCCGAGTGCTTCATCGAGTTATTTTAACTTAGAACAAATTTTAAAGAAAAACTTTGTATGTAAATGTTATAAAATAAACGATGAATCGTCCTTTCTTTCGAAAACAAATTAAAAAAAACTTTGCCTAGAGTATGCAAACTGTTTACCAAAAAATATTTAAAAAATCCGGTAGTCAGGGATAGTTCAAAGTTATTAGCGGGAAATCAGGATCAACGGCACAAATCGAGTGTGGGCAAAGCAATAACAGTTACACAAAACTGTCAAGTGTATCTAGGGTTCGGCTTTGAGATGCGACCAGAGCGGGTCATGGCGGGCTGTGGTGTAGGTGCTTGGGCGATGGCGGGTTGTGGTGGAGGGGCTTGGGCAATGGCGGGTTGTGGTAGAGGTTCCTGCGAAGGCATGTGGAAGTCGGGCAACTGCTGTTGTTGTGGGAGTGGTTCAGAGACGGGTAAGAGGTGCCTCCGGTTTCGGCGATAAAGCTTGCCTTGGGCATTGACGATGTAGGATCTGGGGTTGCCAGAATGCCTTTGGACAATGCCAAGCTGATCGTGTCCTTTGGGTGATTGGAGACGAACAACTTGTCCTGGGTTCAGTGGTCGGAGGGGTTTGGCGGATTTGTCGTATGAAGACTTCTGCTGCTGGAGTCGCTTTCGTAACTGCGCTGTGACGCGTGTGTAGACGGTGGGTTTAAGGAGTGGCGTCGAGGTGGGGATGGTTGTTCGAAGACGCCGTGACATGAGACGTTGGGAAGGTGAGCCAAGTTGAGGGTTGGTTGGGACGTTGCGAATGTTTAGCAAATTTCGGTGAAGGTCGGATCCTTCGCGTTTTGTCTTCCCTAGGAGTAGTTTGGCGCGCTTGACAGAGCTTTCAGCAAGTCCATTGGACTGAGGGTAGTAGGGACTACTTGTTGTATGCTGGAAACCCCATGACTGTGCAAACTGTTTGAAGGCGAAGCAATCAAATTGTCGTGCGTTGTCACTGATGACGATGCGGGGAATTCCGTGGATGGAAAATTGTCTCTTGAGTACCTCAATGACTGTGGAGGCACAGGTGTTGTCGAGCGAGGCGAAGTCAAACCAGCCAGAGTATGCGTCGCCAAGGGCTAGGTAGTCCATGTCGTTCCAATGGAATAGGTCGACACCGATAAGTTCCCAGGGGAGACTGGGTGGTGGGTAGCTTTTCAATGGTTCTTTCTGTTGGTGGGCTTTGGTAGCATTGCAAACTGTGCATCCAGAGACAGATTGTTCGATATCCATGCACATTGATGGCCAGTAAACTATATCCCTGGCTCTGCGTTTGGTAGCTTCGATACCTGGGTGACCTTCATGTAGTAATTTGGTGTATTCCGTACGCAGTAACTTGGGAATGATGGCCTTTTGTCCCTTCAAGATGATGCCACGTTCGAGAGTTAGTTCGTCTCTGAATGGGAAGTAGGGGCGAGCATCGGGTGGGGCATTGTTGGCGTTTGAAGGCCATCCGCGAGTGATGACATCCGTTAGCTGTTGCATGGCGGGGTCACAGGCGGTTGCTGCTTTGAGCTGTACAAGTCGTGTATCGGAGATTGGTAGGAGGGTCATGACTTCCAGGTCGAGGTTTTCGGTACCAGTTGTTGACATGGGAGCGCGTGACAAAGTGTCGGCAATAAAAAGTTCTTCCCTTTCTTGTACACAAGGGTGATGTTATACTTTTGCAACCGAAGAAGCATGCGTTGAAGCCTGGCAGGGGCACTGAGCAGAGGCTTTTTGACGATGGTGACCAATGGCTGGTGATCGGTTTCAACGATAATGTCTTTACCATATATGTAGTCATGGAACTTGGTGCAGGCAAACACAACGGCAAGCAGTTCTTTTTCAATCTGCGCATACCGTTGTTCGGTGTCGGTCATAGTGCGCGAAGCGTATGCGACAGGGTCGCCCTCTTGTAGGCAGGCTGCACCAAGGCCAAACTTTGATGCATCGCAGGTCACTGTGACGGGCTTCTTGACATCAAAGTACTGGAGTGTCGGTGCATGAGCGATCTTGGCCTTGATTTCCAAAAATACTGCGTTGTGACAGTCCAACCAGCACCAATGAACGTCATTATGTGTGAGCTCGCGTAGCGGGGCTGCTAAGTCGCTTAGATTCGGTATGAACTTGGCGAGGTATGTCACCATGCCGAGGAAGCGTTGTAGGGCAGTGACGTCCTGAGGTGGAGGCATGTCGTTAATAGCACTGACTTTGGCTGGATCGGGCCTAAGGCCAGTGTCGGTGAAGACGTGACCGACGGATGACACTCTTGTAAGACCAAATCGGCATTTCTGGGGGTTGAGACGCATGTTGATTTTGCGTATCCGATTAAGGACGGTTTTGAGGTTTTGATCATGTTCCTCTTTGGTACGTCCACCAACTAGAATGTCATCCACGATGATGGAGCATGGCAGATCAGCAAACAACTGCTCCATGGTTCTCTGGTATACATCAGAGGCAGAACAAATACCATAGGGCATGCGGAGATAACGGTATCTGCCGTGTGGCGTGCTAAATGTAGTCAGCAATGATGACTGATAATCGAGGGGAATCTGCCAGAAGGAGCATTTGGCATCAAGCACTGAGAAAACAGTGGCACCGTCCATCTGGGCGGCAACTTCCTCTACTGTTCGCGTAGGGTGGTGTGGGCGCTTTAGGGCTAGGTTAAGGTCACGAGGGTCGATGCATAAGCGAATTTCTTCGGTGTTTTTCTTATGAGTTGCGACCATAGAGGAAACCCAGTCCGTCGGTTCGGAGACTGGAGTGATCACACCGAGGGTGGTCATGCGCTTGAGTTCGGACTTGACCTTGTCTTGCATCGCTGCTGGGATGCGCCGTGGGGGACGTACAACTGGTGTAGCATTAGGGTCGATGGTCATGGTGTAGGTGACAGGTAGTGACCCGAGGGAGCCGTCGAACAGGTCTTTGTAATCTTTGAAGATCTGTGTCGATGTTGTGTCAGTTGAGACGTGGTAGACCATGTTATTGACAGACAACAGGCCTAGGCGGAGGCAATCAGTCAATCCGAGTATAGCTTTCACTTGGGCATCAACAACGTGAAAGTCGATCATGTAATCAGTCTGTGATGATTCAATGCGGCATGGCAGTGTAGCTAGTCCATCTGTGTGGAGCTCGTTCCCTCCATAAGCTATGAGCGTGGTTGTCTTAGAACTGTCAATAGACTTAGGTGGTGCGATGACATTGTAGAGCTTCATGGGTAGGACATTACAACGTGCACCTGTGTCAAGTTGGATGGGAACATGTGTGCCATTCACCACAAGTGTAGCGTGGATGTCATGCTTCGAGTTTAGGTTGGTTCGGTCTAGGGCTCGAATGTGGAAAAGTTCTTGCTCATCCACAATAGAGTCGTCCTCCTCTGAGTAGGAGTCGGTGTTGACGCTATGTATGCGGCGGCTGCTCCGGCAGTAATCACCGTAGTGATTCTTTTTGTTGCACTTGTGACAAGTTTTGCCATAGGCCGGACATTCAAACCTCTTGTGAAAAGTACCACAATTTCCACAAGGTTTTCTGGGCTGTTGTTGCTGTGTTGATCTACGGCTTGCGGGTTGTTGCCATTGGTTGGGCTTACTGGGCTTTGAGCGTTGGGCCTGTTTCTTTTTGAAAGCATTGATGCTGGAACTTGAATCTGCATTGGCGCTTGAACTGGTAGACGCTGTCAGCATTTTAGCCTGGTCACCTGCGAGCTGCATTGATTGTGCAAGTTCTACTGTGCGCTTGAGGTCGAGTTTGTCCTCTGGTTGGGCAAGCAGGGATTTCTGGATCCGTTCATCCTGCACACCACAAACAAGCCGGTCTCTCAGCATCTCGTTGAGATTTTGTCCGTAGTTACAGTCACTTGCAAGTGCACGCAGTGCTGCTAAATATTCAGCAATTGACTCACCAGACCGTCGGTATCGGCTGTTGAACTGAAAACGGGCGATGATGCTGGACTTTGTAGGCTTGAAATGCTTCTCTAGTTTATCCACTAGCTCTTGGTATGTAGCTTCGTTGGGTTTCTTTGGGGCGAGTAGATCGCTGATCAGCTTATATGTTTGTGAACCAACGACGGAGTTAAGTATGGCCCGTTTGCGTGTTGCATCACTGATGTTGTTCGCCGTGAAATATTCACCAAGACGATCGGTGTACATTAGCCATGTCTCTTTCTTGTTGAAAAATTCACCAATAGAGCCGAAAGTGGCCATGATGAATTAAGAAATAGTTCCTGTACTTACTGACACCATAAAGAAGGTTGACAACTTCGGTTAGATAGAGGCTAGTCGAGCTTTATTCTAGATGACACGAGCATGAATAGTTACATGTGAGCAGCCATGTTATAAGGTGATGCATTATGGGAAGTAAACATTAGACTTGAGTCAGTCTGCGGGCCTTTACGAAACGGAGGCTAGAGGCTAGGCTTGGGCTAGATTTTTGCGGCGCCATTTTGAAGCCTCATACCAAACGACGGGCTAGGCTACGCGAAGTAAGCCCGGGGCTAGATTTCAGGCTGTATTCCGAAGCCCCACCAAGCCTCGCGAAAGCTGGCTAACGCCGGGCTTGATGACGTCACGGTGTAAAAACTTTCAGCGAATCGCCATCTTGAAAAACACTGTGTGCGGCATTTATTTTCTCTTTTGTGCTGATATTGAAGGATTTTGACGTCGATTGAACAACCCTTTAGCCACAGGAGCTGAGCCAGGCAAAGCGAAATTCCAGTGTACAATGTAAGTGACTTGCCATGTTAATTTTGCCAATATTTTGGGCCACAACTCGGCGTTTTTGTCGGTGTGTTTGATTCCGCTGTCGTACGCTATGCTGGGAACAGGGAAGTCCACTGCGTGAGTGTACGGTTAAACGTAGGAATAAGACTACAATTTAGTACAAACAAAAAAGGCAATTTTATGAGGATGAATTTGACGATGATACAAGTAGGAAAAATCATGATTTGGAATCATGCAAGTATTTACATGTACCAGCAAGCAAAACTTCGTGGAAAGAGGGTTGGGCCTATGGTTTGAGGAAAAACCGACAACCGGCATGACACAAAAACACAAGATTGCAATAAACATGACTGTGCAAAAAGGGTAAGACACTGAGTCACATTTTCTTCAAAACCACTTATCAAAAATAAACAAATAATGGGTTCAAATCTGAAGAACAATGACTGCTTGAAGCTGGAAAAGTCACTTTTTAATTGGCTTTCAAACGCAAAAGCAATTTTAGAATAGAACTTGTAAAAAATGGGAGTGAAACTACAGTACATGTACACGATTGCCATCCAGACTAGGACCATGGTCTTTAAATAAACTGTTGTGTCAATTTTTGATTTATAGTTTGTGTTAACTGAACTTAACTTAAGTTAACTTTCTCTCTTTAAGAAACGTGGAAATTGGACTTTGGAGTGAATACGGCCAGCACTTCAGAATGTTGGTGACAGACAGGGCTATGCACCATGACATGACCACAGGTATGACCTGTAACAATTATCACTAGTTAATGTAATTTTGCATCAGAATAAAGCAAATTAGATAACGGGCTCTGCCCTTTACTTTAGCGATGTGCTCACTGTATGTCAGCTCTGTACACTGCTTTCCGTGAGAAGAAACAAATTCACAAATATAAACCCACCTGTACAATCTGGCAGATACCTCAGCAGGGTAAAAATTTCAGTCATTGTGGCATTTTTTAATTAACATATTAAAAATAATATTACATATTTTTTTACACCCCCCCCCCCCCCCTCCCCCCCCAAAAAAAAAAAAAAATGATATTTAAATATGTACATGTATATATACTGATTTATTAGCATCATTCGACTATAGTGACGAAACAAAATTTCCCTTGTATGAGAGCATTGTGAATGGAAAATCGTTGAAAATAGAGCACTGATGATTACGTTTTGTTGCAGCAAGATTGAAAACTAGACTGCTAACAAGCAGCCATTGTATTCATTTCTTTTATATTACTTTTTGATCATTTAAACATTTCACTTGTATATTCTTTTCAGAAATCAAGAGTCCTAAACTAGGCACCACTGAAGTCCTTCTGGCTGGCAGCTGTATGAGGCTACATATAATGGAGAGACATGCTACAATGGTACCACTGTTTGTTCAAGGGAGAAATGACACAAGCAATGGTTATGCCATCAGTCTCCAGCAACTCTGAATCTCTCAAATCTTTGGAAATCTCAATTCAAAGATAGATCATATTTCTTGGGGTTTAAAAAAGCACCACAATATTACTTGCAAAGTTGTCCCATTGCTTTATTTTTCATAGCCTATTTTAATAGATTGAGCTTAAAAATGCAAGTTAACAGGAATATTTTAATACACAAATATACTACAAGGAATATCTTAGGGCATTCAACATAAATGTTTACAGTTTATCCAATATAAGGGCTGACATTGCAGCACAACTTCAAAGACTGTACTGGAGATTGGGGGGGGGGGGGGGGGGGGGGCACATGATCACCCCAAGATTTATGTTAACTTGAATTCTACACTCTCAACAATTATACATTACAGTGTATATAAAGGGTCATTCTTTTTCTCCACCTCTGAAAAAGCATCACCCCTAATGTCCTCTTGTTTAAGGAGTAAAGCAAACGGACTGGAAACGACAGTCATTGCAAATACTACTTGAATGGTAAAAAGTATATTTAAACAGTTGACAACATGCTCCTCTCTTTTATTTCTATGTGGTAATTTTGGACTCATGTTTGCACAATTGGCATACATTTGTGTTTATGTTTTTATCTTATTATTCTTTACATGTATAGAACTCCGCTCGAAAGTAAAACAATATATATTTAATTTACTGGTTTGGACTGGTGTTCTTCACATTGCTAAATTTCCTGTCCCTTGTCATTTTAAAGATGAAAATATTGTTTATTGTGAAATGTGAATGCACTACTTGCATTAAATAATGAATATCTTGCATCACACTTTGGACCAATGAATAAACCATGATGACTTTGAAGATTCTAAAAATGAACAACGTATGTTCTTATTTGTAACAGTACATGTATGTACAGTAAAAATGCACTTTATTGGAACGCCTTTCCTAAACTTCAGGATAAACAAAACTAATTGGGAAGATATGCTAATAAGTTACCTCATAATGAAGTATTCCTTTAAAAAGAAACATTATTTCATTACCATGTCATGCTCAAATAACCTTTGTCTTCACACATTAATATGTAATTGAAATTGTATTTATTGAATAAAACAGCATTAATTAAAAAGAGAAGAAAACAGATATTGAAATTGACATTGAAAATGTTATTGATACTGACTGCTGGAATTAATTATTGTTGTATTAATTAATTCACAAAATCCTGCACCAGTGAAATGCAGTACTGTGTTAACTGAGAATTCTTATCACAGGGGTTTGTTTATTAATTGGTGCTTCAGACGTGACCCTCGAAGTATTTCGTACTAAGTACTGATACTCAACCACCCCACCTCGAAGACACTACAAATATGAATAGGCCTACAAGACACTAAAAAATACATTGGACAAAATCTAGAAGCACTCAACTCGGCATCTACTTCAACCCCCCCCCCCCCCCCCCCCACCCTATTTCCAAAAAATACCTACTAAAATTCATTGTATATTTTGAAAACCTTCGAAGAATAAACTTTGTCAGACGAAATTTCATATCAGCAGCGATAAAAAAAACAATTTACAGTTCGCGATGCGCGCCGAGCCGAGTATCGATAACCGAAGTCACACGCCAGCCGAAGCCTCCCGAAGCCTGACCGTACGAATCGTTTTGGCCGCCATTTTGCTTTGTGATGAAGCCCGAGCCTAGCCAAGCCCAAGCCAAGCCCGAGCCTAGCCCCAAGCCTCAAGCCTCAAGCCCCGTTTGGTAAACGCCCTGTTAATGGCATACCGCTACATATGTCAATTGTCTTTATAAAGGATGAGTGTGTAAAAGAATGTAAACTTTCATCCACCTGCCTGCTACTCTAAAACATTTTGAAACCCCTGAGAAATATATTTAAGGTTGATGGATCTTAAGAAAAACCAACATTATCGGCGTTCGTTGCAACAGCCGCTGGCCAACTCCAGCCGTACTGCATTCGCTATGTGTGGACCGCGGGCAGCATGTGCTAGTGTAGAAATGCCACAGGAACACACAACGTTAATGCTATATCATGCTAAGTGCGTTCGTTTAGCTCACCCGAGTGAGGATCGTGATGGCCCGGGTTTGAGCGTTCATTTTCATAGCACGGCTTGCGCGGCTAATCTGACTGCCTTTACTCATACCCGTATCGACTCAGGTGAGTTAAACGAACGCACCAGCTATATGTCGGCCGTGGTATCGCGCGCCGCGGGAACAAGTCTAGCATTTCTGTATGCAGGATATGTAGTGCTTTCGTTCACTGCGGAGCTTGCATGCCGATCGCACCGGCGAAAAAAACATCGGTTAACCCTTCTGAAAATAGATACATATGTAGCGATTGTTAGTAAGCAAACAAGCAAATACAGATGACAGAAATGTTGCAAGCATTTTTGATTGAAGAAGCGTTTTTGAGAAGACAGAAAAGACATAGATTTTGTGTCTACATGTAACTTGCCGATAAAACGGGGACAATTTGTAACAAACGTTTTTTTTCTTTTCTGAAGACAGAAAAGACTATGTTGTTTCTACCCGGTAACTTGCTGATTAAAACGGGGACAATCCTGCGACTTTAGAAACGCTATAGTATAGCAAAGGTTTCGTTAACAGCAATTTGAGTTAATTTATACATTTTCACGAAGATTTATATATTTTGGGTATTATGTATTCATTTTACTTTCATGCCAAAATACATATCTTTGCCGACTCTACGTACGGCCAATTTTGTTTACGGTCGATTGGGTATTACCGGAAACACTATACATGTATTATTTGTTTGGGCGGATGTAAATTGCTACAGTAGATGTGTCTTAAACATGCAAGTCAATATGACAAAATGCTGTGTTGCCCCTGATCTTCCTTTAGTTGCCATCGATCAGTTCATCAAGTACCAGTACATTCAGGAATGTAGCACAGCCAGCAAGAAAAACCTTCCTTGCTACCAACTTGAATGCTACCCAATGTGTGAGTATAAATGCTTTTTACTTTGCACTACAGTGGAATGCTGCGAAACTAATACATGCTATACCGAACATTTGGCTAGATCACCACCTTTTGCTCACAGCTAAAGCCAAAAACCTGTATACAGTATGCCAGCGTTGTAGTCATACACTCCACGAGTACGAGTATGAATACTTTGGCATGAGTAGAGTAGGAGTACGAGTACAAGGTTATTTGTTTACACGAGTACAAGTACTTTCTAGTACATGTAGAGCAAATTTCAATATTGTTTCGATGAACAAAGAGCTGTCCTTACAGCAAACCTGGAGGGCGCCCTCTTGTGAATAGACATTGACTTTACACATGTTTTTCGGCCATGTTTACAACGTTCGTTTTATTGCTAAAAGTATAACCGAATTTTCTACCGTTTAAAACCTTGTTTTGTGTCAGTTAACTGAAGCCTGTGAAACCTAGAGTCTTGCCACAGAAGTGAGTATTTGTTAAGTTACATTTAAGGTGAAAATAGCTTTGTTTAGAAGGTCAGACTTTCCGTACTTTTTGCCACGTTTACAGATTAAAGGTGACTGCATTTATCGAGCTACATGTGTTTACATGTACACGTACACGTACTAGCATGATACGGTTTGAGAAGTTAATTAGTGAGAACATTTCAGATTTGTCTAACAAAGTATCAGATTAATATAGGATGATAGGTAGTTGCATTTACTGGGTTATTTTCTAGATATTTTTGTAGTTTTTCATTTTAAAGGTGACATGTACTTTTGCAAGCATGCTTAAGGATTTTCTGTTTATTTGTTTGTTTCAGTTCGAATAACTAAGATTAAAGAGGACAACACAACCGGAATTTACAACAGTTAATCATCAGGTGTTGTGTCTCTACGTCTCTATACGAATTGCAAGATTTCTAGTCCAAAAATTGGTTTTACGCTTCGACGATCCAAATATTTTAACAGGTTTTCAAATGCTTTTAGCTGTCAAAGTACTTTTTATACACTTGTACAAGTTTCCCAAACAGTAGGAAACTTGATTGTTTCCAGGGTGTACATACAATAGCTCTTTTTTTTCTTTTTTCTCATGTGTGGTAACATTTTCAAGAGTACAAGTACTTATCATCAGTATGAGTACATGTACATGTATCATGAGTACTACAACACTGCTGTATGCCATGTACATGCTATGAAGTTCAGCTGCTCCGATTCCTTACCACATGTGTATTATAAAAAGCAAAAGCCATTTGGATTTAATTTGCGACACCATTTTTGTCCATTGTGTAATTGTAAGCTATAGCCAAGTAATTCAGAAGCAGCTGCTTCCATTGGGGCATGTACACTTGTAAGCCATAACCAAGTAATTAAGAAGCAGCTGCTTCCATTGGGGCATGTACATTTGTAAGCCATAACCAAGTAATTAAGAAGCAGCTGCTTCCATTGGGGCATGTGTAATTGTAAGCCATAACCAAGTAATTCAGACAGCCGCTTCCATTGGGGCATGTGTAATTGTAAGCCATATCCAAGTGTAACCGGCGAAATATTTCAATTATGTTTTCCAGCAACCTTTAATTTTTATCTTAAATTTAAGTGGTGATATTTTCTTTATTTGTATACACATTGTACATGTACATAACCTAGGCTATAGAGCCACTGTGAGAAAATCTTATCTTTGGCCCTCACAGGGTCGCAACCACATTCCAATCCTCTAAGTAATCACCATTATGACCATACCCACTGCCCCCAACTCATTATTATTCATTAGGTTTCCTAGTTTAATACTCTTGTTTATTGCCCCTTGTAATCCCTTGATAGTTGCCCAGGAATGTGAGGCACAGGCCCACACAAGTCCTTGTGGTCAAATAGTTCAGTCTTGAAGTGGCCACTGACACGAACACACATTATTCAAAGTCTTCTGTGTTTAGAAAGTTTTCCACAGCGCTGGCTGCGCACAGCTGCCATGCAGCCACTGATGATCATGAAGGAATAAATACATGAATTCCAATTCAAGACTTGAAGAGCCCGTTTCCATCTGTCACAAGCGTCGTAGACAGGATCAAGTCGAATTATCAGTGGCCTGGCAACGTGGCCAGCGCTGCAACATTGAACTATGGAGGAATAAGAAGGAATGAAGTTGAACGGCCAAATTAAACCCCTGCAGGACCATGCACATACTGCAGATCTAGAGAACGTACTACCAGACATGCCAGAAGGAAACAAAACTCTAGAACTTAGGATCAGAGCGGGAGGTACGTGTAGCAGAATAACCTGGATGATGGAGAGCAAAGTACAGTGAGGACAGATATTGATGTCTGGAACCATCTACATGGAGGGTGCATTAAAGCTGAACTAACCCATCAAGGGATTCAACTTATTGCAGCCATGCAGCTTGGGTCTACCTGAGACGAAGTTCAGGGCCCAGACATCACCATGATGCAGCTTGTGTCATCCTGCCCCCATTGTTGTGACAACCTGGCTCAGCACATCGATGAAGAGAGGGCTGGAGTAAAGAGTTAATAAAAGCACTGTCGCAGCCATCATGGCCAGCGTTGATGAGGCAGGTACAGTTGGTGTTGGTGTTGGGAACCATCTACATGAAGTGCATGGTTGAACTGGCCCATCAAGGGATTCAACTTATGCAGCCAAGTAGCTCGGGTCTACTTGATTGTAGTTCAGGGCCCCAGCATCTGACTAAACTGCTTCAAGATTCCCTACTTGGGATGCAGTGAACTTTAACAATACTACTCCAGATAAAAGAGAGAGAGCGAGAGAGCTGAGAGGTACGCTGTCATTTATCTTCGTGTTTGCTGACCCCCCTGCTTTTGATGCAATCCAGAATATAGTGCCCAGACGAAGAACAGTCTGTTATTATGACCCGGGACTCATACAAGCAGTGGAGACCCGGTATACCCATCACTATTATGAGTAGTACACACCATCAGCCCAGTCAACCCAACTCGTAAACCCAAGGCTTGGACAAGCAGTGGAGACCCCATCTCACTTGAACATTGAACACTAACTTCATCATGTCCATACTTCAACCAGGAACACTAAACTGCACTACATGCAATTATATAGAACTCCATGGTTAACGTTAATTATGCCTTTGTTAGAAAGTCGATTTGTTTGGTGTTTGTTTTTACATTTTTATATGCATTGTATTACCTTAGAATGCTACTTGCTAGTCTAGATGTTTCTGTAGTTTTACTGATTTGTTTAATGATATTAAGCCTTTAATGTAGATGGATGTACCACTTCATTGGTTCTTTTTTTAAGCACAGTAGCCCAAAATTGGTTGTTCACATAAGGTTGTTGGTGTGGAATCCAACAATTTAGCAGTGGAGAGATGTAACCGGCGAAATATTTCAATTATGTTTTCCAGCAACCTTTAATTTTTATCTTAAATTTAAGTGGTGATATTTTCTTTATTTGTATACACATTGTACATGTACATAACCTAGGCTATAGAGCCACTGTGAGAAAATCTTTTCTTTGGCCCTCACAGGGTCGCAACCACATTCCAATCCTCTAAGTAATCACCATTATGACCATACCCACTGCCCCCAACTCATTATTATTCATTAGGTTTCCTAGTTTAATACTCTTGTTTATTGCCCCTTGTAATCCCTTGATAGTTGCCCAGGAATGTGAGGCACAGGCCCACACAAGTCCTTGTGGTCAAATAGTTCAGTCTTGAAGTGGCCACTGACACGAACACACATTATTCAAAGTCTTCTGTGTTTAGAAAGTTTTCCACAGCGCTGGCTGCGCACAGCTGCCATGCAGCCACTGATGATCATGAAGGAATAAATACATGAATTGCAATTCAAGACTTGAAGAGCCCGTTTCCATCTGTCACACAAGTAATTCAGAAGCAGCCGCTTCCATTGGGGCATGTGCACTTGTAAGCCATAACCAAGTAATTAAGAAGCAGCTGCTTCCATTGGGGCATGTGTAATTGTAAGCCATAACCAAGTAATTCAGACAGCCGCTTCCAATGCAGCATGTGCACTTGTAAGCCATAACCAAGTAATTAGGAAGCTCTGCTTCCATTGGGGCATGTGTAATTGTAAGCCATAACCTAAACATTCAGAAGCAGCCACTTCCATTGGGGCATGTGTAATTGTAAGCTATTGCCATGCAATTCAGATGAGGCCGCAGCTGCTTCACTTCGGGCATGTGTAATTAAAGCCATATCCAAGTAATTTAGAAGCAGCCGCTTCCATTGAGGCATGTGTGCCAAATGTAAGCCATAGTCAAGTAATTTGGACACAGCCTTACTGTATGACCGTCTCTCCCCCAGGATATTACTGCATCCCCGAGCTGGTCGTGGAAGGTGACGGCTCCACAACCTACCACTGCTGCCCGCTGGGGTTCGTCTGTCCCAATGGCACTGGGCACAACCACCAGCCCTGCCCGGCCGGCACCTACGGGCAATCAGACGGCCTTGCTGAGGCCGCAGAGTGCACACCCTGCGATGCCGGCATGTACTGCCAAGGCGTGAACCTGACAGCGCCCTCGGCACAGTGCGACGCGGGCTACTACTATGTGTCCGGGGTAGACAAGTCGGATCCGGTCATGCTAGGCGGGGACCAGTGCCCGGCAGGGACCTTGCATCCCATCATCGGCAATGTGTGCCCGAAGGGTCACTTCTGCCTACAGGGATCTCAATATCTAACTGGTAAGCAGAGAAAAAACTTTTCTGATTTTAATTGGAAATCAAACTTTTTTAAATTAATTCTAAACATTTGGATTTTCCTTATGATTTAATTGCCCTGCCAAATCTGATATTTAACCAAAAATTGAAGGAAATGCTTGGATTTTCCCCAGGAGTTTTTCGGACTTTATCGAGCAAGAAAGGAAGTCAACTTGTTTATTAACGAGCAAGATACACCAACTTTAAATAGCCTGTAGCCTGTCTTCAGAACAGATACAGGAATTCAAAATATTTTATCCTGCGTTTCTTTCTCCCGAGGTTGCGAGGCCGGCACCTACCAGGACCAAATCCAGCAGTCCTCCTGCCTCCCTTGCCCACAGAGCTACTACTGATACCTCAACACCACCGACTACACCTCCAACGACTGCCCGACGGGCTACTACTGCCCCCTTAAAAGTAGGATACACCATTGGTAATTGCTTGAATTATCATGAATGAGTAGATTTGGAGGGTTGTGTTTTATAGTAAATATCGTTTAACTGACCTGTCCGAAGTTTTACAATCATGGATGCCGAGAAAAGCACGAAAAACCGATTTTTTTCAACAGGCGTCGAGTAGTTATTCTTATGTTATCTTTGTTTTTTCCTGATCGCCGTCCGGCGATCGCGAATTTTTCATTATAAAATTATATTTTTCAGAATAACTCCAGGATATCTAGCGCAATCATTTTGCTGGATGCCAAGAATCAACATTTACTTTCAAATGAGTAAGATATTTCTCAATAATTTGGTAGTAAATATTTTTGATATCTGCAAATGGTGTATCCTACCTTTAACACCCCGCACCCTTACGCCTACCCCTGCCCGCCGGGTACTTTCAACAATCTGACCTTGCAGAAGGGACACGAGGCCTGTGTGGCCTGCACCCCTGGCTGGTACTGCGAGGGTTACTGGAACAGCTACCCCACGGCGCAGTGCAGTCCTGGGTTCTACTGCTCGGGAGGTGCCAACCAAACTAGGGTGAGTTCCAGAATCCTTAATGATTAAAAAAACACTTTTGATGTGAGATCAAAAGTTGTATTTCTGTTTTGAAAATTGAACAAAGAAATTGACTGGGGCAGGGTTTAAATCAGCGACCTCCTGAGCCTCCCGGTGCTCTGACAACTGAGCTATCCAGCCCTGTATTGGCAGCTCCCCAAATTAGTCATTATCTTTTTTCAGGGGGCACTAGTCAGGGATCAGGCTAAAAGTCCTGATATTATATGTTGAGCAAGGCAATTATAGGTTTGTGGCTTCTGACTATCGTCCCCTGAACACTGATATTGACTAATTTGGGCAACTGCCAACACGGGGCTGGATAGCTCAGTTTGTAGAGGTTGCTGTTTCAAGCCCTGCTTCAGTCAATTTCTTTGTTCATTTTCAAAATAGTATTGACTTGCACCTAGCCGGTTTCCCTTGTGGTGCATTTTAAATGTTTTTATTCCTGTGGATGGATGTCCCCTTTTCATATCCGGGACAATTCCTTGACAAGTGCTGGGTAGAATCATTCAGTTTGTCCTGAAATACCTCTGCATTTTTTGCCCGGACTTGTTCTGTGGAAAGTTTTAGGAGCATCTGCTGGACTCAACAAATACTGATAACTCTATTGCAGGAAGATTATGAGGGAAGTTGTTTAGAATCCTGCATCGTACAGTGTATATCAGACACTATGTCTGCAATTTGACTGAGACTTGTCTTAGATATGAATTGAGATTTAGAGGCAAGATGACTAATAAGTTACAATTGCTTGTTTGAATAAAGCTACAAATCCAGAAAGTGAAAGTTTTTGTATCGGCATGCCCGACATTTTTTATTTTTGTTTAGCCAAATGGTAATGGTGGGGAATGCAAAGTGGGCGAATACTGCCCTAGCGGCTCAGCCCAGCCCTGGCCATGCACCCCGTGCTGGCACTGCAACACCACAGGCCTCTCCGACCCCTCAGGCCAGTGCAGCCCGGGCTTCTACTGTCCCGAGGGCTCGTCCAGTCCTGAGGAGCGGGAGTGCCCGGTCGGCCGGTACTGCCCATTGGAGACCAGCGTCCCAATCCCTTGCTCCAATGGGACTTGCAACCTGGCCACAGGGCAGGATGGTCTGGAGGATTGCTTGCCTTACCGGGCTGGGTTCTACTGTGACGAGATTGGGGCTTCGGCCACCAGCGGCATATGCTCGGCAGGTAGGTTCAATCTTCTCATGAAGACGATCAGAGCATGCTGATCGGAACGTTGAGTCCGCACTCAAACGGTTCTCTTCAGAACTACACAATTTTCCTAAATAATTCAACCACAAGGTGTTGCTGCAAACCTTCACTAGTTTGTTACTACCACCATGCAAATCTTTAAATCCTATTTAATGGGAACATACAGGGTGTATATACACACAAAATGCAACTAAATATAATGGAATACCTTGCGTATAATGTATAACTAGGTATAACTATATCTATGCATAACTATATCTGACAATGTTTAACAGAATATGGAGTGTTGTGGTCTCTTGGTTTGGAGCATCGCATTTGTAATCTGTAGGTTAAGCTACAGGTTGTGAGTTCGAGTCCTGCCCGAGACTATGGTGCGTGTGCCCTTGGGCAAGGCACTTTGTCACTCATTGCTTCTCCACCCAGGAGTAAATGGGTACCTGTGAGGGCAGAGATGGTTTAATTGTGGTTGATTTCGCTGCTTTGCGCCGAAATGGCAGCATCGAGCTGTATACTCCCCAGGGAACTGAGATGGTATTTGGAATGTTTCATGGGCCCAATGACCGAGTTAATAATGTTAAGCGCTTTGAAACCTTGGTGATAAAGCGCTATATAAGCACCGCACAATATGAGTATTTTTCCAAGAGAGGTCAAATTGACCATAGGACCAAGTTTTTTAATTTTGTTTGGATACTGTGCAAGTATTAAAATCAAGTCCTCAGACACTTTTGTCTGTGTAGGCGCCACCGAAATAAACCAGAGCTGGAGGGAACGGGCATATTGGCTCAGTGCTGGCTCAATTCGGTGACGACTTGATTTCAGTCTAAACTATTTTCTATAGGGGCCTATTATTGATGTTAGTTCTATTATTTGTTAGTTAAATACATTCTACGTGTGGTATTCCGTTATTTTTTTTATATTTTTTTTTATACACTCTGTACAACATTCGCAAACATCAACAAAATAAAAACCCAAATCATCTCGAAACACTTGACTGGACTGTTAGGGAATGACAGTCTAAAGCATCCTGTAAAATAATGGCTCTTGGTGTGCAGACATTTTTCAAGTAAAGTTTTTGTATCAATTTTCTACACTGGTCAATTGACCAGTGTTGACAAAAAAAATGGCTTTCTTAACCAGTTAGCGCCGGGATTATTGTAACATCACCGAGCCGACGCGCTGGTTTATTTTTAACGAATTACGAGGCGGGTTCAGGCCGATAGTACCGGGAAACACACCCACGCATTTCCAACGTTGCTTGCTGCTGACAGACATTTTCGGCCTTGCACGTGGCGTGTTTATGTGTCATCCGTTTTAGTCTGGGGAAAACTTTGCATTTATTTACGTCATCCGATGCGAACTGGTTAAAACACTGCTCTACTTGTTCATAATTTCTTTGTAATTGATTACACACCCGAAGCCAGCTTGACTGATTCTCTGACCTTACAAGTTTTCCCCAGATTCAAAACGGGTGACGCATAAACACCCTCACGAGCAAGGCCGGAAATGTCTGTTAGCAACGAGCAAGGCCAGAAATGCGTGGGTGTGCTTCCCGGTACCATCAGCTTGAACCCGCCTCGGATCGTGTTTTGTTAAAAATAAACCAGCGCGTCGGCTCGGTGATGTTACAATAATCCCGGCGCGAACTGGTTAAGTGTTGTCAGAAAACCAGACTACAAGAACAAGGTTGATTGTTTCTTCTTCAGCATGTACGGACCCAAAACGTCAAACAAGTTAGTGTAACAATATTGGCAATAACATTAACCCCAAAACCGTCAATTTCAAAATATTTCAGCACAAGTTCAATCAGACAGAATATGGCCACAGCTTAAATACTTTGTCACATCTGCCCATCTGTCCAGTCCGTGGCGAAAAACTGGTTAACCCTGCAAGCAGCCATGAGGCCGATTCGGAAGGCACATTTCTTTTTCTAACTTCCATATAAAGTTGTCGGCCTATTCCATTCAAATGGTTTTATTCCTCAATGACACATTGTAGTTTGAGAAACCTGGGCCCCAGCGAAAAACCCATTCACTTGTGCACAAAATGGGCCCAATTCACTTGCGCACAAAATGGGCTCTTTGTGTTTCGCCGCCTAACTGTCTAGCCAGCCAGCCTCTCCAGGGGTGTCATAAGTCATCCTACTGCTGGCCTACAGTAGTGACAGGAAAAAAAAAACCACAGATGTATACAACTGCACAAAACATAGGTAAACCAAGGTGCCTTCCAAATTTACCCCATGGAAGCTGCGCGAAAATTTTTGGCTCGCGCAGCTTGCAGGGTTAAAGGCTGTTTTTTCTTTTCTTCGTAGAACCAACTTCTGTAGGTGTATGTGTGACTGTCCGCCATAACCAAGTCGATTTCTAACTTCTTTTTTGGTTTTGGTTAGGATCTTATTGCTCCCCCTGGTCAGAAAACTTCTACTCCGGCTGACTACCTGTGCCCAGCTGGTCATTTCTGCAAGGAGAACTTCCCCGACCCTGAACGGTGCAACAACGGCACGTACCAAGACGAGGAAGGCAAGTCAGACTGCCTGCTGTGTGAAGAAGGTAAAAAAAGAGATTGGCTCTCAGAACTATTGGAGGGAAGGGGGTGTTACTCAGTACAATTGGCCACACGGGGACGTGCCACAAGCATGGGTCGCATTTTTAAATGTATGGTATATCATTAAACCCTTTTTCGCCCCTGTTTGGTGGTAAACTCGCACTCGGAAAGGGCATGATGTGGTTTTGCATTTAAAGTGGACACGGTCCTTAGCAGGATGTGATTTCAACAACAGATTTCAAATACCATATTCAAATGCTCGAAATTCACATCCTTCATTCAAATTCGCATCCTGGGTTAACTCGTTAAGATTCAAATTCACATCCACTGGATTTTTATTTTGGAAGAGGATGTGAATTTGGAGCTTTTTGGATGTGATTTTGGATTTCTTTTTTCAAAATCACATTCTGCTAATGACCTGGGGTCGCTTTGAATGCAAAATCACATCATGCCCTTTCCTAGTGTCATAGATTGTAATTCTATTCTCAGTATTGACATGGTGTTTTATCACATATGGTATATGAATGGGTGGTAAATATTCTAGCTTGCTCGTTATAATAATAGTGCATGCTCACCATACCAGCTCGTAACGTTATGTATTTGATCTGTTTCCAACATTCAGGACATTCACGCACATGTGAGTTGAGTGTGCACAAAATAACCTTTCTATGGGCCTGTCGATTTGTACTGTCGATTTGTTTATCAATGGATGGTATTTGAATTTAGTTTTCCAGTATAGTCATGGGTACCTATTCTAAGTTGGTATATGCATGGGTAGTGAAAACAAGTTCAAAGTGGTATAGCCATTGGTCTTACCTCAAAATCAACGTGACATGCATGTCTTTTTTACTCCGAAAGGTTACTTCTGCGACAACACTGAGTCTGCTGTGATTCACCTCAGCACCTTTGCCTGTCCGACCGGCTACTACTGCCTGTCGGGCACCCAGCGAGCCAGCGAGTACCCTTGCCCCGTGGGGACTTTCAATAACCTGACCAATGCCGTCAACGAGAGCTGGTGCCAACCCTGCCTGGCTGGCTTCTACTGTCTGGCGGGGACCAGTGTATCTGAGTTGCCGTGCTATGCAGGGTAGGTTCTCTGTCTGGATTTATATCCGAGACAAGTGGCCGGTCGCTTGTTGTGCACATGCGCAGTTGGAATACTGAACTGGTTTACATTTATAAGTAATTCTGCAGGTCTGGGGTTTGACTCTAGCCTGGCGTTATGGTATATGTGCTCTTGGGCGAGACACTTTGTCTCTCATTGCTTCTTCCCACCCAGAAGTACCTGTGAGGGTAGAGAGGGTTATTGTGTTTGATAAGATGGCAGTGACGAGCTGTACACTCCACGGGGAGCTGAGATGGTATTTGTAATGCTTCAGTGGCCCAATGGTAATATTCTAGGTGCCATAATATTTGTTAGGTTCAATGAACTACTCTATACTTGCATATGACCCGGGCCACAGCAATGAGCACTTTACACACTGCATCACTCGTGAGGTTTTCATAATTAGGGAGTCAGGTTGATGTAGTGGTTACTGTCCTTGCCCTTCCACCACTGTGGCCCGGGTTTGATTCGATGCCTGGTCTAGTTTCTACCTGATTCCGTGGGTTTTTCCCAGAATATTCTTCCAAGGCTTTTCTCCCACCTCCAAAACTGTAATTATTTCTCACTGTCTTCTCTACAGGTTTCTTGCAAGTTTAATTTAGTCTTGCACTCTTGTGGATTCCTTGGTATCAATACCAGAAATATTATAATAATAATAATAATATTTCTGACTTCAGATACTACTGCAAAGGCGGTGACGGCATCCCCAACCCCAACGAATGCCCTGAGGGTAGCTACTGCGTGGAAGGTAGCTACCAGCCTACTCCATGCCCTGCAGGGACCATATCGTCTGTAACAGGCAGCAAGAACGTGACAGACTGCGCACCCTGCGGCATCGGGCACTACTGCAACGTCAACAGCTCTCAAAATGGTACAAGTCTAGCTTTTTTTGCTCATATGAACTGTCGGTGTAGATGTCTAGTGCATTTTTTATTTTTGTTTTGCTCGTGCCATTTGACAGTGCTCCCAATTTTGGGTCTGCGAATAGTTGCCCTTGCTGGGATGTGTTTTAAGGCAACAACATAGTTCTTGATACAGAGATTTACATGCGCGAGGCACGCACTGCACAATGAGGAGTGATGTGTCACAGAACAAAATGTTAGTGGTGTAGTGTGAATTTGGGATTATGAAATACAAACTCATGTATTGCACATGCTGTGTGAGGGTTTAACCAATGAAAGGGTAAAAGAGGGCACTTTTATTAGGAGTCCAAATTTCATATGACACCAGGAAAAATAAGTGTTCAAAACAGTTGGTGTTTTATCATCGTTTTTAAATCACCCTTGTGACAGGCTGACGACCAATAGAAATGGCTAGGTATTTCTGAATGCATGTTTAAAGGGATTTGGGTAGTCAGGTTGGCGTAGCGGTTCTTTCCTCGCCTTCTTTCCACCGCTGTGACTCGGGTTTGAATCCCGGTGTTCAGTCCCTGCTTGATTTTGTGGATTTTCCTCCCACCTTCCTCTCATTGTCTTCTCCCTGCAGTTTTTGTTTTGCTTTCGAGCCACAGTACCAAGGACACTTTTCGAGGAATTCATGGTTTCATTAATGCAAATAATCTGTACTGATGGGACCAAAAATAGGACCTTTTAGTAATTTGGGGGGGTACGTACGCACCCGTCGCACCCCCCCCTGCGTACGGGCCTGTGGTGTCGTAATATTTGTCTGGAAACAGACTAGTGGTCACTAGTTCACAGTTTGCACTGATATTTTAAAACGTTTACTTCTTCTTCTTTTTCCTAGGATCAACATGTCCAGAGAAAGGAATGATCACCACGCTGCCATGCCTGGCAGGCTACTACTGTCCAGAAGGAACGGATAATAACAGAATGCCTTGCCCTTCAGGTAAGATAGAATGCAAAACTAAAAAGCAGGTACATGTAACTTTAGGTCTTACACCTCAAGGTTATATGAGGTTCTACTGGGATTTACAGGGCACTCCATGGTTAAACCTCAAGTTATTGCTTTAACAAAACAACTATTTTGGCATGCTTCCCCGATGGGGATTAGGCTGGAATGCTGGTACTTTTGTTTGCCTTCCACCACTGTGATCCAAGTTTTATACCCCGTGGTTGTGTGATGTTTTGCTGAGTTTTCTAGTGCACCTCATGGTTAAACCTCAAGTTGTTTATTTATTGAAGATTTTGCACCCTTGGGGTACTGGTACTTTCCACTGTGGGCTGGGTTCGTATCCCTGAAATGTGTGTTGGGTTTTCACTGTTTGCCTGATTTTGTGGGGTTTCCCTAGAATGTCATTCTTGGGTTTTCTTCCCACTTGTTTTTCTTTATTTACATACATAAATAGCACATGCGCACTAGATTCCCCCCCGTTTTCAGAAGGAGATTTTACAAAGTTTCAAAGATGTTGTTACTGGTGGTTCATTATTCTGAGCCACGCAGAGTTTAACAGGCTCTTGAATTGTCGCCCTCAAACCTTGCAGATATTCGCAGCAATCACTAAACAAGTTGCCCAATACATGATATGAACGTCCACCCCTGGTAAAATGAAAATTTCTACCACTATACTTAATTATCATGGCGTTTACGTAGCTTTTCAGTTCTTTTATGTTTCTTATTCCGTATAATATATAATAATAATAATAATAATAATTTATTGATTTATATTGCGCCCATTCCATACAATGTACACAGGCGCATAACAACTATATAATTGCTAAAACATTGGTAATTAAAAATTATCACAAAATAATCAGTAAATAGCTCGAAAATATGCACATAAAATATGATAAGACATACACTTTGAACAAGTAACAATATTATTATTAAACCTTATTATTATTAAACCACATTATTAAAAAGCTTGTTTAAAAAGGTGAGTCTTCAGGACTGATTTAAAAACACCAAGATTAGCAGCGTCCCTAACATGAAGTGGGAGTTTATTCCAGAGATATGGAGCACTATATTCAAAGGCTCGGTCCCCAAGAGTAGCCTTGCCACAACCTACAGGGTAGTTAAGAAAGATACCATCACTAGAACTACGAAGACAGTAACGAGATTGGGACTTGATAGAAACAAGCCGACTTAAATACTGTGGGGCTAAACTATGTAAAATTTTGTAAGTAATCAATAAAAGTTTGAATTCAATTCTAGACCAAACAGGAAGCCAATGTAGATCCATAAATAATGGTGTAATATATAATAGCAAAGCTTTATTTCACGTTCTGTACGTTAATTTCTACAATTTTTCTGATAAATTTTAATTTGTACGTGGAACAATTGTGAGAACACCTCGGATGTCCAAGCGAATGGACCAACAGAAATGCGCGTTGCGGAAGAACTTCAGGCCGAGAGGATCGGGTGAAAAAGGGCTGTTTTCCGAACCCCAACTTTCTCTTCGTCTCAGGCTTCATTCATACAGTTTAGCAATAGGGTGTAGCCGGAGCCAAAGCCAGGGCTTTGGAAAACGGCCTTGGTCTGTTTGTCTGATTAGGCGCATGAATCTTTGCGCTAATAACCACGGATCTTGCAGAATGTCCGCAGGGGTTTGAGCGATATTAGTAGAAGGCTTGTAAAAGCGCTACGTGGCTCAAGCTGGTGGTTCATGGGTAACAATGGTTTGTTGCGATAACGCTTTCTCGTGGCAGCGTGTTATTACAGAGGCGAATCACGGCGGTGGGGTAACGCGTATCTAACGTACATGTCAACACTTAACCATCTTTCAACAGGTTTCACAGCTGCTCTGGAAAACCTTGAAAATGGGTTTCTATTTTTTCAGCTAGAGAAAATTTGGGGCCAAAAAATACAAATTTGGCAAAACCCACAGACTTTAATGTTAGTTCTTAAAAGTGACTTTGTCAGTGACTAAGAAAAGAACATTTGTTTTTGCCAGCTTGGCAGGTGTGACAAAAAAATGAGAATAAATTAAAACGATTGTAGGCACATACATATAGAGACTTTCTAACCTTTGTTTTTTGGTTGGTTCGAATCCCACCAGATACCTTTAACGACCGGCTCTCACTCGGGGAGGAAGCGGAGTGCCAGCCGTGCCTAATGGGGATGTTCTGTGAGACGCCAGCACTGTCCTGGCCCACGGGCAACTGCGACGCTGGGTTTCTATGCCTGGCTGGCGCAGCCACATCCAGCCCTGACGAAGGCACTAATGCACCCTGTGTAGTCGGTCACTACTGCGAAAAATGGTCAGTTTACGTTTCTCAATTATTCACTTGGGCTTTTTGCACGAATGAGAGAGGCAGTTTTGTTTGTACCTCTTTCAAGCGCCCTGTTGACAGGACTCACTGGATGCACGTACCACTTCGCATGCATATGGTGTGAAGTGTGCACGACTAAAGAGACTATGAAATCTCTATTAGTCCGTATGTATGTACGTAGTCCGTATGTATGTATGTAGTCCGTAATTTACGTAGTCCGTATGTACGTAGTTCATATGTGTGTAAGTAGTCTGGATTTGCGTAGTCCGTGCGTGTGTGCGTAGTCCGTGCGTGTGTGCATACTCCGTGCGTGTGTGCATACTTCGTGCGTGTGTGTATAGTCCGTGCATGTGTGTATAGTCCATGTGTTTGTTAAATGTGTGTCAAATGTGTTTTTCTGATGCCAACAATTTGACGAAGGTTAGAAAACGACAAAAACTAAGGAGCTGAGATTTTGTAAACCCCTTTTATTTCACCCACTTTGTCTTTTTGTGAACCCTTCCAGGCACCAACTCGGCCACCGCTTGCCCCCCTGGAACAATCAACTCTGACGAGGGTGGACGATCCATGGACGACTGCGTCCCATGCGAGGCTGGTCACTTCTGTCAGGGCACGGGCCTGTCGGCACCCACGGGCATCTGCTCAGAGCGCTACTACTGTCCGAGTGACGCCGTGATTGATTCGTTTAAGCCCGCCTGCTACGAGTGCCCGGCTGGGTCCTTCTGCCCGAATGAGACGGCGACGCCGGTGGCCTGCAACCTAGGTAGGAATTAAACCCATGTTGTAGTAATTGCAAGACTGTCGCCAGTCCGAACATGTGGCTTGCGACTCGGGTAAGAATCCTACCAGTGTCGTAGTTGGTTGTATTCCGTGAATGTTAAGCTTTGACCAAAGCTATCAAGCTTGTTCCCTGAACGAGAATTTGTCGGCTAGCCTCATACTCATACTCAACAGCCTGCATGCACGTACATATACACACACGCCCCTCACGTACATCCTCAAACAGAATACGGCATAGTCGAGGCGAATGATAGCCTTGACCCAATTTTGTAATCCGTTTATTTACATTTACGGCCAAATTCGGCCGAGCCAATTAAACACTGTAAACTATGATTTGATGATGGGATGATGGGATGATGGGATGATGGGATGATGGGATGATGGGATGATGGGATGATGGGATGATGGGATGATGGGATGATGGGATGATGGGATGATGGGATGATGGGATGATGGGATGATGGGATGATGGGATGATGGGATGATGGGATGATGGGATGATGGGATGATGGGATGATGGGATGATGGGATGATGGGATGATGGGATGATGGGATGATGGGATGATGGGATGATGGGATGATGGGATGATGGGATGATGGGATGATGGGATGATGGGATGATGGGATGATGGGATGATGGGATGATGGGATGATGGGATGATGGGATGATGGGATGATGGGATGATGGGATGATGGGATGATGGGATGATGGGATGATGGGATGATGGGATGATGGGATGATGGGATGATGGGATGATGGGATGATGGGATGATGGGATGATGGGATGATGGGATGATGGGATGATGGGATGATGGGATGATGGGATGATGGGATGATGGGATGATGGGATGATGGGATGATGGGATGATGGGATGATGGGATGATGGGATGATGGGATGATGGGATGATGGGATGATGGGATGATGGGATGATGGGATGATGGGATGATGGGATGATGGGATGATGGGATGATGGGATGATGGGATGATGGGATGATGGGATGATGGGATGATGGGATGATGGGATGATGGGATGATGGGATGATGGGATGATGGGATGATGGGATGATGGGATGATGGGATGATGGGATGATGGGATGATGGGATGATGGGATGATGGGATGATGGGATGATGGGATGATGGGATGATGGGATGATGGGATGATGGGATGATGGGATGATGGGATGATGGGATGATGGGATGATGGGGTTGATTGGGATGATGGATGATGGTTGATGGGTATGATGGGATGTGGATGATGGGATGATGGGTTGATGGGAATGTGGGGATTGGGATGATGGGATTGGGGATGTGGGATGTTGGGAGGATGGGATGATGGGATGATGGGGATGATGGGATGATGGGATGATGGGAGGTGGGATGATGGGTGATGGGATGTTGGGGTTGGTGGGATGTGGGTTGATGGGGTGATGGGTGTGGGTGATGGGTTTGGTGGGTTTATGATGGGTTGATGGGATGATGGGATGATGGGTATGATGGGATGATGGGATGATGGGGTTGATGGATGATGGGATGATGGGTGATGGGATGTGGATGATGTGAGTATGATGGGGAATGATGGGACTGATGGGTCTGATGGGTGTGGGGATGATGGGGATGATGGGATGATGGGGATGATGGGATGTTGGATGATGGGGATGTGATGGGTTGATGGGTGGTTGGGATGATGGTGATGATGGGATGATGGGATGATGGGATGATGGGATGATGGGAATGATGGGGATGATGGGATGATGGGATGATGGGGATGATGGATGATGATTCCTGATTCGCGTGATTCCCTGTTGAATCCCTGATTCGCTGATTCGCTGATTCCCTGTTGAATCCCTGATTCGCTGATTCGCTGATTCGCTGATTCGCTGGATTCGCTGATTCGCTGATTCCCTGTTGAATTCCACTGATTCGCTGATTCGCTGATTCGCTGATTCGCTGATTCGCTGATTCCCTGTTGAATCCCTGATTCGCTGATTCGCTGATTCGCTGATTCGCTGATTCGCTGATTCGCTGATTCGCTGATTCCCTGTTGAATCCCTGATTCGCTGATTCGCTGATTCGCTGTGATTCGCTGTATTCGTGCTGATTCCCTGTTGAATCCCTGATTCGCTGATTCGCTGATTCGCTGATTCGCTGATTCGCTGATTCGCTGATTCCCTGTTGAATCCCTGATTCGCTGATTCCGCTGATTCGCTGATTCCCTGTTGAATCCCTGATTCGCTGATTCGCTGATTCGCTGATTCGCTGATTCGCTGAATCCCCTGATTGCCTGATTGCCTGATTGCCTGATTGCCTGATTGCCTGATTGCCTGATTTGCCCTGATTGCCTGATTGCCTGATTTGCCTATTGCCTGATTGCCTGATTGCCTGATTGCCTGATTGCCTGAATTGCCTGATTGCCTGATTGCTGGATTGCCTGATTGCCTGATTGCCTGATTGCCTGATTGCCTGATTGCCTTATTGCCTGATTGCCTGATTGCCTGATTGCCTGATTGACCTGAATTGCCTGATCCCTGCCTGATTGCCTGTTGCCTGATTGCCTGATTGCCTGATTGCCTGATTGCCTGATTGCCTGATTGCCTGATTGCCTGATTGCCTGATTGCCTGATTGCCTGATTGCCTGATTGCCTGATTGCCTGATTGCCTGATTGCCTGATTGCCTGATTGCCTGATTGCCTGATTGCCTGATTGCCTGATTGCCTGATTGCCTGATTGCCTGATTGCCTGATTGCCTGATTGCCTGATTGCCTGATTGCCTGATTGCCTGATTGCCTGATTGCCTGATTGCCTGATTGCCTGATTGCCTGATTGCCTGATTGCCTGATTGCCTGATTGCCTGATTGCCTGATTGCCTGATTGCCTGATTGCCTGATTGCCTGATTGCCTGATTGCCTGATTGCCTGATTCCCTGATTCCCTGATTCCCTGATTCCCTGATTCCCTGATTCCCTGATTCCCTGATTCCCTGATTCCCTGATTCCCTGATTCCCTGATTCCCTGATTCCCTGATTCCCTGATTCCCTGATTCCCTGATTCCCTGATTCCCTGATTCCCTGATTCCCTGATTCCCTGATTCCCTGATTCCCTGATAAGTCCCCCCTCGCGACAAGTCCCCCCTCGCGACAAGTCCCCCCTCGCGACAAGTCCCCCCTCGCGACAAGTCCCCCCTCGCGACAAGTCCCCCCTCGCGACAAGTCCCCCCTCGCGACAAGTCCCCCCTCGCGACAAGTCCCCCCTCGCGACAAGTCCCCCCTCGCGACAAGTCCCCCCTCGCGACAAGTCCCCCCTCGCGACAAGTCCCCCCTCGCGACAAGTCCCCCCTCGCGACAAGTCCCCCCTCGCGACAAGTCCCCCCTCGCGACAAGTCCCCCCTCGCGACAAGTCCCCCCTCGCGACAAGTCCCCCCTCGCGACAAGTCCCCCCTCGCGACAAGTCCCCCCTCGCGACAAGTCCCCCCTCGCGACAAGTCCCCCCTCGCGACAAGTCCCCCCTCGCGACAAGTCCCCCCTCGCGACAAGTCCCCCCTCGCGACAAGTCCCCCCTCGCGACAAGTCCCCCCTCGCGACAAGTCCCCCCTCGCGACAAGTCCCCCCTCGCGACAAGTCCCCCCTCGCGACAAGTCCCCCCTCGCGACAAGTCCCCCCTCGCGACAAGTCCCCCCTCGCGACAAGTCCCCCCTCGCGACAAGTCCCCCCTCGCGACAAGTCCCCCCTCGCGACAAGTCCCCCCTCGCGACAAGTCCCCCCTCGCGACAAGTCCCCCCTCGCGACAAGTCCCCCCTCGCGACAAGTCCCCCCTCGCGACAAGTCCCCCCTCGCGACAAGTCCCCCCTCGCGACAAGTCCCCCCTCGCGACAAGTCCCCCCTCGCGACAAGTCCCCCCTCGCGACAAGTCCCCCCTCGCGACAAGTCCCCCCTCGCGACAAGTCCCCCCTCGCGACAAGTCCCCCCTCGCGACAAGTCCCCCCTCGCGACAAGTCCCCCCTCGCGACAAGTCCCCCCTCGCGACAAGTCCCCCCTCGCGACAAGTCCCCCCTCGCGACAAGTCCCCCCTCGCGACAAGTCCCCCCTCGCGACAAGTCCCCCCTCGCGACAAGTCCCCCCTCGCGACAAGTCCCCCCTCGCGACAAGTCCCCCCTCGCGGCAAGTCCCCCCTCGCGGCAAGTCCCCCCTCGCGGCAAGTCCCCCCTCGCGGCAAGTCCCCCCTCGCGGCAAGTCCCCCCTCGCGGCAAGTCCTCGCGGCAAGTCCCCCCTTTTTGTCTTTTTCAATTTTTTTTTTTCCGCTTTTTTGTCTTTTTCGCATTTTATTTTTTTCCGCATTTTTGTCTTTTCCGCATTTTTGTCTTTTTGCGCATTTGATTTTTTTCCGCATTTTTGTCTTTTTCGCATTTTATTTTTTTCCACATTTTTGTCTTTTTGCGCATTTTATTTTTTTCCGCATTTTTGTCTTTTTTGCATTTTATTTTTTTCCGCATTTTTGTCTTTTTTGCATTTTATTTTTTTCCACATTTTTGTCTTTTTCACATTCTTTTTTTTTCAAGTCCCCCCTCGCGACAATTCCCCCCTCGCGACAATTCCCCCCTCGCGACAATTCCCCCCTCGCGACAAGTCCCCCCTTGCGACAAGTCCCCCCTCGCGACAAGTCCCCCCTCGCGACAAGTCCCCCCTCGCGACAAGTCCCCCCTCGCGACAAGTCCCCCCTCGCGACAAGTCCCCCCTCGCATTCGCATCAATTTGTATTCGCATCAATTTGTATTCGCATCAATTTGTATTCGCATTTAATAGCAGACTTTTTCGCATTTTTGTATTTTTCGCATTTTTGTCTTTTTCGCATTTTTATTTTTTTTTAATTAGAATTCTTTGAATTCTTCTTTGCATTCAAATAATATTTAATCGACACACTGTTTCAGGCCCGTACGGAGGGGGGGGGGGGGGGGGGGGGGGGGGGGGAGTGCGGGGGTTGGGGTGGGCGGTGCGACGGCTCTTACGCACCCCCCCAAATTACCAAAAGGTCCACATTTTCTGGGGTAAATAATAGTATTTTGATGTAGAAATAACAGTACTGGCACACAAAAAATGTTGGTTGCGACAAGTTCACCCACAATTTGTCTTTGCATTTGTCTTTGCATTTGTCTTTGCATTTGTCTTTGCATTTGTCTTTGCATATTTGTATTCGCATAAATTGGTATTCGCATAAATTGGTATTCGCATAAATTGGTGTTCGCATAAATTGGTGTTCGCATAAATTGGTGTTCGCATAAATTGGTGTTCGCATAAATTGGTGTTCGCATAAATTGGTGTTCGCATAAATTGGTGTTCGCATAAATTGGTGTTCGCATAAATTGGTATTCGCATAAATTGGTATTCGCATTTAATAGCAGACTTTTTCGCATTAGAATTTTTTTCCTCATTTTTTTTTTCTAAATTTTTTTTTTGCATTCTAATTAGAATTCTTTGAATTCTTCCTTGCATTCAAAGAATCTTTAATCGACACACTGTTTCAGGCCCGTACGCAGGGGGGGTGCGACGGTTGCGTACGCACCCCCCCAAATTACCAAAAGGTCCACATTTTTTGGGGGTAAATAATGGTATTTTGATGTAGAAATAACAGTACTGGCACACAAAAAATGTGGGTTTCATTTTTGGTCCTATCAGTACAAATTCGCACCCCCCATAAAAAAATCCTGCATAAGGGTCTGTATTTGACGCAATGTTTGACCCATTGGTCAATACATTCTTTGATACATTCTTCTATACATTCTTCGAATTTGAATTCACGTTCTTAACATTCTTTTTGCACTCGGATTTTTGCAAGTTCTTAGAATTGTTATTTCTTAGAATTTTTCAAATTATTTTTTGCATTCGCATTTTGTTGTCGCACTCGGAGTTCTGCAAGTTCTTTTAAAAAGGTGTGTGCTTGTTGAGACCACCTCGGTAAACCACCGTCTACCAAACAGAGATGAGGGCAAATCGTGCATCCTGGGGGGCGTCAAGTCGGCATGGTGTGGTACAATTAGTGCGTTACTGGTTGGTGCTAATTGTAAAATGGACATAATGGATATTTTGCAATGTTATGTTGTAAAAGGCCACACTCAAAAGCATTTCCTAAGCCTAACCCTAACTCCACTATAACCTTAACTCTAACCGTAACCCCTAACTCTAACCGTAACCCCTAACTCTAACCCTAACCCCTAACCCTAACCGTAACCCCTAACTCTAACCGTAACCCCTAACTCTAACCGTAACCCCTAACTCTAACCGTAACCCCTAACTCTAACCGTAACCCCTAACCCTAACCGTAACTGTAATCATAATCCTAACCCTAACCCTAACCTTAGCACCAACCGGTAACGCCCATTTTGTACCACAACCAAGCCGACTTGACGCCCCCTAAGATGCACAATTTGTCCTCATCTCTGTTTGGTAGACGGTGGTTCACCGAGGTGGTCTTGACAAGCACACACCTTTTTAATCGTCACCGAGGTACTAGCGGCCAACCCGCACCAGGGGAAAACTGGGTAGTTTTATGTACTGTACCCCAAATAAATGCCTAGGGCGTTAGGGTAAAAAAATACTTTACATTTTTTGCCTTTAATAATCCATTTTCATGAAACTCGTCGTAACTTCAATGCATCTCAGGTTGCAGCTGTGTCGTGTCCTATGAATCATTTCACAAAGCACAAAAGTACAACTTGTAATAGGTGTATTTTTAGTACAATACAATGACTTATATGTATTTTTTAGCACAGAGTAAATAGTCATGATATTTAAACAGCAAAGAGTCGTCGAAAGGTTTCCGAAACGTATTATCAAGGTTTCAATTCGCATCGGAGGGTGGGTGTACAGATACCCTGCACATTTTTTTCGTGATTCAAAATGGATGACGGTAAACATGTCACAAGTAAGACTGGCATTATCTGTCAGCCACCGGCACACAGCAAGCAGGTTTTTCATTCCCTACCTGATTTATATGTCGATTTTCCCCAGAATATTCCTCTGGGGTTTTTCTCCCACCTCTAAAACTGTAATTTCTTTTGTCTGCTCTACAGGTTTATATTTTGTGCAGCTCAATAAAGATGCGTCTAAGACGGGAAGTGAATTGTTACTTGCCAATTTGTATGCAGTCAAGTGCTTCTTTGCATTGTTTTCGACTGGCATTTGAGGTAACAAAAAATGATTTAAATATGTAATGCAGAGAAAATTAAGTACACGTTTTATTTAAAGGTTGGGTACATTGTTTTCGACTGGCATTTGAGGTAACAAAAAATGATTTAAATATGTAATGCAGAGAAAATTAAGTACACGTTTTATTTAAAGGTTGGGTACACCATTTGTAATTGCTTGAATTATCATGAATGGGTGGATTTGGGGGGTTGTATTTTATAGTAAATATCATTTAAATGACCTGTCCAAAGTTTTACTATCATGGATGCCGAGAAAAGCTTGAAAAACAGCGTTTGTTTTCAACCGGCGTCGAGCAGTTATTCTTATGTTGTTATTGTTTTTTTCGCGCTCGCTGTCTGGCGATCGCAAGTTTTGTTTTATAAAATTCAATTTTTCGGGCTTGAGTCAAAGCTGTGTGCGCAAAACAAACCGAACGGAGAAAAGAAGATCAACATTAACATTCTGTTCTCGTCGCCTTTGAAAACAAATATGTGACTTGAAAAGGCATGACGGGGAAAAGTATTTCTGTAGTATTTGGAGTTCTATTGTTTGACACTCTTGTAAAGAGCGATTCGTTAGCTTTCCAATGATACCAAAAGTAGTTATGTACATCATTTAATTACAATGATATATACCACAGCAGGGCTGACAGTGCGCCGCCCAACTTTAGCGATCAAATTTTTAAAACCAAAATATCGCTTTGACCAAAACAAATATACGCGTGCCCGCCAACAACGAAATTGACAAATGGTGGTCATTGTTAATTTAGCCTCAGTAAGTCACGTAAGAATTTCAAATGGCGGCACAGCCTTTTGTTATTCAGCACCTGTGCGCGCACTGGTTTCAGTTCATTCAGTCTCCATTACGAGAAGTAGTGGTTTCTTGTTTGATGTATGTTTAATATATGTGTTTGTCATATCTCCGTGCAGACAAATCCGTGACAGTTTTCAATGCGGTATATGACGGCCGATCTGCGGCCAGCGTGGAGGCAGGTCAATCGGTAGGCAACAGGGACACTCCGTCGGGATGACAGAAATCGTCTGAGAAAGCAGGTAAGGTTTTTGGGTGCTTTGGGTTTTTGCTGTTATGATTTCATCGCTTAGATTGAAGACAGACAGACAGACCTCATTCAAAAAATGTATCTCTGTCTCCACGCATCAAAAAATGGATGCGGTGCACTCAACCGTACAGTCAGTGTGTCGCGCGTGATTGGCTACTTGGTGTGCTTCGGCCAATCCACCGGAACGCTATAACTAGTGCCGTCACCCCCCTCGTACGGCACTTTCACTGCAGATCGCAATCTACTGCCACCAATTACTTCAAGATGACTGGACGAGGAAAGAGCGGAAAAGCAAGAAGCAAGGCCAGGAGCAGGTCCTCAAGGGCGGGACTGCAGTTCCCCGTGGGTAGTGTTCATCGATTTTTGCGAAGCGGCAACTACGCTGAGCGGGTTGGAGCCGGTGCACCGGTCTACCTGGCAGCCGTGATGGAATACCTGACCGCGGATATCCTCGAGCTGGCCGGTAACACAGCACGAGACAATAAGAAGACGAGAATTAACCCTCGACACCTGCAGCTTGCTATACGCAACGACGAAGAGCTTAACAAGTTGATGAGTGGAGTTACTATTGTGCAAGGCGGTGTGCTTCCCAACATCCAGCAAGTACTTCTGCCCAAAAAGACCGCCAAAGTATCAAAGTAATACAAACAAATTACTTAGCCTCCACAACCAAAAGGCTCTTTTCAGGGCCACCACATAATTACAAGAGAGAAACACCGCTGTCTGTCTGTTCTTCATTTTTAAATAAAGTTTTAAAAGAGACAAAGTTAGATATTACATCTGTAGATTTTCAAGAACTTTTTACTTACACGGCCATTTACATTTTCCACTTTTATTTACACTTTCACAGCCAAAGGCCCGCTGGGTTTGTCCAATAGCTTCGTTTATTTTGTAAAGAATTTTCCCTTTTTCTGCTTATAAAAACATTGTGAAAGTGTTTGTTTTCATCCTCGCGCGGGTGTGTTTTAACGTGTATCCAGGTGACATTCAATAGATAAGTAACTAGCTCATTAAATATGCAACGCGCGCACTGTGACTACAACAAAGCAAAAAGAAATACGCATTGTGTCTGTACTCTATATATACACGTACTACGCGTACTTGTACTTGTAAAAGTAAAAGTACGTGAATGATATTATACCTGTGACCCAGCACATCAAAATCAAGAACAGTCGGAAAATGACTTTCAGAGATATAAATATAATAAGATTGGAAATTCATTAAGCTTTGTAATGACATCCATCACAAGCCTTTAGCTCGGAAATTATTGGTTACGAGTTACAGACTAGGGATGGGTATCATTAGAAAGCCTATGGAATTTCCAATGTTACTATGTACCTTGCTCGTTACTATGCGAATTGTCATTTCCCGCTTATTAGTGATTTTGATATCCTGGGTCACATTTTCATGGATTTAAAAAAACCATTGGAAATGTGGTGAGTTGACACTTCGCGTGTGGTCTATTAGCTTTGTTCTCGTGTTCTGTTTTACCTGGGCCCAATTTCATAACAAATGTAAGCACACCAATTTGCTTAGCACGAAACATTTTCCTTGGCCAAACTGTCGTTTCCAAAAATGTCTGAAGATTTCCGAACACGTTTTATTGACGGTCGGGTATTATCGTTAACGTTCGCGACTACAATTTCGACGTCTGGGTGTACACAATTAAATGGTCAGGCCATGGAACCAGACTATTTTCACCGCCCACAACAAATGAACCGGCCTGAACCACTGACCTCTATAGAGGTCAGTGGCCTGAACTGTAAACGATCGAGGCGCGGTTGTGCCGAAGGGCGCCATCTATCGGCGCGCTCGTACCGGTAGGTCGGTGTATTTACAGCGGCGAGGCGCAGTGCAGCATGGCAATAATTATGATACCAGTCGCATTTTTCAAGTGACTTTTGGTTAAAAAAATGAATTTGTAAAAGAATATTGTCGATGTGTATGAAAATGTGTTATGAAAACCCCCCAAGCTCATGAATATTGATGTAAATTAACGTGCCAAAAGTTGGTAATTTCTCTAAACGGGTTTTGTCGGGTTTGCGTCGGGCTCTGTGAGGAGTCCTTGTATTGACCCCAAATACACAAATTAGAAAAATTAAAATATGAATATTATTCGGATGAGAACAATGGTCGGTGGAATCAATTTGCATGCATAATTCCAGAGCGCCCTATTGGTTCAATATCAATCGTTATCGCTTTTCAGCCTTTTGGCTAAGATCATGTGTTATTTATTACTGTAATATAAAAAAGGATCTTCGTCTTCAAACTCTTCTTTAGGTAATTACTGCCCCGAAGGCTCCTCCTCCCAGACCACCTGTGACCTGGGTATGTACTGTGACACCAATGGCCTAGACACACCCAGGGCAAGTGCGCCGCTGGTTACTACTGCACTCACGGCTCCACCACCAATAAGCCAACAGGGACCGGAGGTAAGTGATGAAAAGTGAAAGAGGGTAATGCCCAGCGATAACGGCAATTCTCTGCATTCAGTGAACCCTGATCACCACATACGAATTTTTTTTAAAGCCCACACAGCCACTGTGCATGCAATGATGTAACCATACGTGTTTCATAGCGGCATAAATTGCATACCCCCCCCCCCCCCCTTTTCCACATCCCCTCGAAGTATGGGGGAAATAAAGAAAAACATCAAACCCGGAAGTAACGGTATCGTCAAGGCCTTGCTCTTACGAGAGGGCGATACGAGGTTCATGTACACACGTACTACATGTACATGGCACGGTACAGAAGCAATGTGTGCATCATGTGTGCGCATGGTGTGTGGAACCGACCGTGGGTAGCGATCGCCCTGTCAGTACAATGCGCGGAGGCTGAAACAGCACATGCTCATCCTTGTATTCAAGGCTAGTGTTACTGAGTTCCTCATGCTCTTGTTTGAAACGAACCTGTTTCTAGAATATTCATTGCAACTTTGAGATTCTCAAGCAACAACAACTTATCCCTTGATATGTCTTTCTGTGCAGGTAATGAGTGCAGCTCCAGCCATTACTGCGTCGCCGGCAGCAGCTCCGAGGAGGATTGCCCCCCAGGCACCTACCTGCCTTCCCGGAGGGCGAAGAACATCACTTACTGCTTGGAGTGCGTCGGGGGACAGTACTGTGGGGCTAGTGGACTGGCTTATCCTGAAGGGAACTGCTCACGAGGTAGGTCGATGATGGAGGAACGATCATTTAACTCTCCTGGTCTTCTACACCTTGCAACCCTTCATAAAGTTAGCACCCGTCTGCATCTGTTGAATACTGCAACAATCTCGAACTAGCTCACTGGACATAAACATTGCAGGCTCGAGTTAAGGCCAGTTCATACTTATCGTGTATTAAGCGAATGCCGAACGTATTTGACTTCGGCAAATGTTGGCAGCGAGGGCTTTGTGAAGTTAAAATGTGTTCATCATTTGTTATTTCTTTTGCAACGTAAAAACGGCAAGTGACATCACAAATTCGCGTTCGCTTTTGCTATTGCAGGCAGAAGACTCAAGTCGACTCAACTCAACTCGAGTGAAGACTGATAGCACTTAAGTACCAGAAATAAAAAGAAAACCTTCCCAAAAATATTTGCCATGATTTAAGGTGCAAAGTGTTTTCACAACTGGATGTAAATTAAGATTTTTACGACTTGATCAAGGATGTGAATTTAAAGCATTTGGATGTGAATTTGATAAATCCTGCTAATGGCCGTGTCCGTTTTGAATGCAAAATCACACCATGTCCTTTCCTAGTGTAATAGTTTCTGTTTTAAACCCAATAGGTTTCTACTGCCCCGGCGGTCAGATTGTGCGTGAGCCCTTAGGCTACCCTTGCCCTCCAGGCTACTACTGCATGGAAGGTGTGGATGACAAAGTGCCCTGCCCGGCAGGAACGTACCAGGATGAGCCGGAAGAGTGGACCTGCAAGACTTGCCCTGAAGGGTTCTACTGTGATGACACTGACAGGCCTATAGTAAACTACACGGCCTACATATGCCCTGAAGGTATGTAGAAAAACTGAACCTGTTATAGACATACATGTAGTTGTTTTTCTTGATCCAGATGTTTTCCTAGTACCGTATTAATACCTTCCCGATTTTGATTTAAAAAACAAATCACCGCAAATACACGAAATTTTGATGTGAAATTGTAGCAAGATGGACATTTTAAGGAATATAAATAATCAAAATCTAAAAAGCTCACAATACACCCCGAGGCCAATTTAGCCCTTTCTGCCCAGATCTGTCTGATTTTAGCTCGCCTGAGCGAAGTTTAGAGACTATGCACTCACTATTTATGTACGATGTTCGTTCGTATGTATACATCAATTTGGTTAAAGTTTTGAAAAAATTGGTCGTATATATTGAAATATAATTCCAATCAAATTTGGGTCATGGATGCAATATCATGGTTGTGGTAAAGGTCAAGTACTGAGGTCAAAGTTCAAGTTCTAAAATCGGCTTGAATTGCAAAACTTGTCTCATTTTTACTGAAGCAAATGGTCATTTGAGGTCAAGTTGTAAAAAAGGGTTGTAAATGTAATTGTAAAATTGGCCTCGTTTGCAATCAAATCATAGATGCAATATAGAAACTTGCATGTGATGGTAATATACTTTGGTAAAATGTCATTTGAGGTCAAGTTTTAAAATAGGGTAATCGTGAAAGTAGGCGAGACTCGTGGTAAGAGAACCATTCTTGTGGACTGAACATGTGAATTAATACTTTGGTCATATTATATTACTGCTGTTTTTATTAATCCATGTAATTATTAAACCAGGTCACTACTGCCCCAACGGAACCCACGCCGCCACTGAGTACCCCTGCCCTATTGGTACTTTCAACAACGCCACGGGCCTGGCTAGCTGGGAGCAGTGCCACTGCGGCCAGCCTGGACTGACTTACCCCAACATCTGCTGTTCGGCGGGCTACTTCTGTCGGATTAGGGCCGAGAGGGCCGCGCCTGACCAAGGTTCAGATGCCGGGATGTGCACGGCCGGTTACTACTGCCCTGGGGCACGACGGAACCCGTGGCGTGTCCCCGGGGGACGATTAGTAATGAGGAAGTGCTGATAAACATGACGGAGTGTGAACCGTGTCTGGCAGGTAAGTTTTTTTTTGAAAATACAAAAATTGCCATAGTATGAAGCCATTATAGCCATTGTATCTGCAATCCTAGAGATAGAGAAACTAATTTGCTGGAGTGCGACAAAAACCTTTAGATTTATTTACAAAAACTGAAATTACAGACATAAGATATCTTATAGAAATGGGAGAGCAATTTTTGTGAATTAGTATCAAAGGAATCCTTAATATTTTGATAGTTTTCAACACACGCTAATTGCCCGAAACCTTTTTACGTTGTTACTTTTTACGTTGAACATTCGAGCATGTAACATGTGCACGCTAGCTCCCACTTCATTCAATATATTTCTTGTTGTCTATCTAGCAGTGGGAACTAGTTGACGATTGCATGCAAACTAGCGTTATCGAATTAGAAAACAGAGTCAGGTGGGAATTTCATCGGGGGGGGCGAAATTTGTATTAAAAATACACTTTTTTATTAAAAAAAAGACGCGGATGGTAATGAAAACCTAAACATAAATTATTGGCCTTATCAGCACCACTTTATAATTATTTCCTTTATAATTATTTCCTTTGATATCCACTGAACAGGCCACTACTGTGATGAAGATGCCCTCCTTGCCCCTGCCGGCTACTGCCTCTCGGGCTTTTACTGCGGGCATGGCTCGGACTACCGTCAGCAACACGTCTGCCCAGCCGGCCGGTACTGCGGCAACGGCACGTCGGTGCCTGAGAGGTGCCCCAGTGGAACCTACTCCAACGACACCGGACTGAGCAACGTTTGGGAGTGCCGGAACTGCACGGCCGGATGGTACTGCCGACAGGTCGGGCTGACTTTGCAGGAAGGACTGTGCATGGAAGGCTACTACTGCCCTGAAGGTAAGCAGGATTAAAACAAAAAGAATTGTGTGTGTGACCAGACACCTCGTGACTCAAATCTGAGTACTTCCTGTTTACGGTTGGTTTGAATGGATCATCAGTTGTCTTAGAACAAGATGTCTTGCTGCATCCCTTCGGAATTCCTTACCTGGTGCTTGTTTCCCACAACCTATGATCTGCCGCACTTTAAGAAGAATGTTAATTTCAACCTTTAGTTTTCCTAAGTATCTTTTCTTCTTTTAATTTCTCTTGTAGTTCTGTACCTAAAGTAGATTCTACGAGGATTGTTGATAAGTTCGTTGCCAGAAGGAGTCAGTTTTTGAAAATGAAACACATTTATTTTTCAACAGAGTCCCCTCTTACATTAACACACGTAGTCCATCAGTCATGGAGCATGTAATTACCTTCAGTGTAGAAGGCATTGTCTTAGGCCCTCAGAAGGAGATCCACAGAATTAATTACGTCATCATCTGAGGCAAAGTGGTGACCACCAAGCTCTTTCTACTTCGGGAAGAGGTAGTAGTCAGAGGGGTGCCAAATCAGGAGAATAGGGCGGGTGTTGGACCAGTTCAAATCACAGAAATGCCAACCCTCCCGATTTCACCAGAAGGCTCCCGGAAAATCATCTAAACTCCCGACCTTACGGGCACATAAGATATCCTCCCGGATTTGCAATATTAATGCGCCTTTTTTTTTTGTATCAGCATTTTGTTTGCTTTCTGCGCACGCGCTGCCGTTCAATGCATTACAGCATGCACAGTTACCATACCAAGCATGCCGGTGCGGCCTGATGGAGCACTCGGTACACGGCTAGCTGCAACGCGCCTGCATATACTTCTGTAGTAAGCCATTAACGTATGCATGGTGCACAGTGATTACAATGAATGTACATGTACATGTGTACATTACATGTGGTACACGCAAGTCACAAGACCGGCGGAAACACAGTTTCGCGACTTGACTTTACGTGAAAATCGGACTTCTTTTCCCTTTTGGTTAATCTCTCTCATGTGATCAGTTGCTGTCGTAATTATCATACGTACGCATGCGCAATACTACCAATGAGCCTAAATGAAAAAGCAACCAAGCAACTCTGTTCAACGTTCAACATGACGGAGACTATTGTAAAAAGCAAATAAAACGACCTAAAAATGTACTTTACAAATCCTCCCTGACAACAGAATTCAAAAGTTGGCATCTCTAAAATCCACATTTCTGGTTGGCAGCCATGGCCACTGTGGTCATGTGGGCTGGAGCATTGTCCTGGCAGAAGAGCACCCCTCTTGTCAGTTTCCCACTTCAAATCTTTATGATATTCAGGAGATCTGCATAGTATTCCCTGTTGATATTGTGGCCCTTTTCAAACCTTCTGTGTAATCACTTAATGTAAAGTTGAACTGCACACAAATTCCGTGAAAAATGTATAGTTCATATTATTCTACCATAAGCTACAAACTTATCTTGTACAAATTGATTTGGACAAATGTGACCAGCTCTACAAAAAAAGTGGGTTATATACATGGTTGAAAAACCCACAATGTAAGCTTTCATTTGGTATATAATAGAGCTCTATAGCCGCTTTTATTTAAAAAATATGACGTGTTTACATATTTATTACTTCCTTGGAGTTCAAATTACACAACTTAGAAAACGGGCTTTGAAATAGCCGGCTCTGTTGTACTACAACAGAACGATGTACACAAAATGGTATTTGTTCCCACTTTAATCATCAAAATCAACATTTCTTTGAATGAAACCTGAAACTGTAGGTATTGAAGATGTCATTCATGACAACAAATCACTTTTGTATGAAATGTTTACCCTCTCAACATTGAGCGGGCCATTACATGATAGTGCACAGCGCGACTTAATACACCTTTTTGTAGAACCGGTCACAAATATGCATAAAAAAGCAGTATGTGAAGTAATGAAAACCATGTGCAGGACCAGATTCCTCGTCACTGAATACAGATACTTCTTTTTGTAAAGTTATTTGTTGGTTGTGATCCATTGCAATTATCTTCACTTCAATACTAAACTGTAATGCCACAAATTTCTACAATTGATACAATAGGTTCTGACAGGCCCAACCCCGTCGAGTGTCCCATAGGACTGCACTGCCCAGCGGGCTCCCCGGATCCCAAGGCCTGCCTGGCCGGTTACTACACGGACCGAACCACGCAGTATGAATGCAAGATATGCCCCAGAGGGTGAGCGTCATCATCTGTTGTTTTGTCAATTATTGCTTTCAGGTTGTGGCCAATTTGGCTGATTAACGATAAAACAACCAAATTACTGTGAAATCCCCTGCTTGACTATAAGTAAATAACAGTCTCAAACATCCTGTGAAATCGCGGCACCTGGTGTGCTGTCATTCTCATGGAAAGTGAAATGTTTGTATTATATAAGTGATTCGCAGATATAGCCATCCAAAGTCAAAATATGGAGGGGTGGTCAATTTTAAGATTTTGCGCAATTTGGAAAACCTAAAGTCCTCCTCTACATATTTCCATTTTTTAGGTGCGATAATCGGGAATCTCTTAAATTACACTATTTTGCATAGTGTTTGCGCAGTTTAAGTGTTTGGATTAAAGTCCGTTATTGGTCTAATTAACGCGGTAATCAAATTAGGTCCTCGTAACTATTTCACAGTCTCGAAATTTGGATATTTTGTTGTTTATGCAATAGTTTCGTATGTGTGGAAATCTTCAAAAAAAAAAAATGATTAGAACAGAGCTGTTGCTATGCTCAACCAAACCTTACTTGTCCTGTTTTACAATCTTTTGCGTGTTTTGTGGACATTTAATCTAAAACAATTTCTGCTTATTAGATTCTTATTTAACTTTTTTTTTGTTTTAATTTTTCAAGAAGGACCTTTTAGAAGTATGATAAAGAACTGTTCCATTATTTTTTCAATTTTGGTTTCTATCCAAATCATCATTTAAATTGTTTTTCTTTCATTTTTCTGATATTGTCGTACAACAGTTTCTACTGCCTGCCAGAGAATGAAACAGTCGGGAACCCAGACCTACAGCCAGGCATCACTGACTGCCCTGCTGGTTACTTCTGCACCAATGGCACCGGTCTAGATTGGAGTACCTTCCCAGCCGGTACATACAGTAACCAGACCAACTTGTACAATGTAACCGTGACTAACATGTCTGTCTAATGTCACCCCTGTTAATCCAGTTGAAATATTTTTAGTATTCCTACTTTTTCTACTTTTTCTATCTGGCTCCTATTTTTCTCCTATTTTTCGTACTATGTGACCGGTCACTCTCCCCATTATCCACACTTAAAGGTATAATACACCATTGGTAACTGCTTGAATTATCAGGAATGGGTGGATTTGGGGGAGTTGGTTGTATTTTATAGTAAATAGTATAGTTTTTTTTATAGTATAGTTTAATCGACCTGTCTGAAGTTCTACAATCATGGATGCTGAGAAAAGAGCAAGGAAAATGGCGTTCGTTTTCAACCGGCGTTGGGCAGTTGTTCTTTTTGTTCTTGTTCTTGTAATCCTGCCAGTGGTCTCGGTAACTTGAAATAATCCGGCGCGAATTGGTTAAACATGCACATTTTATCTAATATCCACATTTTATAGAGTCTGACATTCACGCTTACACAGGATCATACTGATCGTTATCTGGATTGTTAAGGCTAAAACAAACGGCCCTAATATATGATTGTATAACTTGTCTCATTTGAAAACTTGAAGTCCAATTGCAATCAAACTTGGGTCATAGATGCAATATGGAAACAGCCATGTGGGGGTCACGTGCTGAGTGAAAAAGGTCATTGAGGTCAAGTTGTAAAATAGAGATATCGCGAAAATTATGGTTCGAGAACCGCCTTGTCTCTTTTTAGTAACCAATATCAGGCATGAGAATTCCCCGCCGTTCCGCGGTTTCCCGCTTTTTGGAGGCCAAAATATGTCCTCTCCGAGTTCAATGTGAATCCGGTTTAAAATTGGGGGGGGGGGTAGAGTTGGTTTAGGGTGATTTTTTTTTAAAGAGAAATTGTGGAAATATCATTGCTGCAATGCCCCGAGATCGGCACTTTTAAATGCGCACGCGATTTCACGCAACGATCAGCACACAGCCTGCGGTTAACGTACATGTACATAATGATGATTTAGCACTCAGCAGCGCTGCATGACATGTACAATAGCAATAAAAAGCTGTCCTGTGGACGTTTTCTAAACGTTTTTTTCGTCTACGTTCCGGCTTCATGCAATTCACCATCCGAACTACACAGTGCGGAGCATTCAAAACGACTAGAAAAAAGACTAGGGGGTGTCGCAATTGAGCAATTAAGAAAAACCCTCTCTGGGTGCGATCGCTCCATGTGTATGATACTGCAGTGATACATGTATCGGCAAAGTAAACCTCATGCGATATTGTGACGATCCCCTACAAATATACAGCGTTTGGAAATGCTGTTGCTGATTGAGCAGCCATCGTGTTAACGCTTATTTGTGTACGTGAAAGAAAAACAGTTATAGTAAAATTATCGTGAAATATCGGAGGCATCCGACTTCAAAATGCCGAGATTTTTGGATAGAAATGAAGAATACTTCATACGGGAGTCGGATAAAGGTGTCAAAGAAAAACGGAAGTGGTCTTGGTTAGAGGCCGATGTGGATATTAAACTGCCTGGTAAAAGTGGTATTGCCAATAAAGTAAAGTGCAATCTCGGCGAGTTCGCCAAAAAGGTAGATATACCAGGGAAGTCGATGTGCACGCTTTGCAATAAACTGATCATGTTACCACAGCGGAACATGTAAATCTAGTGAATATAAGGACAAATTATGTCATTTTGATACAGTTTGTATTTTAGTACTTGAGTCTGAGGTGAATCAGAATGATATTGGTTTTTGTTATAGTCCGTGGGCCAGAGGGGGCTACCGTGCACCCCCCCTATGATCCTACTTCTTGGGTGTCATCTTGTTCATTGGGATCCATAATATCAGAAAAAAGATGTTCCCAAGAAAAAAACTCATTTAGACACTGTTTTTTTGCTCCTTATTTGAAGATATGTAAAAATTTCAGTTTTTCGTGTTTTGAACACTTTCTTAGGGTTCGTGAATTATGTGCTTACATTTTACCCTGTTTCTCAGCAGATATAACTCTAATCTCCACCAAATCAATACACAATCTTCATAAATCATACAACAATGGGTAGACAAAATTATTTTAATATGTTTTATTGTCTTCTATTATTAATGACATCATAAATTTGCATATAATTAAATATGCACATTTTCATCTCAAAATCTGTCAAAATCACCTGGAAGTTGTATTTTGTCTGCTATAATCATGAAATAAGTTTGCTAACCCCCTAATTTCGTGTAAAATTATTCATTGATATGTTATCTGATGTTTCCTGCAAACAAAATAGTATCAGTCAACTCGTAATTAACCCCCTCCCCCGCATTACGGTTACTACATTCTGTATATTTAATGCACATTCAATCACAGTTTCTGTTTATAAGAACAAAAGCTCGACAAGCAGTATTTTAATGACTGTTAGGGCTAGCCTGTTAACATTAAACTAAATCAAATCAAATTCCAGTTCTCCTGAGAATACACATAACATATGCACACTATTTGAAATGCAATGTACTTTCTTTTCCCTTTATGATATCATGAAGGGAAGTACTCTGTACATCTTTGTTATTGTGAAGTAAAATGATATCTAAAATGACAGTGATCTTCTTTCACTGTCCGTAGGATGATTTCTATTCCTATTATGTTTATAAATTCAATACAGTATATTACCGCATACAATATGGCTTTTTGATAGTTATAAACATGTATCAGTCTGAAAGGGGGGCTCAGACCAAGCCAACTTATTCAACTGTTGGTCATTAATCGCATTATATGCTATAACACAGGGTTGATGATTATACAAACGAATGAATGAACGTATACGGGGTGCAGTTTCATGAATTTCAACTGACATGACACACTGAGCAAAACCAATCAGTGAATGAATCTGATTATAATCATGGTATATAACAAAGACTGATATTTAAATGTTTAACAACACCTTAAATGCACTACGTTTCTATATTTCTATTCATACTTTTTCAGAAACACAGGTACATTTTTTCACTAGCACAAAATATTATGTAACTGCAACAGTGACAGAATGTTTTCCTCAAGTCCTTCATCCAAGGATAAACACATAAATGGCTTATCAAACTCAAATTTAAGGATGACATAATGAGTATTGTTGAAACTTTGCATTCTTTGAAAATACATTTTAACGATGTGACCACTTTGGTGTCGACAATCTTTCTAGTTAATATTATGCAGTTATCTGTTTATCGTACATAATGTACATTTATTATTTCAAGACGGAAGAATCAAGGGAAAGAAAATTAGATATCACAAGAAATCATTACTGAAATTCCTTATACAGCATTGAGTGTCCTTCAGTTATAAGTGATAGAACATATATATATTTTTAATCAACTCTTGTTTACATGAATGGAGTAAAGGTGTAAGGAAGTAAACACCTACACGTGACAAAACTAACAGCACGTGATCTTTCTGTGTTGAACCAGATTTATATTGCTAATATTTACTTAAAATTTGATGGTTTGTCATTTTCTATGGGGCATGTTATTAACATTAATTATCACAAAAGCAAAACATGTCATACTGTACTACTGAAACAAATAATGAAGCCTTTTCAGACTTCATCTTCGCTATCTGCGTCTTTGTCCGAGTCATAGTACTGGACATCATGATCTGAATCGTAGTCGTCATCACTTGAGTCATCGTCTCCCATACAGTCAAGAACATCTACCAACCTTGGGGGCAGAATGTCTCTCGTTGACCATAGTGGTTCTAATTTGTCTAAATTCTTTGTCCAACCATCACCATCTGTAGGTGGTGGAACGATGGGTTTAGGCTCATGAGCCCTCTTCCATATCGCCACCTGGTAGTTCACTCTCCTGATGTGTTGTTGAAGACTGTCCTTGCATGGAGGAAATAAAGACAAGTCTACGTGGACCGACTTGCTGATTTTCTCTCCATCACTTTTACACTTTTTCTTCATCAGAGCAAATCTAGCCTCATCTACATCAGTAAACCTTGGTTTCCCATACAGGGCACATGTAAATTCCTCCAGGTTGGACATCAACTCCTCTGGTACAGTCCACGAATCACCAAGTCCTGCAAGAGGTTTGACAAATTTGTTGCGTTGCTGCAACAGTTTGATAGGCTTGACTTTGCCAATTCCTTTAAAGGCGCTTGTGGAGTCACAGCCTGAGAAAGCATGTAGTCCAAGGAGTGCTGTGCAATATTCAGGGGAGGACTGCTTGGCAAAATGAGTGACATCAATGAGCCGCTGCTTGCTTCCTCTCTCTGTGTGGAAGAGTAATGTGATGTCTGGAGTGAGATGCGCGTAATGAAGCAATATGAAAAATATATCGGTGTCTGGGCTTTTGATCTGCACATTAGCCATGTCATGCTCACTCCAGACATCCAGAATAACTTGAATAAGTTGTTTCTTATTCTCATCATTCGTTAGGAACTGCTTCCAGTCAGGTGGTCTTTTGGTTTTGCCTCCTGTAATCATCCTCTTCTCTGCACACCCACGTCGTGTCCGGCAAGGGCTTCTGCGGTTGAGGGCCAGGGAATATCTTTAGACTCTTCAAATGCACACAACTTGATCTACGAGAAATCATGAAATATTCTTTGATCCTGTTCCCTACTCAATTGGAACATCAGACAACTTCTTTGCTAAGACAGATAAAGCTAAGGGCCTACACTGTATCTTCTGAAGGATGTAGAGAACTCGCAACCTCCACCCACTGACAAGACCTTGGTAGTGGAAGATGGTAATGCTGTTTTCTACTACCTAAAAGAGATGCCTGCAAACTTCCACGATATTTGCATCAAAATTCACAATGTAGTGTCATCCAAATGCGATGTCATCTTCAGCACAGACATGTACAAGCCAGACTCTGTGAAGTCAAGTGAACGGACGGACACGGCGTGGGTGTACAGAGAAGAGGATAATTACAGGAGGCAAAACCAAAAGACCACCTGACTGGAAGCAGTTCCTAACGAATGATGAGAATAAGAAACAACTTATTCAAGTTATTCTGGATGTCTGGAGTGAGCATGACATGGCTAAGAGGCTGTATGGGAAAAAGATGATATTCATCAAAGGAGAAGCCCAACTGCTCACTTCTCAGAATGGGAGAGAGACACTGCGTTCTGAGATTCCATCTTTCAACTCAACCCAAGAAGTAACAGATTCACGCGTGATCCTCTACTGCCAATACGATAAGGAGCAAGGCTATGATCATGTGCAGATCAAAAGCCCAGACACCGATATATTTTTCATATTGCTTCATTACGCGCATCTCACTCCAGACATCACTCTTCAACACAGGGAGAGGAAACAAGCAGCGGCTCATTGATGTCACTCATTTTGCCAAGCAGTCCTCCCCTGAATATTGCACAGCACTCCTTGGACTACATGCTTTCTCAGGCTGTGGTCCACGTAGACTTGTCTTTATTTCCTCCATGCAAGGACAGTCTTCAACAACACATCAGGAGAGTGAACTACCAGGTGGCGATATGGAAGAGGGCTCATGAGCCTAAACCCATCGTTCCACCACCAACAGATGGTCATGGTTGGACAAAGAATTTAGACAAATTAGAACCACTATGGTCAACGAGAGACATTCTGCCCCCAAGGTTGGTAGATGTTCTTGACTGTATGGGAGACGATGACTCAAGTGATGACGACTACGATTCAGATCATGATGTCCAGTACTATGACTCGGACCAAGACGCAGATAGCGAAGATGAAGTCTGAAAAGGCTTCATTATTTGTTTCAGTAGTACAGTATGACATGTTTTGCTTTTGTGATAATTAATGTTAATAACATGCCCCATAGAAAATGACAAACCATCAAATTTTAAGTAAATATTAGCAATATAAATCTGGTTCATCACTTATAACTGAAGGACACTCAATGCTGTATAAGGAATTTCAGTAATGATTTCTTGTGATATCTAATTTTCTTTCCCTTGATTTTTCCGTCTTGAAATAATAAATGTACATTATGTACGATAAACAGATAACTGCATAAGATTAACTAGAAAGATTGTCGACACCAAAGTGGTCACATCGTTAAAATGTATTTTCAAAGAATGCAAAGTTTCAACAATACTCATTATGTCATCCTTAAATTTGAGTTTGATAAGCCATTTATGTGTTTATCCTTGGATGAAGGACTTGAGGAAAACATTCTGTCACTGTTGCAGTTACATAATATTTTGTGCTAGTGAAAAAATGTACCTGTGTTTCTGAAAAAGTATGAATAGAAATATAGAAACGTAGTGCATTTAAGGTGTTGTTAAACATTTAAATATCAGTCTTTGTTATATACCATGATTATAATCAGATTCATTCACTGATTGGTTTTGCTCAGTGTGTCATGTCAGTTGAAATTCATGAAACTGCACCCCGTATACGTTCGTTCATTCGTTTGTATAATCATCAACCCTGTGTTATAGCATATAATGCGATTAATGACCAACAGTTGAATAAGTTGGCTTGGTCTGAGCCCCCCTTTCAGACTGATACATGTTTATAACTATCAAAAAACCATATTGTATGCGGTAATATACTGTATTGAATTTATAAACATAATAGGGATAGAAATCATCCTACGGACAGTGAAAGAAGATCACCGTCATTTTAGATATCATTTTACTTCACAATAACAAAGATGTACAGAGTACTTCCCTTCATGATATCATAAAGGGAAAAGAAAGTACATTGCATTTCAAATAGTGTGCATATGTTATGTGTATTCTCAGGAGAACTGGAATTTGATTTGATTTAATTTGATGTTAACAGGCTAGCCCTAACAGTCATTAAAATACTGCTTGTCGAGCTTTTGTTCTTATAAACAGGAACTTTGATTGAATGTGCATTAAATATACAGAATGTAGTAACCGTAATGCGGGGGAGGGGGTTAATTACGAGTTGACTGATACTATTTTTTTGCAGGAAACATCAGATAACATATCAATGAATAATTTTACACGAAATTAGGGGGTTAGCAAACTTATTTCATGATTATAGCAGACAAAATACAACTTCCAGGTGATTTTGACAGATTTTGAGATGAAAATTTGCATATTTAATTATATGCAAATTTATGACGTCATTAATAATAGAAGACAATAAAACATATTAAAATAATTTTGTCTACCCATTGTTGTATGATTTATGAAGATTGTGTATTAATTTGGTGGAGATTAGAGTTATATCTGCTGAGAAACAGAGTAAAATGTAAGCACATAATTCACAAACCCTAAGAAAGTGTTCAAAACACGAAAAACTGAAATTTTTACATATCTTCAAATAAGGAGCAAATAAACAGTGTCCAAATGAGTTTTTTTCTTGGGAACATCTTTTTTCTGATATTATGGATCCCAATGAACAAGATGACACCCAAGAAGTAGGATCATAGGGGGGGGTGCACGGTAGCCCCCTCTGGCCCACGGACTATTATTGTTTAAAATGGAAATCCACATCTCAAAATTCTCAAAATCTTCTCAAGAAATAACTCAAGAACTTAAAATTTGTATCAATTGGTAACTTGTTATTATAGAGTGATACATTTAGATTCTCAAGTGTCAATTGTGTTTATTTCTGCTGTTTAATAGGGCCTATGGACATTCAGATCTAAAAATTACATTGAAAATTGCTTGAAAATGCTACTTTTCAGTACCTAAATTGTCAAAATTTTCTAAAGGGGGCGCCGGCCCCCTGAAACCTCCGGCATGCCTCGCCTTCGGCTCAGGCCAAGCCTACAGCTTGATTGGGTCATTAATAGTGAATCGCTATTTTTCAGTTTTTTCTAACACAACCCATTCTCATGCCTGCAATATTGCTCGTGACTAAACAGGTCCAGCAGTGCACAGACTACCCCGGCGGCTACTACTGCCCCAACAACGCGGCCACGTCCTACAGCCTCCTTTGCGATGAGGGCTACTGGTGCGACTCCAGTGTGGACCGAGCCAACCCCAACAACCCCTCAAAGAACAAGACCTACCCGGCCACTTGCCCGATCCTCGGGGGTCACACTGGGGTCGGCGGGGTGTGCCCTGGAAACAGTGCTGCCGATTGGCTGCGAGGCTGGGGAGTACCAGGACCAGGAGGGACATGGGAGTTGTAAAGTGTGCCCTGAAGGTAAGCAGGAATGTAGTTTTGGTTACCCTTTCATTTAAAAACTGCTATTAAAGCTCGCAAGGTTTGGTTAAAAGTAATATACAACATCCCCGGTCCATCCCCGGTCCATCCCCGGTCCATCCCCGGTCCATCCCCGGTCCATCCCCGGTCCATCCCCGGTCCATCCCCGGTCCATCCCCGGTCCATCCCCGGTCCATCCCCGGTCCATCCCCGGTCCATCCCCGGTCCATCCCCGGTCCATCCCCGGTCCATCCCCGGTCCATCCCCGGTCCATCCCCGGTCCATCCCCGGTCCATCCCCGGTCCATCCCCGGTCCATCCCCGGTCCATCCCCGGTCCATCCCCGGTCCATCCCCGGTCCATCCCCGGTCCATCCCCGGTCCATCCCCGGTCCATCCCCGGTCCATCCCCGGTCCATCCCCGGTCCATCCCCGGTCCATCCCCGGTCCATCCCCGGTCCATCCCCGGTCCATCCCCGGTCCATCCCCGGTCCATCCCCGGTCCATCCCCGGTCCATCCCCGGTCCATCCCCGGTCCATCCCCGGTCCATCCCCGGTCCATCCCCGGTCCATCCCCGGTCCATCCCCGGTCCATCCCCGGTCCATCCCCGGTCCATCCCCGGTCCATCCCCGGTCCATCCCCGGTCCATCCCCGGTCCATCCCCGGTCCATCCCCGGTCCATCCCCGGTCCATCCCCGGTCCATCCCCGGTCCATCCCCGGTCCATCCCCGGTCCATCCCTGGTCCATCCCCGGTTCATTACAAGCTTCTAAAATCAACCTAGACTTGCGATTCACTTGCGATTCACTTGCGATTCACTTGCGATTCACTTGCGATTCACTTGCGATTCACTTGCGATTCACTTGCGATTCACTTGCGATTCACTTGCGATTCACTTGCGATTCACTTGCGATTCACTTGCGATTCACTTGCGATTGAATGAACCTACTTTAGTCAGTTTTTTAGTCAGTCAATAAACAAAAGTTTCTCTTATTCCAATTTGTTTTTCTTTTTGGCCCCAGGCTTCTTCTGCCTGGCCAACTCCACCGACTTCGTCGATAACGTCTGCCCGACGGGCCACTACTGTCCCAACAGCACCACAAGGTCCAACGAGTTCCTTTGCCCAGCGGGGACTTTCAACGCCCTACCCCAGCAGATTGACGACGTGGCCTGCGTGGTGTGCACAGCTGGATCCTACTGCATGGGCACTGGCAACGACGCGCCTACGTCCAACTGCAGGTAGTCCTGCAGATTCTTAAATATAAAGGTTGATACATGTGTAACCCGTGGTTCACATTCCAAAATAACAGGAACCAAATGTATATTAATTTAACTCCCTTTTGGTAAAAACTCTTGACTTCACACAATTCGGGATTTGCATACACAAAGAAAATGTTTTATTTCAAGAAGAAAATAATCTCAGGTAATAGCAATACAAATGAAAAATGCAATGGGTTAAGATATTTTACACAAAACACAGGATCCTGTATGATTTTAAATACAAAATTTGAGCTCAGAATAAAAAGGGCGCCAAAACCTAAAAGACAGTTAACGCTCGCGATTCGTCCATTCTCGGTAGATCGGAGTCATGGGGTAGAAGGAGTTGAAGGATATGTAGAACGAGATGATGAAGTAGAGCACTTGAAGAAGAGTTCAATCGAAGATAGAAGTAGAAATGACAACTCTCGTCATTTGTTGCTACATGTACATGTAAAACCAAAGTAAGATACTTGCGGGGTCTTGAACAAGACAAAGAGATGAAGTGGCTATGTCTAGGGCGATGCTGGATTGTTCTTGTGCCTGGATCGCTCGAACGTCTTGTCGTTGGGCGTCGAGGATAGCAGTAGGCTTGGCGTACTGGACGTGCTGGAGCACAGAATGGGATGCCTGGAGGGCAGGTCGGGAACACGCAGACGGTCCGGTCTAAGTTACCCTTCAAATGGCACGGTCCAGTCGTTTTAGTCCAAAACAGAGAGTTGCATAGGGGTCTATGCCACATTACTAAATCCATCTAATTACTACAGAGTCAGGTCAAAATGGCTGACTTTTCTACATGCAAATTTAACACACTTTATAACTATCCATCATGTGGAAGGCTTTTTTAAAATTTAACAACAGCAACCTACATGTACACGATATTGACATGTATTGCATGAACTTCTTTATCATAGAAAAAATATAAAAGAAATCAATTTGTTGTCTAGTACTTCTCAGAAATACTCAAAGGTATTTCCTTAATTGGAACGACTTTAAAACTAAACTTGATAAAAAGGACTACATTTCTCAGTCTCATACGTGAGACACAAATCAAAAATAGAAAACTCCAAATCTTAATCGAACTGTTCAAATGCAGGAATAGCAAGTTCCAAACTTGATCATGAGAGAACAATTTGTATCTCTAAGTTTCGATCCATAACAGAATAATATACGAACGGCACTAAAAACCGGAATCTACAAATAAATAAATACAGAATATGCATCTTTTCGCATACAGCCTAAAACTCTAACACAAGACAACAGTTTGTGTCTTTGAGCTTGGGTTAATCAAAACCACAAGAAAATGTCCGCCAAACACTTGAACAAGTTAATCATAACTGCGGAATAGAAATTCAATAAAAATATTCAATCATCCCAGAATTTGGGACCATAGTCAGTTGATCACCCCGACTTCATAAAACACCAAAAGTCTATACAATGCTAAATAAAATCTGGAGCATTACTTATTCTTGGTTTGACTCTAAACCATTTGCATGTGCTTCATGCAAGAGTAAAGAAAAGGCGCAAATCTAACTTACTACAAACTTATCTTGCTAAAACACTTTACCTAAAGTTAATATAAAAAATGCAAAATCATGAGAGTATCCTTTTTGGATCTCTCAGCACATTATCAAACTTGACAATATAATTAATCTTTTGGTGAAGTCTTTTACTTCACCAATATGTCTGGACTCTCTCAAATTCCTGAAGTCCAGACTTAATAGAAATACAACTCAGAAAATTCTCTTCATAATTTACGAAAAGTCAGGATGAACACAGTGAAATGTCAATGACTAAAAATCTGAGCAAACATATAATAATCTAAACACAATATAAATAGTAAATCAAACTCGCCTAAAACAGAGAGCCAAACATTCGTGCAAACAGGAGGAAACTTGGGATCAGGGTCCTCCAATCGAAAACAACAATTTGCTCAAAACAGCAGATGAAAATAGCAGACATGCAGTCAGCACGATGGCAGAGTCGGTTATGCCAAGTCTTGCTAAAATTTGGGGCAAGCTGGCACCCAAAGCATGCCCTGACCACATGATCAACCCAGGCTCTCATTGGTCAAACTTCAAATTGTCACACATGACTCTATACTGATTGGCCACTTAGTAACCAGGGAGATCTGAAATCAACAGAACCTTGTTGTTTTAACAGCTCCTGCAAGATGTAATAAACAAGCAGGGATTAAGAGTCCCCACATCATGCTTAACTTATGGAAGTTTATTGTGTGTGTACACACTGGTGTACCAGCCACCAATAAAAGGCAGAGGACACAAAGAACATCCTCTGAACTTCCAGGAAAGATAAAAGATAAAAGATCAAAGACTATCCCTACAAATGGTAGGCAGAGATCAAGGGTCTACTGGAATAAACTCACCAGTAAGAAAAAAAAAGATAAAGAACCAACAAAGTTGAGTAAGAAGGGAATCTTACAAATGGGAAACATAGTCATACAAAATAGAAAATATTAAATAATACAATAACCCAAGACCTGTTTTGGGTCGGGGTTACATCCTCCCCTTACTATACACATATATACATTTCTAAGGACCGAAAACCTTCTTCTTTAACTCGGCAAACATCCTAGATGATCGGGATTGCCGGCTAAACACAGGTTTCCCCTTCTCTGCAAACTTCAGCGCCTGACAAAGTTTGACTCGGGGTCAGACATTTCTTGCAAGAACTCTTCGGTTGGGGAGTCGCTAGTTACTTAGGAGCCCCCAGTAGTAACATGATGTACCTCATCACTAACGTTGCATTGAGGAGATTGCTCCTTTGCAGTGATGCAGAAAACATCTTCACTGGTCTCCTCCTTCTTATCGTCTCCTTCATTCTGAGAAACTAATGGAGACAATACGGGTGCTGGTGAAGGACTGGCCACCATAAAGTGTCCCTGACCTCTGTCAGGAGAAGAAAAATCTAATGGCACAAGGGGTACCACAGAAACGTTGGATGGGTCAGCATCATCACTGGTGTGCTCACGGGAAAGTGGAGGTTGCTCTGTGAACAAATTCTCTGAGACACTGGGTGTCTTTTCAGAAGGAGATGGAGATTGTTCAGGAAAAGAGTTCTCATTATCATCACATACTTCTTCGTGGTGAGAATGCGAAGGTTGTTTCGTGAGTGAAATGTGTTCCTCTACTTGACAGGTATCTACCGACAGATCAGTATTGTTGTTGCCGAGGAACAAACTCAGGTGCCTCCATATTAAGTGGGGGGTTGAGTAATTTCTTAGGGAAAACCACAACAACCTCATCATCACTGGATGGTTGACTTTCAGAGTCAGACTGATCTCGGGGAGGGCTGATCTTAGCCGCTGCTCTCGTGACGGGACGATTGGGCCTGGTGACACGATGCTGAGACTCCTCATCATTGAAGTAGTCGATAGGCAACAAAATGTTCCTATGCAGTGTTCGGACACGCCCTTCTCCTGTCTCTGGCTTGACACGGTACACTGGCATATCTGGGCTGATGCGTTCCGTGACCAAAAGAATTGTAGGGTCCCATTGATCAGCTATCTTGTGTTTTCCTTGCAAGCCAAGGTTTCTGATCAACACTCGATCGCCAGACCGAAGCTCGTGTCCTCTGACACGTCGGTCATGTCAAACTTTGTTACTTTCACCTGATTTAGCTGAATTGTTGGTTGCAAGCTGATAGGCGCGCAGAAGCTGCTCTCTCAGCCCTTTGACATATTGTGCGTGGTCTGCAGTTGTGAAATCATCTGCACTTATCCCATACCTCAAGTCGATGGGGAGTCTTGCCTCTCTGCCAAACATGAGAAAATAGGGCGAGAAACCGGTGCTGTCATGCTTAGTGCAATTGTATGCATGAACTAATGCACTGACATACTTGATCCAATGGGCTTTCTTCTCGTCTTTCAAGGTACCTAGCATATTTAACAAAGTGCGATTGAATCGCTCTGGTTGGGGGTCACCTTGGGGATGGTAGGGCGTAGTTCGTGACTTCTTGATGCCTAGCAGGAGTGTTAACTCTTTCACAACCTTGCTCTCAAAGTCACGCCCCTGGTCGGAGTGAAAACGCTGGGGCAACCCATAGTGAACAAAGAAATTCTCCCATAAGACCTTAGCCACAGTGCGAGCAGTTTGGTCTTTAGTAGGGAAAGCCTAAGCATAACGAGTGAAATGATCAGTCACTACCGGGATAGACTTTTTGTTGCTACGGTCTGCCTCCAAGGATAAGAAATCCATGCAGACCAGTTCCAAAGAACCATTAGTCTTAATGTTTACCAGTGGTGCAGCAGGTTTCTGAGGTGTCTTTCTGGCAACACATCGAGTACAGTGTTTGACCCAGTTGTCAATCTCTGCAGCCATTCGAGGCCAGTAGAATCGGTCTCGTGCGAGTGCTAGTGTGCGCTCGACACCGAGATGTCCTAACTCGTTGTGCAGTCCTCGTATCGCTTGGATGCAAAATTGGGAAGGAAGGACAAGTTGAAAGCATTTGTTACCCAATGAGTTTGTAACAGATCTGTACAAAATCCCATTGGAAAGGGAAAGTTTTTCAAACTCCCTAAGGATCAGCTTCACTTCACCTGGCAGGTCTGCTTGCGAGTCTGGTTTCCTACCCAATTTCACAAAGGTTGTGGCTTGCTTGATAATCGGGTCCTCTAGTTGGATTTCTCCCCAATCCAACTTGCTCATCTCGGAAACTGATGCATAACAGTCAGGGACGGCATTTGCACCTACAGACAAGGAATGGATCAGTGGAACACTGTCATTTGTACAAGATGTGACTGAATCTGTCTGTCTGTCGTATTCACGTGCAGATACCTTGGCACCACACTGGAAATACAGAGCGCCCACAACTTCTTTAGGACAGATGACATCCTGTATCTCACCAGTGCCCTTAAGTCGACCTTCAAGTTTCTCTATTTTGTCTCGCTGTTCCTCCTCGAACTGCTGATCAAGCTCAGGTGAGTGGGGTCTACGTGACAAAGCATCTGCATCAGTGTTTGTCCGCCCTGGCTTGTAGTGGATTGAAAAGTCAAAGTTTGACAATGCGGCCAGCCATCGATGCCCAGTGGCATCCAGTTTGGCCGAGGAAAGAACATAAGTGAGCGGGTTATTGTCAGTCATCACTTTGGTTCCTTTGGCCATGTACAAGTAATCACGGAATTTATCAGTGACGGTCCATTTCAATGCCAGATATTCCAGCTTATGGGCAGGGTAGTTTTTCTCAGTATGTGACAAACCACGACTACCGTATGCGACAGGACGAAGCTTTCCATCATGATCTTGATACAGAACTCCACCCAAACCATCACGACTCGCATCAATGTGTAACACAAAGGGCTTGGACAGATCTGCAAATGCAAGTACAGGAGCAGAAACAAGGCGATCCTTCAAAGTGAGAAACGCTTTTTCACACTCTGTCGTCCATAGTTCACCAAGTGGGTCGCCGGCCTTACGAGCATGGGGATCAGATGACGCTTTCGGTGCTGGACGGCCCCGCTTTTTAGGGTAAACACATCCAACAGTGAGGTCATTCAGAGGACGGGCTATTTTGGAGTAGTTCTCAATGAAACGACGATAATAGCCTGCAAAACCAAGGAACGATCGAACTTGCTTGACATTCAGAGGTCGAGGCCATGTCTCCAGAGCAGACATTTTCTCTGGATCAGTTTGTACCCCTTTTTCTGAGACTACATGCCCGAGATACTTGACTGACATACAACAGAGTTGACACTTTTCTGGAGACACTTTCAGTCCAAAATCGGCAAGACGATCAAGAACCTTCATTAGTCTCTCTTCCATCTGGCCTAAGGATCGACCAAAGATGATGAGATCATCCATGTATACCAACACCTCAGTCATGTTGATTCCAGACATGCAGGTCTCCATTAACCTTTGGAAAGTTGCAGGAGCACCTTTGACACCTTGAGGCATTCGTTCAAACTGATAGAAACCCAAAGGACAGATGAATGCCGTTTTCTCCTTGTCTTCTTGACGCATAGGTATCTGATAAAACCCAGATTTCAAATCGATCACCGAAAACCAACAGCTGCCGTTCAGACAATCAATCGCCTCTTGTATAAGTGGGACTGCGTACTGATCAGCGTGCATTCAGTGTACGATAGTCAATACACATCCGCAAGCTACCGTTTACCAGTATCATCTCGTCGTACAAGATACCACGGATAAACTGGCTGAGGCGCATTTTGTCAGCCTGGGAATGAGGGACCACACCCCTTCTCAGAGCCCGCCTCAATACATTTTGAAGCCTAGTCAAAAACTTAGAAGGAGACTCACCAGCAGCCTGGGCCAAACCATGAAATTTCACAAACAACTCGTCGTCCGTCTGTAACAAATACGTATGTTCACCACCTGCGCTACATGCTTTACACTCCACCATTTCATTCACTTTTTATTCGTTCCTTAAATTCCTTTCATTCTTACATATGTTTGCCACTTGTAATGCAGCTTTACATTTATTAGTTATTTGGATTCCATTTGGTCGAGTGCACTTTGCAGACTATAAGACTGGTTCGCGCAATTGGGGCGTGGGTCATTCCGTTATTTTTGTAGCCACTTTTGCGTTTGGGTATTTTCTGTTGTGTGTTTTCCTCCAGCCTCGTGCCTGCACCGGTCTTATAGTTTGTAAGTGTTACTTTAATTGTATAATCCACCTACTTGTATTAATGTGCTCCTTACTTTTGTAAATATTAATTTGATTTGTTTGTGTATTAAAACTAAATCTGGGAGGCGCCCCCGAAGTCTGTCTTGTCTGCCGTCATTTTCTTTGGTTATTTATGACCCCACGCCTCATTCTGCTTGGCCCGCTACAGAGTAACGTTACACGAACAAGCACAATCGGTGAAGCATATGGGCTGCGTGACTCTCTGATGATGTCGTTGTCTAACAGCTGTTGCAAGTGTAGCCTCAAGTCTTTGAGATCAGCTGGAGCTATTCTTCGCGATCTTTCCCTAAATGGAGAGCCATCTTCAAGGTTGATCTGGTGCTCGGCTTGTGTCGTTTGTCCTACATCCCAGTCGTGTCTAGAGAAAACCTGAGATCTTAACCTCATCTTGTCAAGAATTTGTTTCTTCCTTTCAGGGGAGATCGAACCCCAGACAAAAGGAAGGTTGTCAAAATCATTATCAGAGGAATTTGAGTGGACATTGTTGCTTGTAGTAGCCTTGGCGCTTGAAGCTTTCGTAGGTTCTCCCACACTCGGAGCTTCATGACACCATTCAGGGATAAAAACGTCTGCCAAAGGACAATTTCCTGGGACTGTTATCTTCTGACTGGTACGGTTGACAACTATTACATTGACAGTGCTTGTCGAATTCCCAGGGAGTTCAGTGACAAGAGGTGTCACTTCCAACCCTGTCGGCAGTCTACGCCTTTCCTGAGCTTCAACCAGCACAGTCACTGGTTTGTGCAGGATATTTCGCCAAGACCCACTGACAGATTTCTGCTCGCCAGGCTGAAAGGTAAGAACACGTTTTGAACGAGTCCTGACTGTTCCAAGCCTAGCATCACCAGGAATCTTGTTCTCATCGGCGATGTCCTTATAGATCTTTCGGCATGCGGCACTGATATTCAGACTCTGTACAACCCGATGACCTGCCTGCTGCTTACATGACTCAAAACAGCTGCGGAAAAAACCTGAATTTGTCCCAACTATAATTGGTTGGACACTGGAGTTTCGTCCATTTGGGACGACCAAAGCAAAGGTTTCGAATTGACTACTGGTCCCACTGAAGGAGTCGTCAAACCCCATAGACACATAAGTCCAACCCAAGTATGGCATCTTCCCATCACCTCCATGGAACAAAACAAGATCGTTAAGGGGGTGCAACTGACGATTGAGACGGTCAAAGAAACCTTTAGATATCAGAGTGACTTGAGAGCCACTGTCCAGTAGGCAGTGGGTGTCGAGTCCATCAACCCAACACCGTGGTGTGACTGTATCATCGACCAATCCCTGAGGAACATCCGTTCCTGCCTCATATTTAATCTTGGGGCTTACCGGCGTTCGGACATCTGGTTCCCCTCCTGCAGACGTCCGAGCCCGTTTCCCGATGGTCCTCCAAGGATGAAGTGGATCAACTTTCGATTGACCACCTCAGCGTTGGCAGGGTTCATGCATCTCCGGCGGATGTGTCCCTCCTGACCACACGAAAAACAAAAATCTACCAAAGTGCCCCTCTCATTGCCTCGGTCAAGGTTCTGACGAGGTTGTCTCCACTGAGCCTGATCTCGAGGAGTGTTGCAGGCCTGCGTGTGCTGTGAAATGCTCTGAGGAGTAGCTGGAGTGGCATTCTGATGGAGAAACTGTGCCTGAGGACTGGCAGGATGAGGATAGTGTGAAGAGAGAGAATATGGTGCCTGAGGATGGGCAAAGTTAGAGTGGTGAGTCGGAGGGTGAGCAGCGTGCTGAAGATGTCAAGCTTGTTGTGCCCCGAGGGTGGGACAACCACGACTCTGCAGCTTCAGTCTGGCCTCATCTTCTTGCTTTCTGACCATGGACAGCAGGGCTAGGAAAGACGGTGGCTGACTCATCTTGTCTCTCAGTTGCAGGTTTACCAGTATCATCTCGTCGTACAAGATACCACGGATAAACTGGCTGAGGCGCATTTTGTCAGCCTGGGAATGAGGGACCACACTCCTTCTCAGAGCCCGCCTCAATACATTTTGAAGCCTAGTCAAAAACTTAGGAGACTCACCAGCAGCCTGGGCCAAACCATGAAATTTCACGAACAACTCGTCGTCCGTCTCCGTGTCACCAAAAGCGATGTCTAAAGCCTTAAGGTAGTCTAGAGAAGTGGCAGTTGGATCGTCACATCGAAGATCGTTGATGATGTTGAGGGCAGGTGGCCGCAGAGCCTCACGGATACGCTTTCTCTTCTCTGCGTCATCCAAGTCCTGCCACTTATCCATCTGACCTTCGATGTGGTCGATCCAGGCTACATAGTCGTCTTCATCTTTCGGGGGAGAAGTAGAACCCGAAAGGCATCTAAGCTTACGATAATTTGCCGCCAAGGTGCAGTGAGCAAATGATTTGGAAAAGTCAGAGGGTGGGGTTTGTTGAGAAGAAGGGCTAGATTCAGAAGTAGAAGGGAAATCAGACGTAGAGGTCCTCTCTCCCAAATGCCATGCATTTAGAACACCACTCTTCCGCAGGTTACTAATAGTGACTTGCTGGTTCTTTGATGGAGAATTGTCCAGCCGAATGACTTGACAAAGCGTCAATGACGCATGACAATTTAAACGAATCTCAGTCCCTAGCCTAAGAGAAAAGATAGGCACAGAAAAATCACAAAGAAAAATAGCGGAGTTGTTGTCTGCATCCTCTTTCCTAGAAAGGCCCTCTAGTGAAGGAAACATATTATGCAAAGAACAGGCTAGAATATCTGTCTCTGCCAATGGACTAGACAATTGAAAAGTCAACAAAAAAGAGTGACTTGGCCTGAGATCGTCCTTCTTACACCAATCCAGACCATTCTGTCGAAGTGCTGTGTCCGCCATTTGTGACAAGTGAAGTTTGAGCAATTAAGCAACAACCGAAAAAATGCACGGAACGGGGAAAATGGCCACAAAAAAAAGGAATTGCACAAATGTTGGCTCTCTTGGCAAGTATCAAAAAATAATTTGCAGGATAAATAATGTACATGTACCTTTGAGGAAAACACTGGTCAACAAATCAATCAAAACAACAGCAAATCGCAAAGTAAATAATATATATCTGAAAGAGACTATTAGCATCAATCACTGAACAATAGAAAACAATAGGTATTCTCAATCCAAAACCAAACAAGATCAAGGTGCACACAAATCCTTTATATTCGAAGTCAAGTCAAACAAATTAAAACGTTTCCCGGACAAGCCCCCAAATGTAACCCGTGGTTCACATTCCAAAATAACAGGAACCAAATTTATATTAATTTAACTCCCTTTTGGTAAAAACTCTTGACTTCACACAATTCAGGATTTGCATACACAAAGAAAATGTTTTATTTCAAGAAGAAAATAATCTCAGGTACATTTCTCAGTCTCATACGTGAGACACAAATCAAAAATAGAAAACTCCAAATCTTAATCGAACTGTTCAAATGCAGGAATAGCAAGTTCCAAACTTGATCATGAGAGAACAATTTGTATCTCTAAGTTTCGATCCATAACAGAATAATATACGAACAGCACTAAAAACCGGAATCTACAAATAAATAAATACAGAATATGCATCTTTTTGCATACAGCCTAAAACTCTAACACAAGACAACAGTTTGTGTCTTTAAGCTTGGGTTAATCAAAACCACAAGAAAATGATCGCCAAACACTTTAACAAGTTAATCATAACTGCGGAATAGAAATTCAATAAAAATATTCAATCATCCCAGAATTTGGGACCATAGTCAGTTGATCACCCCGACTTCATAAAACACCAAAATTCTATACAATGCTGAATAAAATCTGGAGCATTACTTATTCTTGGTTTGACTCTAAACCATTTGCATGTGCTTCATGCAAGAGTAAAGAAAAGGCGCAAATCCAACTTACTACAAACTTATCTTGCTAAAACACTTTACCTAAAGTTAATATAAAAAATGCAAAATCAATGACAAAATCTGAGCAAACATATAATAATCTAAACACAATATAAATAGTAAATCAAACTCGCCTAAAACAGAGAGCCAAACATTCGTGCAAACAGGAGGAAACTTGGGATCAGGGTCCTCCAATCGAAAACAACAATTTGCTCAAAACAGCAGATGAAAATGGCAGACATGCAGTCAGCACGATGGCAGAGTCGGTTATGCCAAGTCTTGCTAAAATTTGGGGCAAGCTGGCACCCAAAGCATGCCCTGACCACATATCAACCCAGGCTCTCATTGGTCAAACTTCAAATTGTCACACATGACTCTATACTGATTGGCCACTTAGTAACCAGGGAGATCTGAAATCAACAGAAGCTTGTTGTTTTAACAGCTCCTGCAAGATGTAATAAACAAGCAGGGATTAAGAGTCCCCACATCATGCTTAACTTATGGAAGTTTATTGTGTGTGTACACACTGGTGTACCAGCCACCAATAAAAGACAGAGGACACAAAGAACATCCTCTGAACTTCCAGGAAAGATAAAAGATAAAAATTCAAAGACTATCCCTACAAAGGGTAGGCAGAGATCAAGGGTCTACTGGAATAAACTCACCAGTAAGAAGAAAAAAAGATAAAGAACCAACAAAGTTGAGTAAGAAGGGAATCTTACAAATGGGAAACATAGTCATACAAAATAGAAAATATTAAATAATACCATAACCCAAGACCTGTTTTGGGTCGGGGTTACACATGTTGGCAATTTCATTGTTACAGACATTATGCTCAGAGCCTACTAATTGACTTGGCCCATAAATATCCATGAGATGTAATAATAATTCCCTCCTTTTCTCACAGCGATTGTTGGTATTGCATCCAAGGCGCTTCCAGCCCCACCCCAACAGACCTGTCCATCGGAGGTCGGTGCGCCCCAGGAGAGTACTGCCCAGGGGGTATTGAAAAGCCCATCCCCTGCGATCCCGGGTACTACTGTGAGAGGGCGGGGCTGGCCGTGCCTCACCTTGAATGCTCACAGGGTATTAAGTGGAAAAACATTTATGTTTGTAAAAGTGCCATGGTCTGTAACATTGAATTTATGATTTGCTGTAATTCTGCAAGTTGTGGATTAGAGCCCAGCCTGGGCTTGGAACCTCTTCTCCTGATATGAGTATTTAACCAGTTCGCGCCGGGATTATTTTAACATCGCCGAGCCCACGGGTGGGATTATTTTTAACGAAACTCGATCCGAAGCGGGTTCAGGCTGATAGTGCCAGGAAGCACACCCACGCATTTCCGGCCTTGCTTGCTGCTGACATACATTTCTGAACTTGAACTTAGCGTGTTTATGCGTCATCCGTTTTGAATTTGTGGAAATTTTTGCGTTTATATATACGTCATCCGGCGCGAACTGGTTAAAACACTCGGACGTCGAGCTCGAGTTGTTGACCGATGTGGACAAACACTTGTTTTTTGAAAAAGCAAAAAGAGGACTATCAAGCGTGGGTGGTGCTAGGCACTATAAAGCAAACAATAAATATCTTTCCGACTACGATCCAGACAAACCATCGACTTACATCATGTATCCCGACGCCATCAATTTGTATGGTTGGGCCACGAGTCAATATTTACCTTACGCCATTCTTAAATGGGCAAAACCCAAAGACATCACGACGGAACGCATTATGTCAATCTCAGAAACGGCCGACGTAGGGTGTCTCTTAGAGGTAGACTTGGATTATCCCAACGCTTTGCACGATTGGCACAATGATTATCCGCTGGCCCCCGAAAATATCAAAGTACCCAAAGAGTGGTTGTCCGAGTTTCAACTGGGGTTGTTGGCGTATTACAATTTAAGCAAGCGCCTTGGATGAAATCTTACATCGACAAAAACACCCAACTCGGAACTCACGCAACGTCTGACTTTGAAAAGGACTTTTTTAAGCTCATGAACAACAGCGTTTTTGAAAAAACGGGAAAATAGAACAGAGGCGTTTTTACTTAGAAGCAACCAAGTTTCTAAATATCAAGCGTTGTCGCGTAAACCGAGCTATAAACATACGACGATTTTTACCGATTGCAATCTAGCGTTTATCGAAATGTACAAGACGTTATTAAACAAACCTATTTATGCGGGGGTGAGTATTTTAGACCTCTCAAAAACTCTATGGAGACCGAATAGGGTTTACCGACACAGACAGTCTACTCTTGAGCGTTGAGACGGACGACGTTTACGAAGATATAAAAAAAGACTCCGACTCGTACGACCTGTCAAACTATCCCACCGATCACCCTTTGTACGATCGCGTCAACAAAAAGGTAATAGGTAAATTTAAAGACGAATTTGGTGGGAAAACCAGTCAGCCAATGCGTTTGCTTAAGGCCAAAGATGTACTCAATTTTAATGACGGACGGCTTTGAGCTTAAAAAAGCCAAGGGAGTAACCCAAAGCAGTCACCGACAAAATTAAGTCACGAGCGTTATCTCGACTGTCTAAAAAAAAAAGATTCTCAAAGCGATAAGATGACGTACCGGTACATCAGATCAAAAAATCACGCGTTACACACCATAACTCAAAACAAACTGTCGTTGAGTCCTCTGGACACAAAGCTATATATACTACAGGATTGGTCACTATAAACTTGGAGGTAACTCGGTGTCCGGTGGAACGACTTGAAGCTCTTGACTAACGAAACTTCGATTGGGACCTTTTTTGAGATAGTAAAGAGTGGGTTGGTTGGGGTCTTTGATCGCGCGATCTAAATCAAAAACCTCGAGACTCCAGATAGGATCGGTCGCTCGCCTGCGCTCTCCTCCCTCTAACTCACTGGGCGCGTAAAGATATCTAAAAAGATCGCCTTTTTTGATCAACTCTTTTTCTACCTCGTCCACGGAAGAACTGATTTGACGAACTTGCGTTTCTTGCATCGCCCGCCTGGGAGTGAGTGGCTCGTAGTCTTCCGTCGTTATCGATCTGGTGGTTTCGTCGTTTAACGCCTTAATTACGTCAGGTAATCTTTTAACCCAGAGTCGCGATCTCTCCGTCGGATTAAGGATTTCTTTGGCGTATTGATGGCCAAACAATCTCTCCGCCAAAGTCCTGTTAAATCTTTCGACGATACCCTGCGCTCTGTGGTTCTCCCACTTGTATCGCGACATTTTTCTCCGACATCATTTTTTTTAATTCCCCGTGAAATTCTTTACCCGCGTCTACTTTTAAAACCTTTGGCCAAGTCAAAGGCGACCTAGCGTAAACTCGACTCAAAGCATCGGCCACCTGGGTACTCGTCTTGTTGGTCAAAGGTTCGGCCTCTGTAAAACGCGTGGCCACGTCAACGACCGTCATCGCGTACTTATATTCTTTTTTACCGACTTTATTGAAGGGTAAAAATAACAAGTCTACACATGTATCTGATGCATTTCGTTGGGAATACCCATGGACTTGTTCAAACTCGTAGGTCGAGGAATATACGTAGGAGGCGGTAAATAAATTTGCCACAACGCTTGTTTTTTTAACCAGTTTCTTCTTTGGACGCGCCCGTTTTTTAGCTAATTTTACAACCGCGCCCTCACCCTTCCAATAACCGACGGGGCTATAATACACTTTTTTAAACTTTGTTTTCATTGTATTTAACTAAACAACTTATAAAAACTAAACAACTTATAAAAACTTACAAACTAAAAAACCTACCAACGCCGTTCCTCCCAAAACAAACGCCAACTCGCCGGTCTTTTGATCTTCGCTCGGCGCGTAAAAATCGGCGAGAGTGGGCTCGTGCTGCAGGTAGATTGGTACTCGTAGATCTTCGCGAGTAACCGAGTTGTATTCTCTGAGAGCCTTGTCAGTACTTTTAAAAGTCCTTTGAGCCTTCGCTTGTTTTTTTAGTCGATCGTTTAACCAATCGAGATACTTTGTCCGAGATTTTTCCCCATTTATTTTTGCCGTCGTCAGTTGTTCTAAAGCCAAGTCGTGTCTCTTGCGCTCTCCGTCTTGTTTAACGCTCGAAAAAAAGTTTGATCCCGTAAAAGCTAAAGCGTTAACTATAGCGCCTCCAACCATCATAGCGATGCTAGCCATATTTTAAAAGAAGAAAATAAAATATAAAAAATACTTAGATTTCATCGTGAACTTATAGCAAAAACCCCAACTCTCAGACTTTTACCCCCCCAGCGATAACCAAAAAGAACGAGAACTTGCGTTTGTTGCGGGATACCCAGCTTATAAATTTTTCTAAGTGGATTCCTCAATCTAAAAAATAATGAGACATATTTTATAATACACATTTTAAGACATTTTAATTAAAGTCTGTTATAATAAAGACAAATAAAAATGATTAGCGTCATAAACAAAACGGTCGTAGAAAATACATCGAGACTGAAAGAACAAACACAAAAACAAGCTAAAAATTACTCGAGACTGATCGAACAAGATAAAATCATATCGAGAATAAAAGAACAAGCACAAGAACAAGCTAACAGGCTGGACTTAGATTTCAAGAGTCTAGAGATTGTAGTAAACGCGGTCGACCGCGGTTCTTTTATGGTTATTTTTGCGGATATATTCACCCATTATAGGTTACCCGCCGTTACAACGGATGAGCTAATAAAAAGATGGAAATCTGATCCGTTGGTGTTTTATCAAAATCAATTCAATTTTGCTGCAGTACCGCCGGTTGCGGCATAGGGATAGATCTACTTTATTTGACGGATCGTCTCACGAGGGCCATATATAGATTTCACGTTTGTTTTACGGTTAGAAAAATATTAGAGTTTATGCAATGTCCCATACCGGGACATATATGACCCTTATAACAACAATAAAGATTGTAAAGGTAATATAGACCCTTGCAGATTTTACGGCGAAGATCACAACTTGTCTCTTGGATATTAGTTACGGTAAATACGCGGGGGGATGTCTAATGGGGTTTGGCCACGAAGATCCTCCTAAAGGATCTGGTTATTACAGTACTTATATAATAAGTTATATATCGTAGAGCGGTATTGACGCTCGGGTGGCAAAAATGGATACCCGCAGAGTCTCACTTTACCAACGTAGGGATACAAAAAATTAACGAATCTGTCAGGGCGTATGTTTACGCTGTGCTGGGGGCTCAGGCGCAAACAAAAACTAGTATTTTGACTCTAGGCACGGGGCTCGACGCTCAAGCTCAGTTTGTTAATATCGTCGAAGACTTGATATCGTCTCCGACCGATCTGGAAAAATCTATAACCTAATTTCAAGATTCGCTGCAATACGCCAGGAGTTCGTTAAACTTTTGTGAGGGTCGGAACCCACGAAGGATATAACAACAATATACAGATTGCGACCGCTAACTTACCGTGGGACTCCCACTATAAAGGTCCACACGTGTTCTCCTAACCATCTGGCGGTTTTACTCAATACGTTAAATATCCAACTCGCTATACCGCCTAAAATTCCGGGCAAGGCGTCGAGTAATTTTGAGCCTAGTTTAGCGAGCACGTTTGAAAAGTGTTTTAGTTGCGACTGTATCTATTATTTTACGTTACCCGATTGGGATGGTGGTATTGGAGTAGGCGTGGGCGCGGGCAAAGGTGTGGGTGGTGCACCGACAGACAGAACGCTCTTTACTATCAAACCGATAGCCAAACCAAACGCCGACAAAATGCTCGCGATGGTCACGCCTTGTTCTCTAAACAACGTTCTAATTTGTTCTCTCAAGGTCGTGTCGCTATCTAAAATTCTCGTAATCGTTTCTTTTATTCTGTTCATCTGACTTCTAAGTTTTTTTCCGTCGGCAGACGCGGCTTCTAATCTAGCCGATCTTTCGATTTTTTAAGTCTTCTAATCTCTCTCTCATTTCTGCCGTGGAACCGTCGCTCACTGATTCGGCGAGTGCCGCTTCGGTCTGGGCTATCTCATCGTCGAGTATTCTGAGACGCGCTAAATTTAGTTCCAAGTTGCCTCCCATCGTTTGAAAAGCTTTGTCTAAACCAGCAATTTTTCTGTTGGATAGATCGGTAAAACTGGTTTCCTGTTCTTGTTCTTGGTTAACAGTTTCGTAAATTTCGCTTAAAGCGTCGGCCGTTTCCGAAAGATTTTGCATCGGGTAGACTCCGATTCAATCTGTTGTAATTGTTGTTGTTGCTTCGACGACAGTTTTTTAACTTTGGGGTCATAGTCAACGAGGTCTAACATGTCGCGAATAAAACCCACGCCGTATTTAGTTTTCAAGGTATTTATCTCGTAATATTTTATTAGTTTACCTTTTGTGAAAGATAGTTGAAAATCTCTTTTTCCTTTTCTAATATGTACCGGTAGGTCATTATTTTCATCTCTATAAAAATCAGTGATCATTAATAATGGTGGGTTTAAACCAGTTTCAGCATATAAGTGATCGTAAAAAGCGTCAACTTCAGATTGTATTATTTCTTTGTTGAGGTCGTCCAGTGTTGCATATCTTGACTCGACGATTAGAGGTTGGTTGTCGTAGGAGTCCCAGACTACCTCGTTGTCTTCTACCTCGTAGCCGTCTACCGGTTCAAAAACTCCACCTTCAGCCATTTTATTATAACGAACTAAAGTTATTTTACTTCGAGTTTAATATATTTGGTGGGAGTATATTTTGATTGACCAGCCAGATTTTACGTACATCGATCCGCTTATCGCAGCCGTTAGTTTCGCTACATCTTCCACGCTCAACTTGTCGAGATCGGCCGGTTTGATCTTCAAAAGTTTTTTACTAAACATGGTAAATCCCACGCTTAACATAGAGATCACGGCGGCATGATAGAGATTGTTGGCAATGCTATTAGTATCTATTTATAATTGCCAAAATTTAATTTTTTTTGTTATTCCATTTCTACAAAATCTAAAGATGGTTGGGATGAAGTCTCCCTTGGGCTCTTTTGGGGAGGCTGTGCTAGTGGTTTTGGCGGTGAGACCGAAGATAAAGAGGGGCTTTTTTTGCTCCATGTATACTGTAGAGTCCTCCTAAAACAAGCGCCAACCCCGTTATCGACCCAATTGTCGCGTACGAATAAGAAAGAGTACTCTTCACGTCTATATTTTGCATCTTGGCAGTTTGTTCTTTTCTCTTTTTGTTGTGTTCCGCTAATGCCTTGCCTTGTTTTACTCTACCGGGTTTTTTAGTTTTAGTCGTCACCATCTGTACCTTTGGAGTCTCCTGTAACATCGACGAACTTGGGCTCTTTTGTTGACTCATCTTTTATTATATTGTCAAGGGAATTATTTTCGTTGATAACTAAATGTTCAGACGTTATCAAGAAACCTACTAACGGCGACAACAACATTCCGTAGTTGTAATAAACTTCGCAAAGTAAACTAGCTATCGAGATAGATATAACGGGATCTTCCTCTAGATCTTTGGTGAGCGCGTCTTCCGAGTCTACTCGTAGAATGACACCCATGGGTTTGATCATAGGTAGATTCGCGCCTAAAACTCTCGAGTAAATCCCCAGCACGCAGTTACCCAAACTAGTAATCATTTCTTTACCCAACCTTGCCTCGTAATGGTTGTACATTTTCTCTTGTTTGTTCGCGTCTAGGTTTTCTATATCTCCCTGGCTAAATTCTTTACCCAAATACTTTTTAGAATCACCGGCTGATACTACACGCAACAGTCTAGTTTTATGTTTTTCCGTTTGCGGATCGTTGTCTAAAGTTTTTAAAGGCTCCATTTTTATAAGACGGTATAATTTTATTTTTAGAGAAAAATATTTGTAAGATAAAATACACAAGGCCGACGCTATAATAAATTTGAGTAAAAGATCATCAGCAAAAATAACATTTAAATAAACGCGAGATAAACTAACTGCAACAATTCACAACTAGCTACCCAACAAATTACAACTAGCTACATGTATCTAACAAATTACAACTAGCTGTTCAACAAATTACAACTAGCTATCTAAGTACTTTACAACTAGCTATCCAACAAATCATCAACAAAACCTCAGCAAATCTCAACTAGCTGTTCAACAAACCGCAACTAGGTTACAACAAATTCCATTTAGTCGGAGGATCCGTATATAAAATCAATTTACTATAGGGAGTGTCTTTGAGATATTGTTTTATGTCTCGCCTTTTATTATCCGGCACCACATTATTTTCGTCGAGGCAATTATCAAAACTTTTTTTGTCTTTGCAATACAAAAATAGCCACCCATTGAGTCTGTTTGCGATAATCTTTTAAAACGCTGTTATATTTTTGAGTCAATAACCAACAGCTGTGGTTATCGTGTCTACCGCTAAAGGCTAATTTAGATAACATGCAGCATCCTCCCTTGTGACCCTTTCGATATTTCATCGCTTGATAAGCGCTGCAGTCGTCGATTAAAAACAAAGTGTGCAAATCTTTAAATTTCGTTCGATAAAAGTCTATGGCTTCGTTCATGTTCATATTTTCAGCGTCGAGGTCGCACGCGTAAACGTTTGGGTCGTTAAAAAACCAAGGTCTCTCGTGGTAAGTTTTGTTGTTTGACAGAGTCGGACATACATACATGTACATGTATGATCACCAAATATTCAAATTGGTTGGCGTATTCGTTTTCTAACAAGTCTAACGCAAACTTTGTTTTGCCAGAGTTTGTTCTTCCGCATATTAAAGCGCAGTGTGGTGTCATGTCTTTTATAAATACGAGTTATTTTATTGTTTTAAAGTTGACGCTGCTCAAGCGGCCTCCTTAGATGTTAAGTTGCGCGTCCATCACCAAAAAGACGTAACACTTTAGAGCGCCCGCGGTTTGAGCTTCGCGTTCCATCAATATAGAGATTCCTCCGCTTATATCGCCGTTTTGTTCACCCGATCCGTAATTTTTATTGTCTTCCGTCGATCTCATATCCAACCAAAGTCTGTATCTTCTCAAAAATTAATCGCCGATATCCATTCCCGTCAACCCTAAATCTTTACACACCCCCGCCCCCAATTCTGTGGACGAGTCTCCAAAGAACTTGTTGATTTCTCCCCAGTGTTGATAGCTCTTGAGACCCGAACTATAGAGTTGATTAGGTTTTCCTTCTATCGTCACGCTAACTTTGACTATCTTTAGGTTATAAAATAGTTCGGGGGTTTTCGTAGTCGGGTCTTTAAACAAAAACAGTATACCCTTAAATATACCCGCTACGTTTAAATTAAAGTTCCAAACGGTGTCCGATTTATCGATAGATCTTACTTCGTGTCTCTGAATCCTATCGAACAAAAACTGCGTCTTGCCGAGACATTTTTGAGCTAAGATTTGAGCTAAATATTTGTTAGAAACGATCTCGTATTCTAGCGCCAAGTTGTAGATGCGATAACTCGCTTCGGCGTCGGTAGAATTTACGACTTTGACGTAATCGTTAAAAGTAAGTTCGTAAGACAGTTGGTCGTTTAGAGCGGATGGATAAAACGGTTGATGATCCGTGAGCATTTCAAAGTCTAGAGGTATACAAAATCTGTTTCCAAAGACATCCGCTATTTTTTTGTCTTTTCCACTATTTGCACCGGCAACCGCGTTACCGGTACCCACGCGTAGGCTCGATATGTTGGCAATCTCGTTTCCGGCGTAGTGATCTACGATACCTTTGGGTAACCAAATTTCTATAAAAATGTTATAAACGTCGGCGTCGGTCAAGTTTACGATCTCTCGACCACCGATACATATTCTTATTTGTTTTACGAGATTTCGTCCTAGATTTTTAAACAGACTTCGATCGGCATCGTCGTCCGAGGTTAAATCGATATTAAAAGCTAGTTTCGCCGAACCGGGGACGATCACGTCGTCGGTGCTCAACGACGGAAACTTGACTATTAATTTGTCGTTCGCGTCGATCGTGCTAGAATTGTACTACAGTCTGGCGGTTGCCTTTTATACCCCGAGGATTTTTAAGGCGTCTGTGAGGATTTAGTTTGTTTCCGTAAGTCTCGTTCATTTTTATAGTAACGTTTTATTTATTTATTTTTATTTTTTTTAAATGCAGTCGCACACTCTCGTCATTACCAAAAAAGAACAGACTTTTGAGCTACCTCAACCCATAGATAACGTCGGGGGCGACCGTCGCATTAATAGACGTGGGTTTTTATAACGTCAAAAAAGTAGAGATGATACAATATAATAAATATAGTTTTCTTGGTCATTCATTAGATAAAAAACTTGATATCACGCCCGGTCGATGGAATCTTTATTCTTTCGAAGATCGTTTTATAGATGATATTAAACCTATGACCATTACTCCGATAAACGATAAACTATTTTATTTGTCAGTGGTGACCTCTGAGTCTTTCGCGAATATAAAACCATCGAGTAATTTGTCTAAACTTTTGGGCTTACCCAGGGGTTGGGTCTACAGCAGCGGTGATTTAACTGAATATTATTTTGAAAAATTTAACCTAAATCTTTACAGCGCGTTTTTTTTACATTGCGAAGAACTGTCCACGCATTCAAATTTTGTTAATGGAAAACAAACTAATCTTTTGGAGAGTATACCTTTATCGGGCGATGCAGCTCGTTCAAACAATCCCCAAGATCCAATTTACATGTACGTCAAATAAGACAATTCTCCGAAAGAGTTAGTAGCCGATAAAATAAACAGCCTCACGTTTTCGTTAAAAAACGGTCTTGGCTCGATAATAGAGGTAAATATATAATTTTAAACGTAAAAATATTTTAGTTACTTTTGCAAAATGCAGTCTCATACGTTCGTCATGACGGATAACGAGCAGACCTTTGAACTATCGCGACCTATAGATAACGTCGGGGGTGACCGTCGCATGAAGTTAAACAACTTTGTGTTAGACTTGGGTTTTTATAACCTCAACAAAAAAGCGTTGATAATTTGAGAGAGATTTACGGGTGATATCGATGATCTTACGCCTCTTCAGATTGCCGATCGTGAAAAAATAGATATTGCTCCGGATAGGTGGAATCTTCATTCTTTTGAATATCGTCTAAAAGATTTTCACGATATATATCCATAGAGTCCTTATCCGATGAACTGTTTTATATTTGGGTCATTCCACGAAGTTGAGGAACACCTGGTTATTGTCCAAGTCCCATAAAACTAAAGAGTAAATCATGAACATACTGTAAACTAAACTTATACTTTTGTTGATATTTGTAGTATAATTTTTCCAAAACAAATCATAAAAAGGTGGTTTCCGGTTATGTAAAAGTGAAATATTTGTGAGGGGGGGGGGGGGGGGGGGTAGTTACGTCAACAACTTTCTTGGAAGTAAATCTAACTATTAAATGAAGCCGTAATTGATTTTGCAGTGCCAAATTATATAACCAAACCAAATCTGCGAACAATACATTTTGTTTTAGTGCGGGTGTATTTACTTTCGATTTGTTTCACAAATTTGAGTTCGATTTGAGAAAGATTCCCACGATTTCCGCGCAATACGCCCGTAACCGCATGGCCAGGACCGCACCATAACTAACGATGGGGGAAGCATCATATTCCGTTCTGAGGTGTCGTACTCAAACTAGTAAATACAAAACAGACGAATATTTTCAAACTGGAAATGTTAATCATTTATAGTCATCACATTATCTGTATTTGTATTGTTCGGTAATAGTTTTATGAAATAGGAAACCAAATAGGACAGTTTTTTACAGAATCCCTGTTGACAAATGGTACATTCTGTGTTTACCTGTCGCCCGTTGGTAATGCGTCTAGTCCCTATATCATATGAGCATCAATAATACATAGATGTCAGAGCACCATACTATAGCGAACTCGCGCGCGCGCCGCGCTGTGAGTGTGATGTCGCGTGGAAATTATCGGCAACAGTTTTCTATAAAATTGCACGACTTTTTGGAGTTGAAATTAATATCGTTTATGAAAATGGACCTTGTGAATATTTAGATTGTAACTCGACAATCTGATTAAATATCCAGTCCGAGTAACGACTTTTTTTGTAGCCTACAAATCGTCGTTTTAACGTTAATCCGAACCAAAATGCGACCATGATGACGAATCCAATCACTTGACAACGAAAACAGATTTGACCATCAAAACGGCCACAGAATTACTAAATGCACCACCTGAGACACAAGTAGAGACCGATGACTAAGATTGAGGTACTAATGTTTACTAATGATCTGGATGAAAAGTGACATTTTCTGTTTATCGGCAAATATTCTGACGCGAAAACCACGCGGGCACCATTTTGAACGGCTATTTGAAGCGCTGCAATTGACTTGTGGATATGGCTATGCGTAGCATATACAGGCCCATCACAGGCGCCTCTACCAAATCAAAGTCGCATGTGATTGGTGGAGGCGCCTGTAATTATTATACAGCTATTTCGATTTGCCTGTCATTACTACGCATAGCCATATCCACAAGTCAATTGCAGCACTACACATAGCCGTTCAAAATGGCACCCGCGTGGAATTCGCGACGAAATATCGCCAATAAACGAAAACATTCACTTTGTATTCATATGATAAGTACATTTTAAAACCTCAGTTTTAGTCATCTACCTCTACTTGTCTCGCAGGCGGCGTATTTAGTAATTTTGTGGACGTCTTAATGGTCGAATCTGTTTTTGTTTTAAAATGGTTGTGTCGTTCTTTTGGCTACTGCGTGGTGGACATGTTGGAGTTTGACAAAATGACAGCCCATCTCCCACCCCAGTCCCAATATTATGCCTACTACAAAAGGTGGTTTAAAGGTAGTATACACCATTTGCAGCGAAAATATTTACTACCGAATTAATAAGAAATACCTTACTCAATTGAAAGTAAATAATGATTCTAGGCATTCAGCAAAAGGATTGCGCTAGATATCCTGTAATTATTTTTTTTTAATGAATTTTATAAAGAAAAATTCGCGATCGCCGGACGGCGAGCGCGAAAAAACAAAGATAACATAAGAATAACTGCTCGACCCCGGTTGAAAACAAACGCTGTTTTTCGTGCTTTTCTCGGCATCCGTGATTGTAAAACTTCGGAAAAGTCAGTTAAACGATATTTACTATGAAATACAACCCCCAAAATCTACCCATTCATGATAATTCAAGCAATTACCAATGGTGTATACTACCTTTAACTGGTAAATATCCAGCTTTACAAACAATTAGGCCTAGGCAAAATAAAAAAACAAAACATGAGTGCCCTCGCTCGCTTCCTTTTTTGGGACGATTCCTCTTTTTCCCAGTGGTTAAGATGTGGATATAACAGGAAATGGTTTCCAGTTACATCCACAACCCATTGAAGGGAGTTATTTAATAACCTCAAGATTAATTAATGCAATTCTTCTGGCAAATTTTGTGGAATACTGAAATAGGGGGAGTACAAATGCAAACAAAAAACATAATAACTTGCATAAATATATATTTCTTCAAGTTGAATATCAAATGATGATAAGTATAGTTTAAAAAATGGAATTTAACGAATACCTTAAGACACTCACCTTAAAGTCAGTTGTAGCAGAATATTTCTTTCTTTTTAAATTCTTTTTGTAAGGATACTTGCAAACATTCAGAATGTAACAAATGTATCTTGAAAATTTGTCTTTACCTAGAGGAACTGTCACCTAAACTCGGTATGGTTTCCGGAGGTTACATCCACAACCTGCCACATGATGCATGATAAACAAGGCCGTATATTTCTTCGCGTGTCAGGGTTATTTGAAAAATATTATTAGTTCAGTGAAATATGGTTAATAGTCTATCCAAATTTGAGAAGCATTTAATAAATAAATGATTTTGAAATTTCAGCTTCTTTGTCACACTTTGTTATCCAACTTCATGGAATGACCCATATATGTGACCCGCTCCATCGTAATCAGGAATAAGTCGCTGTGGCCGTTTTACGCAATCGGCCGTTGAAGTGAACGCATGGCTAGAAATCGTGACCAAGTCGTTTTTCTGAACATTGTATTTGTAGGAAGTGTAGTTATCACAGATTATTGTCATTAATGTCTTGTATGTAAAAACGATAAATAAAGATGAAAATGAAGAGTATTTGTGTGAGCTGTTCATATGATTTTGGTTAATTTTGTTTATTTCAAAGCTGTTTTTCTCGAAATGTGGATTCGGCAAATAAATATACACCTGTCATCTTCATCAGACCATAACTCATTAACCTAAGAAGATACACACTTGTGATGGGTATCATTAGAAAGCTTATGAAATTCCCTTTCTCACCATGTGTTTATCTCAAAAGGTCATTTCAAGACTTATTCCTGATTTCGATGGAGCGGGTCACATATATTCCCAACCAAAATCGCATAAAACTATCGAGTAATCTATCTAAACTTTTAGGTTTACCCAGGGGTTGGCTCAATGGTGGTAGTAATTATTATGGAAAATTTAGCCTAAATCTTTACAACGCGGTCTTTTTGAAACATTGCGAAGAACTGTCTACGCATTCAAATTATTTTAGCAAAAAACAAACTAACCTGTTGGAGAGTATACCCGTACACGGTGATGCTGCTCGTTCAAACAATCTTCAAGATCCAATTTATATCAACTATAACAAGTGTTCGAAAGAGTTGGTACAGTAGCTGGCAAAATAAACAGCCTCATGTTTTTGTTGAAAAACGGTCTTGGTGAGATAATCGATAATAGAGATAAAGAGATCATTTTTAACGTAGAAATATTTTAGTTTTGTCTTAATAAAATGACGACTAGTATTTACCCCGATCTAAAAAGTACCATCGAAGATGATGATAGTACGAGGGTGTTTCGATTGCAAAAGATCGAAAAAGTTCAAAAAGATATATTGACGCAACGAGAACAGCGAAGCTCGTTGTGTAAAAAATATGGCAAGTTAATTACGACATTGTCTACTATGGAAACCCTAGCCGAGATGGGTGGTGTGATTTGTGGGGGTTTGGGAATCGCGGCTATAAGCGGCGTCATTACGTCACCCGTTGGTTTAGCGTTAGAGGGAGTAGCCATTAGTTTTGGTTGCGCCGCGTTCGTATTAAAATATTTTAGCAAACGATTTGGACGTAAAGTTAAAGATGGACTACAACGGAATAATGATAAAGGCTGTGTTGCTTTTTTTGTTCGAGAAATGTATAATGATTACTAATATATCATTAGTATTCAATAAATCTTGTTCCTTCATGCAAAAAAAAAACAAATTTGATCGGCGTTCTACGACCCAGATAAACTCAGTTTCAGCAAAAGCCCTTAACTCATGAATAATTCATACTTTGTGTGTGACGTACTACCCATGAAAACGCATACATATGGTGGCCCTGTAGGGAATCCGCAGATCGCGAATATTGACGTCAAATTTGACGTAAATATTCGCGACTTTTTGGGGAAAGTCGTGAATATCGACGTCAAATTTGACGTCAATATTCGCGACTTTTTTGGAAAGTCGTGAATATTGACGTCAAATTTGACGTCGATATTCGCGATCTGCGGAGTCCCTTCAGGGCCACCATGTATGCGTTTTCATGGGTAGTACGTCATCACTTTTCGCTGGTTTACAAGTCCGCTGGTACTATATCGTGGATTTCATTGTGGTTTTCAGTGGATCTTTGCCGGGAACCAGTACAGGGCGGAAAATTTCAAAATCGAAGAATCGAGGTCTAATTTTGTCGGTCAAATTGCAACAAAATTATTTAGAGAAAAACATGACCGTAACAATAAAGTGTTACCTGAACACAACATAAACAAGGTCCGATAATAAATTTAATGTGTGAGTTTTCGTTGTAGTCCATCTTTAAAAAACACGACGAGATTAGAGTCTTGGCCGAGGCTAAACTCAACAGCGTAAGAGATCTTATTTCTCAAGCTATTACAGACGGCGATATATCCCACGAAGAGTACGCTTTGATATTAAAGGAATTGAGGCAATTTAACGATATGAAAGAGACTATCAGGTGCGGCAGCAAGCTGTCAGAAAAAAAGGATTCGAGCGGTATGGAATCCGAGATAAAAAGATGCGTGGAAGAGTTGGTGTCTAAAGAAAAAAAAGGTCTTATCAAAAAACTTACAGCTTCGCGTTAAATAAAAATTATTTCGATCGGCCTCCTCCTTACGCGTCGGCGCCACCTTTAGACTCGTTTAAAATGTTTTGGGAAAAAAAGGGCACTCTTTTCTGAGTGCCCTTTTAAACCCTAACCCTACCTAATGCTACTTTTTACTACTAGTAGTAAAAAGTAGTATGCAGTACTCTCACTGACTTTTGTGCAATGCCTGTAGTAATTTTTAGTATTGGGTACTTCACCCCTTATTGCACTCGTAGTACTTTTTAGCATTGGGTTCCTCAGCTTGCTGAGTGTGCATTGCCCATGTATGCTGTGTAGACTCTACAGCAAAAATTGTAACTTGGGACACAATGGGTCAAGGTTGGACTACTGCATTTTTTGCCAGGTAAGTATTACTGACCTGTATTGCTACTATTAGTATTTTGTAGTTGGCAGTATCTGTACTCTGTCAGTACACACCCAATCATCAGTCACGGAGAGACCCAATGCTACAAAATACTAAGTAGTATTCTGTAGTACGCAGTTCTTTAGCCCAAAGTAAGGCCTAGGGGGTTAGGGTTAGTGGGGTGACGCTGGAAACAAAATGGTGCTGGTCCAGGATCCTCATTTCCTATACCACTTGGTGCTGGTCCTACTACATTTTTAGAGAGAGAAGAGAAGACTGAGCGAATTTTAGAAAGTGGTCTAGAAACGGCATTTCCCTACTACTCATTTTTTTAAATATTGGGAGTAAAAATCGAGGGGGCATTTTTAAAAAGAGGTGCGAAATACTACGTTTGGGCAACTACATTTATTTTTAAAAATTATTCATTTTGCTGTATATGTACACGTGAATTGTTTAGTTATTTTTTAGGTTTTTTTTTTTTTTTTTTTTTTTCTTGTATAGGTATACAACAAAAGTATGAAAAAAATGGTGCTGCTCCAGGATTGACTGTTTTAGGCTTTGTATTCTAAGATCCTTCTTTAAAAATGCAATGAGACATGACCTACCTGTAATCGGATTGGTGTTTTGGGGGAATTTGAGCTATCCATTCATTGGATGGGCTTACCGGTAACAGCCACTTGGATCTTGCTGATGGCCTCTCAGGACAACTTTAGCACAGCTACACAAATAAATAGACATACAAACAAAATAAACATAAAACAGATGTTTATAATAGCAATTTATCTTTTAGGTTACAGAACTGCATGCAAGGGACGTTTGTAAAAACCTTACAGATATTTCAATTGAAAATCGCTGTGGCAGAGCATTGTCTAGTGTGTTTGCGAAATATAAATCACACTCACAGTGTGACAACATTTTCAAAAATTATAGAATGCATCCGGTATAATTGAGACTTCACAATTCCTCGGACGGAATGCGCACGGCAAAGCAAGATTTTTCAACAAATGTTACTTGTTAATAAGTTATTGTTAAATGTTAGCGTGTACCGACCGATGTGTGAAATAGGGCAGCATATACCGGGGGGTGTTGGTAAAAGTCGGAGGTAGTCGGAGATAGCCGGAGATAGCTTTTATTAATGCTGTACATGCTAATGACGCGAACCCGAAATTGGTCAACTCGTACCCAAGTCAACTCGTACCCAAGTCAACTCGTACCCAAGTCAACTCGTACCCAGGTCAACTCGTACCCAGGTCAACTCGTACCCAGGTCAACTCGTACCCAGGTCAACTCGTACCCAAGTCAACTCGTACCCAAGTCAACTCGTACCCAAGTCAACTCGTACCCAAGTCAACTCGTACCCAAGTCAACTCGTACCCAAGTCAACTCGTACCCAAGTCAACTCGTACCCAAGTCAACTCGTACCCAAGTCAACTCGTACCCAAGTCAACTCGTACCCAAGTCAACTCGTACCCAAGTCAACTCGTACCCAAGTCAACTCGTACCCAAGTCAACTCGTACCCAAGTCAACTCGTACCCAAGTCAACTCGTACCCAAGTCAACTCGTACCCAAGTCAACTCGTACCCAAGTCAACTCGTACCCAAGTCAACTCGTACCCAAGTCAACTCGTACCCAAGTCAACTCGTACCCAAGTCAACTCGTACCCAAGTCAACTCGTACCCAAGTCAACTCGTACCCAAGTCAACTCGTACCCAAGTCAACTCGTACCCAAGTCAACTCGTACCCAAGTCAACTCGTACCCAAGTCAACTCGTACCCAAGTCAACTCGTACCCAAGTCAACTCGTACCCAAGTCAACTCGTACCCAAGTCAACTCGTACCCAAGTCAACTCGTACCCAAGTCAACTCGTACCCAAGTCAACTCGTACCCAAGTCAACTCGTACCCAAGTCAACTCGTACCCAAGTCAACTCGTACCCAAGTCAACTCGTACCCAAGTCAACTCGTACCCAAGTCAACTCGTACCCAAGTCAACTCGTACCCAAGTCAACTCGTACCCAAGTCAACTCGTACCCAAGTCAACTCGTACCCAAGTCAACTCGTACCCAAGTCAACTCGTACCCAAGTCAACTCGTACCCAAGTCAACTCGTACCCAAGTCAACTCGTACCCAAGTCAACTCGTACCCAAGTCAACTCGTACCCAAGTCAACTCGTACCCAAGTCAACTCGTACCCAAGTCAACTCGTACCCAAGTCAACTCGTACCCAAGTCAACTCGTACCCAAGTCAACTCGTACCCAAGTCAACTCGTACCCAAGTCAACTCGTACCCAAGTCAACTCGTACCCAAGTCAAGTCGTACCCAAGTCAAGTCGTACCCAAGTCAAGTCGTACCCAAGTCAAGTCGTACCCGCGCGCGTGATGACCGTTGGAGAGGTAGTGTTATTTTAGAGTCATGACAGACAAGTTGACTCGGGCTCAATTTGTTCTCGAGTTTATATAAATTTGAGGGAAAGAAAATCATACAACAAAATCAATAGTATTGAAATTTTAAATATTTTAAAATGTTAACTCTTTAAATATAATTAAAAGTATTTGTTGACTAGTAAAGTGCACCTGATTTGTCTCATTTTCTTTTTATACCGGCCCTAAATGAGATTTTACAAAATTTAATTTGAGAGCTGATGGTGAATTTGAACGAAAAACTGTTATAAACAGCCGGATAACCAACGGCGTCTGTGTGGTGTCATTTGTGTACGTTTTGTGTATGGTTGTTGTCTTTTAGATTTAATTTACTTTATTTACCTTTTACATTAGTTTCGGTCTTCAGATTTGACATGTACTTCTAGAAATGGGCTTAGAAATTATTGCGGCCGTGGTATGCCTTACTATCAGTGCTTGTGATCCAAATTGGGCGATGTTTCATGAGGATCCTAGCATTCTATTGTTGCTCAATAAAGCAAAAAGCTCTAGCGCGCCGGCCCAACGCTACATCCATTGTGGCGGCACTTGAAAAGACATTGCGGTCAAGTCTGCCCTCTGCAATTAAAAGCGGCTCTTTTGAAACTGATACGAGACCTGATTGGCTAGAGACAAATTTCACTGAATCCTTCAAAACGCTTTAAAAGCCCTGAAGAGATCATGCAAAAGCACTCATCATCAAGAATTTCGATGAAAAAAAGGTGGAGTCCAAGGCAATAGTCAATACAAACGTATCGCTTTCTTTTTATTTGGGCTTAGTTTTTTAGAACATGCACAGCACGCGAATTTTTTTTCCGTAGGTGGGTGAGTCCAAATTCATGAATTATTCAGTAGTTGCATTGATCACTGTACAACACAAAGGTTCTAGGTCTCTTTTTTCCCCTTAAATTTAAAATACTCCAAAGATGTCAATTTGACTAGAAAAAACGAAGTGACCTACAGCAGGATTCGAACCAGGGATCTTTGATTCATAGCCCATCCCACTCACCACTACACTACGTATAGCAGCTCGACAACAGCTGTTCTTAAAAGCGATTTAATGTAACTAGTTAACTATAACAACAATGCTGTGACGTCATGTTTTATTCTGATGAATAATCATAACTTCTCATCCAAACTACTGAATAATTCATAAATCTTGACTCGCCCACCTACGGAAAAAAAATTCGCGCACAGCACAGTGAACTTACACAAATAAATAGCGCCACCAAGCGGCCGGCTACGGACATACAGAATCAGGTTCCAATCTGGCCCAAATCCATACCATCGTAATTAGAATTTAGGAGTCTGGGAAGCAGCCAGTAAAGTCTGAATCCATGCGACAAAAGGAGGTGCTGATTTGAAACTAGATTTACGAATTAGATACGGAAATTAATCCCCAATTAAAGATTAACTTCAACAATAACTACCAGCAACACTATAAATAGTATTCTTAACACTTTTTTTCCCTCCAAAATTGTCATTATATTACTTATTAGTCGATTCCTCATTTTTAAGCGTTTCTCGCAACATCTTACTTTTAACTTCCGAATCGATCAATGAAATTCCGTTTAAAAAAAAAAGTGTACCGCACATGTTTTGTACAATTCTTATTTTTACTTCATTATCCTAATTATCACTTATTGCTTCTTTAAGAGGCCGTTTGGAACGGATCGGCTTATTGGAATATGCCCTTGCTGAAATTAAGTGTGCCCAGGAAGGTGACAATTAGGATAATGAAGTAAAAATATGAATTTTACAAAACATGTGCGGTACACTTTTTGTTTAAACGGCATTTTACTAGAAACATCAAGAACCGCATTTTTCAGATGCTATCGGAAATGTTGCCTCTTTAAGAGGCCGTTTGGAACAGATCGGCTTATTGGATCATGCCCTTGCTGAAATTAAGTGTGCCCAGGAAGGTGACAATTAGGATAATGAAGTAAAAACGTTAATTTTCCAAAACATGTGCGGTACACTTTTTTTTAAGACAGTGTTTTACTATAGAAACATCAAATACCGCATTTTTCAGATGTTATCGAAAACTTTGCCTCTTTAAGAGGCCGTTTGGAACAGATCGGCTTATTGGAATATGCCCTTGCTGAAATTAAGTGTGCCCAGGAAGGTGACAATTACGATTATGAAGTAAAAACGTGAATTTTCCAAAACATGTGCGGTACACTTTTTTTTTTTAGACAGTATTTTACTAGAAACATCAAATACTGCATTTTTCAGATCTTATCGAAAACGTTGCTTCTTCAATTTAAGAGGCCGTTTGGAACAGATCGGCTTATTGGAATACGCCCTTGCTGAAATTAAGTGTGCCTAGGAAGGTGATAATTAGGATAATGAAGTAAAAATAAGAATTTTACAAAACATGTGCGGTACACTTTTTTTTTTAAGACGGCATATTATTGATTCGGAAGTAATGTTGTGAGAAACGCTTAAAAAATGAGGAATCGACTAATAAGTAATATAATGGCAATTTTGGAGGGAAAAAGAGTGTTAAGAATACTATTTATAGTCTTGCTGGTAGTTATTGTTGAAGTTAATCTTTAATTGGGGATTAATTTCCGTACTTTTTTCGAAAATTCGTTGATCTAATCCGTAAATCTAGTTTCAAATCAGCACCTCCTTTTGTCGCATGGATTCTAAATTTCTATAAATGGCTGCGGCCTAGGTGGCAGAACCTAGCCCGCTATTCAACCACTGTCCTCTATAGAGGTCAGTGGATTCAACACGCGATTCAGCTCGCGATTCAGCCTTCGATTCAAGCCCACTGACCTCTATACATGGACAGATCATCCATTGTTTCATTTTGAAGTCGGCATGCAGAGAAGTGCAACATGGCGTCACTGCTATGAGCCAATGAAATGTCCAGGTGTAGAGTTCAGTTGGTTGGTAAATCCACTGACCTCTACAACTGGACATTTCATTGGCTCACAGCAGTGACGCCATGTTGCACTTCCAGTTCGCGCCGACTTCAAGTGTTAGCACAGCAGAATATGGACAATGATCTGTCCAGGTGTTGAGGTCAGTGTTCAAGCCGCGATTCAGCCCGCCATTCGGCTGGACGCAGCCGTTTATAGAAATTTAGAATCCATGCGACAAAAGGAGGTGCTGATTTGAAACTAGATTTACGGATTAGATCAACGAATTTTCGAAAAAAGTACGGAAATTAATCTCCAATTAAAGATTAACTTCAACAATATCTACCAGCAAGACTATAAATGGTATTCTTAACACTTTTTTTCACTCCAAAATTGCCATTATAGGCCTATTACTTATTAGTCGATTCCTCATTTTTAAGCGTTACGTTTCTCGCAACATATTACTTCCGAATCAATGAAATTCCGTCTTAAAAAAAAAAGTGTACCGCACATGTTTTATAAAATTCTTATTTTTACTTCATATCCTAATTATCACCTTCCTAGGCACACTTAATTTCAGCAAGGGCGTATTCCAATAAGCCGATCCGTTCCAAACGGCCTCTTAAAGAAGCAACGTTTTCGATAACATCTGAAAAATGCGGTATTTGATGTTCCTAGTAAAACGCCGTCTTAAAAGAAAAGTGTACCGCACATGTTTTGGAAAATTCACGTTTGGACTTCATAATCGTAATTGTTACCTTCCTGGGCACACTTAATTTCAGCAAGGGCATATTCCAATAAGCGATCCGTTCCAAACGGACTCTTAAAGAAGCAACGTTTTCGATAACATCTGCACTGCAAATCTTATTGGTCAAAGTTTATCCAACATTGTTAACCAACGTTGGGTCAAATATCAACTGTTCAAAAAATTGGGCAAAACTCTAACCAACATTTGTTGGGCAATAGGTCTATGCAACTACTGGGTAAAAAAATGACAAAACTTGTTGGTGAAAAACATTGTCCATCTAGGGGTAAAAACTAATGACCAACTGTTGGGCTAGTCACCAAAAATGTTGGTTAAAAATTACCCAAGAATTGAGGCAGTTGATATTTTACCCAACATGTGGCAATAGTGTTGGTTAAAGACTTTTATCGAACGAGTTGGGACGACTGAAATAATAACAGTTTTCATAATCCTTTTTTACCTCAATTTTATTCAGCAAATTCATTAAATTAACGCAGTACATACACGTACACACGTAGTATGCAGTTATGGAATACATTGATGTTAAAGATATCCTCCGGGAATGGGGCCTGGAAAGCCTCAATGAAACGTTCTCACATGTAAGAACTAAGACAGTTGTTTATGTTAACATAGAACTATCCAGGTGCACGGATTGACTTTAGCGTTTTCACGAAGAGGCAAATTTGGGGCGCAGTGGCAACCACATGTAAACATGGTCAAAATTGCAAAAACGGTAATTTTGTACACAATTTGTCTCATAACCCTCCGGTCTTCGGCCATCGGGAGGATGGTGGGTTACGATTATCGTAGCTAGTTCGGCACGAATTTGGAATTGCAGATTAACCCTAACCCTCCTAAATCCGTCCTCCAAACTCAATATGATTTTGCACACATCCTATGGAGTTAGGAGTACTGTTTCTCTTTGATGAATATGACAAGACAATAATGACACACCTGGCCTGGATAGGTCTATGTTAACAGAAACAACATTCTAAGTTCTTACATTACCTGAGAACGTTTTATTGAGGCTTTCCAGGCCCTATTCCCAGAGGAGATCTCCAACATCAATGTCTTCAGTAGTAGGGATATGCCGCTTGTTGACCAAATCTTAAAAACTCAATTTGACCCGATAACAAAAAGGTGCCACTTTTGAACCAAATCTTAAGTCTGATAACAAATAAAACTCACAAAAAAATATCTTGCGAGAATTTTGCGAGCGCCCTCTATGGGTTAAATAAAAAATCAATAAATGACCAATTTTGTGTATCTTGGTTTACTCTCAATAAAATTTAAATAAAAAAATATTATAATACTTATATATAAAGTATGATGAAGAAACCAACACCAATAGGATATGGACGTTGGTCTAAATCAACCTTGCAACAATATGTACAACGGAATAATATCACAGTTCCAGGGCGGAGCCTACGCCGGAACTATATCGACGCCATTAGAATAGAGGAGAATAAATATAAAAACTTGAATCGCAAGAAACTAGATGATCTCAAACAAATCGTAGACGACGAAGAGTTACAATTTACGCCAACTGGTAAACTAGGTCGATTTTTACGAAAGGATTTAATTTTAGCGATTAAATCGTATAAAAACCCCGATAGCTTCAGAGAGGCAGATTTTCAAGTACATAGAGCTTTTAGTAACAGTTATAGAAACTGGGAGCTGACACCTAGGTTGTTTAACAACGACGTAGAGCAATTCTTTAATACACACGTGAAGCAGATTGAAAAAATTGTTACGTCGGAGCTGAGAGATCTATCGACCATAAAAGTTCAATTAGGATTTAAAGCGAAATACGATAAAACAAATCAAGACGGCTTAGTAGAAACCAGCGCTTTTACCTTTTTTAGTAAAAAGCAAGTTGTTTTAAACGAGAGTCAGATAAAACAACCAGTAAAAGATCAAATCTTTAAAATAAAAGAAAAACACGCCAAAAATACGAGACAAGGATCGGGTTGGAGCCTCGTTAGAATATTAGCGTTTTATATCAACATCGACCGTTATAGACCTATGAGTGGAAACTCTTATATAGAATTACCAAAGTTTTTAGTAAACAAAAAGGCTTTTATTAACGTCAAAAACGAAGACAACGAATGTTTACGGTGGTGTTTGAGAGCCGCTCTCGGCAAGTATACCGACAAAATAAAACAACGTGTAAAAGACAAACCCGATTTTAAAATCCACGAAGACAGACCATCAATTTATGATAAAAACGATGGATTAAATTTTAAAGACGTAGACTTTCCCGTTCGAATCAATCAAATAGAAAAGATAGAGAGACAAAACAATCTTAGTATAAATGTGTTTGCGTACGAAGAGGCTGAAGAAGTACGACCGTTATATTTATCTAAAAACGCCAACGACCCCACAGTCATAAATCTGCTGTTGTTTTCCTCAGGCAAAACGAATCACTATTGTTGGATAAAACATATATCTAGAATATTTTTTAACCAAACGAAACACCAGCATAAAACATACGTCTGTTTCAGATGTTTGGCGCACAACAACACACGAGACAAGTTGGACAGGCATACGCAAGATTGCGAGGGAATAGATGTGCCACCATCTAAGGCCGTCTTTCCAAAAGGTTTTAACGACGACCCTCCGATATTAAAATTTAAAAATCACAAGTTTGCGCAAGACGCACCTTTTGTCATTTACGCCGACTTTGAATCGGTATTAAACAAATTACAACCTCAAGAGGCAAACACGCAGGAGACTCAAGTTCACAAAGCTTGCGGTTATTCGTTGATCGCTTTAAGGTACGACGGTAAAGTTAAATTTCAAGAGACCTATAGAGGAACAGATGCCGTGACCAAGTTCTTAGACTCGGCGTTGCGTTTAAGATACAAAGTAAACAAAGTTTTTAAAAACCCCAAACCCATAGACTTTACCACAAGTAACAACATCGACCACCAAAACACGGACACGTGTTGGATTTGCGAGAAGTCAATATACCCTAACTACTATTTAAACTGTCAGTGCCCTATTCCGAAAGAACCTCGCACTAAAAAAGAAAAAGAAGAATATTGTTACGTAAACAAAAAAGGATTTAACGAGTCAAAGTGTCTAAAGTGTAAAAAACGGATTAACAAATTTAGAAAGGTGAGAGATCACTGTCACATCACAGGCAAATACAGAGGAGCCGCGCACGCTTATTGCAATCTAAAACTGCAGGTGGTGCCGGATAGAACCCCAATACCCGTCATCTTTCACAATTTACAAAATTACGACGCTCATTTAATCATGCAAGGTTTGTCTAATACTGAAAAGATATCTTTTTTATCCCCAGCAACTCGGAAAAATATATTTCGTTTTCGATCGGTAATCTGAGATTTATAGACTCGTTTAAATTTATGGCAACGTCGTTGGATAGACTAGTCAACGCGTGCCCCAAGGCGTTTACTCTACTCTATAAACGCTATAAAGATCAAAATGTCGACCTGCTCTTACAAAAAGGTGTTTATCCGAGTATATGGACTCGTTCGATAAGTTTGAAGAGACGAGCTTACCAAGCATCGACAAGTTTTATAGCAGCCTCAAAGACTCGAATATCTCGCAAGACGATTATTCTAAGGCTCAACAAGTGTGGAACGAATTTAACGTCAAAAACTTGGGCGAATATCACGACTTATATGTGACAACCGACGTGTTACTTTTGGCAGGTGTGTTTGAAAATTTTAGAAAAATGTGTAAAAAGAACTATAAGTTAGATCCCGCTAACTATTATACCTCTCCTGGGTTATCGTGGGACGCGCTATTAAAACACTCGGGAGTCGAGCTCGAGTTATTGGAAGACGTCGACAAACATCTGTTTTTTGAAAAAGCAAAAAGAGGAGGACTATTGAGCGTGGGTAGCTCTAGGTACTACAAAGCAAACAATAAATATCTACCCGATTTTAAAACGGCGAGCCATCGACTTACATCATGTATCTTGACGCCAACAATTTGTACGGTTGGGCCATGAGTCAATATTTACCCTACGCCGATTTTAAATGGGTAAAACCCAAATACTTCACGACGGAAAGCATTATGTCAATCTCAGAAACGTCCGATATAGGGTGTCTGTTGGAGGTAGACTTAGATTACCCCAACGCTTTGCACGATTGGCACAATGATTTTCCGCTAGCCCCCGAAAATATCAAAGTACCCAAAGAGTGGTTATCCGAGTATCAACTGGGGTTGTTAACCGGTCTGAACGAATCTAAATTAATAGCCACTCTATACAACAGACGTAAATATGTCTTGCACTACAGATCGTTACAACAGTATCTAAATCTTGGTATGCGACTCAAAAAAGTACATCGCGTATTAAAATTTAAGCAAGCGCCTTGGATGGAATCTTACATAGACAAAAACACTCGACTAAGAGCTAAAGCAACGTCTGACTTTGAAAAAGACTTTTTTAAGCTCATGAACAACAGCGTTTTTGGAAAGACGATGGAAAACGTGAGAAATAGAACGAACGCGTTTTTGCTCAGAGACGACCAAGTTTCCAAATATCAAGAGTTGGTGCGTAAACCGAGCTATAAAAATACGACGATTTTTACCGATTGCAATCTAGCGTTTATCGAAATGTATAAGACCAAGACGCTATTAAACAAACCTATTTATGCGGGAGTGAGTATTTTAGACCTCTCAAAAACTCTCATGTACGACTTTTATTATAACCACCTCAAAGAGACCTATAGAGACCGAGTAGGGTTACTTTATACCGATACGGACAGTCTACTCTTGAGCGTTGAGACGGACGATGTTTATAAAGATATACAAAAAGACTCTGACTTGTATGACCTGTCAAACTACAATCAGAGTCACGAGATCTATGACTCTAAAAACAAAAAGGTCATCGGTAAATTTAAAGACGAGTTTGGTGGAAAACCAGTCAGCGAATGCGTTTGCTTAAGACCAAAGATGTACTCGATTTTAACCTCTGACTCTAACCTTAAAAAAAGCCAAGGGAGTCACCAAAGCAGTCACCGACAAACAATTAAGTCACGAGCGTTATCTCGACTGTCTCAAAAAAAAAGATTTTCAAAGTGATAAGATGACCTACATCAGATCAAAAAATCACGCGTTATACACCATTGAGCAAAACAAACTGTCGTTGAGTCCTCTGGACACAAAGCGGTATATACTCCCGAACGGTTCTACTACTCTTGCTTTTGGCCACTATAGGCTTGGAGGTAACTCGGTGTCCGGAGGCACAACCTGAAGCTCTTGACTAACGAAACTTCGATTGGGACCTTTTTTGAGATAGTATAGAGTGGGCTGGTTGTCTACTTTGATCGCGCGATCCAACTCAAAAACCTCGAGACTCCAAATAGGATCGGTCGCTCGCCTGCGTTCTCCTCCCTCTAACTTACCAGGTGCGTAAAGATATCTAAAAATATCGCCTTTTCTCACCAACTCTTTTTCTACCTCCGAGGGAGAAGAACTGATTTGACGAACTTGCGTTTCTTGCATCGCTAGCTGGGAGTGAGTGGCTCGTAGTCTTCCGTCGTTATCAATCTGGTGGTTTCGTTGTTTAACGCCTTAATCACGTCGGGCAATCGTTTAACCCAGAGTCGCGATCTCTCCGTCGGATTAACAATCTCTGCAGCGTATTGATGGCCGAACAATCTCTCTGCCAAAGTCCTGTTAAATCTTTCTACTATTGCCTGCGCTCTGTGGTTGCCCGGTTCTCCCACTTGTATCGCGACTTTTTTCTCTTCTAGTTGCTTTTTAAATTCACCTTGAAATTCTTTACCCGCGTCTACTTTTAACAGCTTGGGCCAAGTCAAAGGTGACCAAGCGTAAACTCGAGCTAAAGCGTCTGCCACTTGGGTACTCGTCTTGTTGGTCAAAGGTTCGGCCTCTTTAAAACGCGTGGCTACGTCCACGACCGTCATCGCGTACTTGTATTCTTTTTTACCGACTTTATCGTAAGGTAAAAATAACAAGTCTATCTGATGCATTTCGTTTGGCACAGCCATGGACTTGTTTAAACTCGTAGGTCTGCTTATATACGTAGGAGGCGGTAAATAAATTTGCCACAACGCTTGTTTTCTTAACCAATTTCTGGTTTCTTCTTTGGACGCACCCGTTTTTTTAGCTAATTTTACAACCGCGCCCTCACCCTTCCAATAACCGGCGGGGCTGTAATACACTTTTTTAAACTTTGTTTCCATTTTATTTAACTAAACAAACTTATAAACTAAAAAACCTTCCAATAACCGGCGGGGTTGTCAACTTTGTTTCCTAAAAAACCTACCAATAACCGGCGGGGTTAAACTAAACAAACTTATAAACTAAAAAACCTACAAACGCAGTTCCTCCCAAAACAAACGCCAACTCGCCGGTCTTTTGATCTTCGCTAGGTGCGTACAAATCGGCGAGAGTGGGTTCGTGCTGCAGGCCCACGGGTACTTGTGCGTTTGAGCGAGTAACCGAGTTGTATTCTCTGAGAGCCTCGTCTATACTTTCAAAAGTCCTTTGAGCCTTTGCTTGTTTTTTGAGTCGATCGTTTAACCAATCGAGATACTTTGTCCTCTCTCTTTCCCAATTGTTTTTTGCCGTTGCCAGTTTTTCTAAAGCCAAGTCGTGTCTCTTGCGCTCTTCGTCTTGTTTTTGTTGTTTCATGCCCGAAAATAAAAAGTTTGATCCCGCGAAAGCGAAAGCGTTAACTATTGCGCCTCCGATCATCATAGCGATGCTAGCCATATTTTAAAAGAAGTAATATAAAAAATACCTATAAAAATGGACTTAGATTTCAAGAGCCTAGAAGTAGTAGTTAACTCGGTTGACCGCGGTTCTTTTATGGCTACTTTCCCAGATATACTCGCCGACTATAAGTTACCCGTCGTTAAAACGGACGAGGTAATAAACAGATGGAAAACACAACCGATGACGTTTTATCAAAATCAACTTAATTTTGCCATTTGGTGTAGTACCACCGGCGCTGGTTTAGGGTGGGATCTACTTAATTCGATCGATCCTCTGACGAGCACCGTTTATAGATTTCACGTTTATTTTACCGTTAGAAAAATATTAGAGTTTCTCAAATGTCCTATTTTGAACGATAACGTATTTAATGCCGTAGACAACAACGTAGATCGCGGGTCTTATATCGACGCGTGTAGATTTTATTCTACGGATCCTAAAAATACTTGGATACAGACGGTAGATCTCTACTCGGGTGGATTGGGGCAGGCTTATGCTTGGGGTAAACCTTTGGGAGATTACGATACCACGGACTTGGGGATTAGTTACGGTAAATACGCGGGAGGAACTAAAATGGGGTTTGGCCCCTCAGATCCTCCTGGAGGATCTGGACGTTACAGCTCTTTTACGGTGACAAATTTAACGCAAGACGATGCCGTTGGCTCGGCGTGGAAACGTTTTCTGGGAGCCCAGGCTCAAACAAAAACTAGTATTTTAACTCCGGGCACGGGTTTGGACGCCCAAATCCAGTTTGTTAATATCGTAGAAGGTTTGATATCGTCTCCGACCGATCTGGAAGAATCTATAACCCAATTTCAAGATTCGCTGCAATACGCCAGGAGTTCGTTAAACTTTGTGTTGGCAAAAGGATTATATCTCGTGCCTTCGAACATGCAATTGAGGGTCGGAACCCACGAAGGATATAACAACAATATACAGATTGCGACCGCTGAGTTGGCGTTGGGATTAAACTCAAAGATAAACTCAAACGTACCACCAACACCAACCCCACCACCCTTCCCTACTCCCGCGCCCGCCCCACCACCCTTCCCTACTCCCGCGCCCGAGTCTGAAGAACTCGCAGTCGTTGACCCACCACCACCACCACCCTTTCCTACACCCACACAAGAAAACGCAGTCAGAGATCCTCACGAATACGAAAAAACTTCGCTGATTGTCGGTACTTTAGCCATAGCGGGTATAGGATACCTGCTTTTAGACTTGTGGTAAAAAAAAAAGCCTTCTGTTAGCTACAGAAGGCTTTTTTTTTTAGAGGCGCTTTTGTAAATAAACAAAAATTAAAGTTCCGACTCCCACTATAAGGGTCCACACGTGTTCTCCCAACCATCCGACGGTTTTGCTCAATACGTTAAATATCCAACTCGCTATACCGCCTAAAATTCCGGGCAAGGCGTCGAGCAGCTTGGAGCCTAGTTTAGCGAGCACGTTTGACAGATGTTTTAGTTGCGACTGTATCCATTCTTTTACGTTACCTGCGTTAGACGGTGGTGATGGTGGTGGTGTGGGTGTGGGCAAAGGTGTGGGTGGTGCACCGGCAGACAAAACGCTCTTTACTATCAAACCGATAGCCAAACTAAACGCCGTCAAAATAGCCGTTATGGTCACGCCTTGTTCTCTAAACAACGTTCTAATTTTTTCTCCCAAGGTCTCGTCGCTATCTAAAACACTCGTAATCGTTTCTTTTAACCGACTCATCTGACTTCTGAGTTTTTTTGCGTTGATAGACGCGGCTTCTAATCTAGCCGATTTTTCCAACCTTAAGTCTTCTAATCTCTCTCTCATTTCTGCCGTGGAACCGTCGGCGAGTGCCGCTTCGGTTGAGACTATCTCATCTTCGACTTGTCTGAGGCGCGCTAAATTTAGTTCTAAGCTGCCTCTCGTCGTTTGAAGGGCTTTGTTTAAACCCAAGATCTCTCTCATAGGTAAGCCAGTTTCTCGTTCTTCGATAAAACTGGTTTCTTGTTCAAAAGTTTCGAAAATTTCGCTTATAGCGTCGGCTGCTTCTGGAAGATCTTGTATTGGGATAGACTCCGTATTCTCTTCAAGTTGCTTTTTTAGTTTTTTACTAAATGGATTTACTTTATAATCTTTAGAACCTAATTCATTTCTAATAAATTCTACACCGTGCCTAGTACCTGTTTCGATGGAACTTAATTTTAAAAATTTATCGGGGTTGCCTTTGCGTGATAATTGTACTTCTACTTTGTCGTTTTCAAGAAAATAACGTGTTATTTTTTACTACGAATCTTTCCCATTTCTTAATCCCATATTGTTTTTGTCCTTGACTTTTGTAGAAACTTTCGACTCTTGGATTATTAATAAACACACGTCTCCCTTGTTCTAAGACAACGTCTTGATCTAATGCCGTTGTGTTGTCGAGAGAGTCCTCTTCTTCCTCTTCTACCTCTTCTTCTTCCTCGTAGTCTTCTACGTCTTCAAAATCTCCACCTTCAGCCATTTATATAAACAAACTAAAGTTTTAAAATATTTGGTGGAAGTATATTTTGCGATACCAGCCAGGTTTTTACGTACATCGATCCGCTTATCATAGCCGTTAGTTTCGCTACATCTTCCACGCTCAACTTGTCGAGATCGGCCGGTTTGATCTTCAACAGTTTTTGACTAAACATGGTAAACCCCACGCTTAACATAGAGATGATAGCGGCGTGATAGAGATTGTTGACGATGCTATTAGTATCCATTTATTAAAGCTTTATATTGTTTTTATTTTTTATTCCATTTCTACAAAATTTGAAGGTGTAGAAGAAGGAGTCTCCTTTGGGCTCTCTTGGGCTGGCTGAGGTTTTGGTGGTGAGGGGCTTTTTTGGCTCCATATATAGAGTCCTCCTAAAACTACAACAACCACCAGCGACAACGGCCCAACTGTCGCGTACGAAGAAGGAGGAGTAGTACTCACGTCTATATTTTGCATCTTGACAATTTGTTCTTTTCTCTTTTTGTTGTGTTCCGCTAATGCCTTGCCTTGTTTTACTCTACCGGGATTTTTAGTTTTAGTCGTCACCGTCTGTACTTTTGGAGTCTCTGGCTGAAGAGGGCTCTCTGGTTGACTCATCTTTTATTATAGGTAGAGAATTATTTTTGTTAATAACTAAATGTTTAGACGTTATCAAGACACCTACTAACGGCGACAACCAAACGCCGTAGTTGTAATAAACTTCGCAGAGTAGGCTGGCTATCGAGCTAGATATAACGGGATCTTCCTCTAGATCTTTGGTGAGTGCGTCTTCCGAGTCTACTCGTAGACTGACACCTAGGGGTTTGATCATAGGTAGACTCGCGCCTAAAACTCTCGAGTAAATCCCCAGCACGCAGTTACCCAAACTAGTAATCATTTCTTTACCCAGTCGAGCCTCGTAATGGTTGTACATTTTTTCTTGTTTGTTCGCGTCTAGGTTTTCTATATCTCCCTGGCTAAATTCTTTACCCAAATACTTTTTAGAATCACCAGCTGATACTACGCCCAACAATCTAGTTTTATGTTTTTCCGTTTGCGGCGCCGGCGTGCTAAAGTCTAAAGTAGACAGCTCCATTTTTATAAGACGATATAATTTATTTTTTAGAGCAAAATATTCGTAAGATAAAATACACAAGGCCGACGCTATAATAAATTTGAGCGACAGATCGATCAGCACGAACATTTAATATAGCGAGATAAACTAACCTACAACTAGCTGTTCAACTAGCTTGCAAGTACTTTATAACTAGCTGTTCAACTAGCTGTTCAACAAAACTCAACTAGCTGTTCAACTAGCTGTTCAACAAAACCTCAACAAAACTCAACTAGCTGTTCAACAAAACTCAACTAGCTGTTCAACAAAACCTCAACAAAACTCAACTAGCTGTTCAACAAAACCTCAACAAAACTCAACTAGCTAACAACTAGCTGGCAACTAGGTTACAACTAGCTACTCAAGAACCATTAAGTCGGAGGATCCGTATGTAAAATCAATTTACTATAGGGAGTGTCTTTGAGATATTGTTTTATGTCTCGCCTTTTATTATCCGGCACCACATCATTTTCGTCGAGACATTTATCAAAACTTTTTTTGTCTTTGCAATAAAAAATAGCGACCCATTGAGTCTGTTCGCGATAATCTTTTAAAACGCTGTTATATTTTTGAGTCAATAACCAACAGCTGTGGTTATCGTGTCTACCGCTAAAGGCTAATTTAGATAACATGCACACACTACTACCGCCTCTAGAACCCTTTCGATATTTCATAGCTTGATAAGCGCTGCAGTCGTCGATTAAAAACAAAGTGTGCAATCCTTTAAATTTCGTTCTGTAAAAGTCTATGGCTTCGTTCATGCTCATATTTTCGGCGTCGGGGTCGCACGCATAAACGTTGGGGTCGTTAAAAAACCAAGGTCCCTCGTGATACGTTTTGTTGTTTGACAGAGTCGGACATATGATCACCAAGTTTTCAAATTTGTTGGCATATTCGTTTTCTAGTAAGTCTAACGCAAACTTTGTTTTACCAGAGTTTGTCCTTCCACATATTAAAGCGCAGTGCGGCGTCATCTTTTTTATATAGACTAGTTATTATAGTTTTTTAAAAGTTGACGCTGCTCAAGCGACCTCCTTGGATGTTAAGTTGCGCGTCCATAACCAAAAAGACATAACACTTTAGAGCGCCCGCGGTTTGAGCTTCGCGTTCCATCAATATAGAGATTCCTCCGCTTATATCGCCGATTTGTTTACCCGATCCGTGATTTTTGTTGTCGTCCGTCGATCTCATATCCATCCAAAGTCCGTATCTTCTTAAAAAATAATCACCGATATCCATTCCCGTTAACCCTAAATCTTTACATATACCAGCCCCTAGCTCGGTGGACGAGTCTCCAAAGAACTTGTTGATTTCTTCCCAGTGTTGATAGCTCTTGAGACCCGAACTGTAGAGTTAATTAGGTTTTCCTTCTATCGTCACGCTAACTTTGTCTATCTTTGGGTTATAAAATAGTTCAGGGGTTTTTGTAGTCGCTTCTTTAAACAAAAACAGTATACCCTTGAGGCTTTTAACCGCCATGTTTAAATTAAAGTTCCAAACGGTGTCCGATTTATCGATAGATCTTACTCCGTGTCTCTGAATCCTTTCAAACAAAAACTGCGTCTTGTCGAGACATTTTTGAGCTAAGATTTGAGCTAAATATTTGTTGGCAACGATCTCATATTCTAGCGCCAAGTTAGAGATGCGATAACTCGCTTCGGAGTCGGTAGAATTTACGACTTTGGAGTAGTCGTTAAAAGTAAGTTCGTAAGACAGTTGGTCGTTCAGAGCGGATGGATAAAACGGTTGATGATCTGTGAGCATTTCAAAGTCTAGCGGTATACAAAATCTGTTTCCAAGGGCATCCGCTATCGCTTTGTCTTTCCCACTGTTGTCACCGGCAACCGCGTTACCGGTACCCACACGCAGGCTCGATATGTTGGCAATCTCGTTTCCGGCGTAGTGATCTCTGATACCTTTGGGCAACCAAAGATCTTTAAAAATGTTATAAACGTCGGCGTCGGTCAAGTTTACGATCTCCCGGCCACCGATACATATTCTTATTTGTTTTACGAGATTTCGTCCTAGATTTTTAAACAGACTTCGATTGGCGTCGTCGTCCGAGGTTAGATCGATATTAAAAGCTAGTTTTGCCGAACCGGGAACGATCACGTCGTCGGCGCTCAACGACGGAAACTTGACTATTAATTTGTCGTTCGCGTCGATCGTGCTTGGATTGTGAGTTACGACGACAGTCTGGCGGTTGCCTTTTATACCCCGAGGATTTTTAAGGCGTCTGTGTGGATTTAGTTTGTTTCCATAAGTCGCGTTCATTTTTTATAGTAACGTTTTATTATTTTATTTTTAAAAAAATGCAGTCGCATACATTTGTCATGACCAAAAAAGAGCAGACTTTTGAGCTACCTCGGCCCATATATAACGTCGAGGGCGACCGTCGCATTAAGTTAAGCAGCGTCATTTTAGACTTGGGTTTTTATAACTTCGAGAAAACAGAGATAATACGATATTATATATCTACTCGGTCTAGCTACAAAGCAGGTCCGGTCTATATCACACCCGGTCGATGGAATCTTTATTCTTTCATGGATAGTTTTAAAAAAGATATTAAATCTGTGGCCATCACTCCGATAAACGATAAACTATTTTATTTGTCTTTGGTGTCCTCTGATGCTGATGTAACTATAAGACTATCGAGTAATCTAACTAAACTTTTAGGTTTACCCAGGGTTCTGGTCATAAGAGAAAATTTAACTAAATCTTATTTTGGAAAATTTAACATAAATCTTTACAACGCGGCTTTTTTGCATTGTGAAGAACTGTCTACGCATTCAAATTTTTTAAACGGAAAGCAAACTAACCTGTTGGAGAGTATACCTTTATCGGGCGATGCAGCTCGTTCAAACAATCCCCAAGATCCAATTTACGTCAAATACAACAATTCTCCAAAAGAGTTAGTAGCCGATAAAATAAACAGCCTCACGTTTTCGTTAAAAAACGGCCTTGGTGAGGTGTTAGATAACAGAGGTAAAGATATAATTTTAAACATAAAAATATTTTAGTTACTTTTGTAAAATGCAGTCTCATACCTTTGTCATGACAGATAACGAGCAGACCTTTGAATTATCGCGACCTATAGATAACGTCGGGGGTGACCGTCGCATGAAGTTAAACAACTTTGCGTTAGACTTGGGTTTTTATAACCTCGAAAAAAAAGCGCCGATAAATTGGGAGAGTTTTACGGGTGATATCGCTGATCTTACGTCTATTCAAATTGTCGATCAGGAAAAAATTGATATTTCTCCCGATAGGTGGAATCTTCATTCTTTCAAAGATCTTATAAAAACTTTTCACGGTATATCTATAGAGTCTTTATCCGATGAACTGTTTTATCTATCCATTCCCGACCAAAATCGCATAAAACTATCGAGTAATTTGTCTAAACTTTTAGGTTTACCCAGGGGTTGGCTCAATGGTGGTAATCATTATGGAAAATTTAGCTTAAATCTTTACAACGCGGTCTTTTTACATTGCGAAGAACTGTCTACGCATTCAAATTTTGTTGGTGGAAAACAAACTAACCTGTTGGAGAGTATACCTTTATCGGGTGATGCCGCCCGTTCAAACAATCCTCAAGATCCAATTTATATCAACTATAACAAGTGTTCAAAAGAGTTGGTAGCTGGCAAAATAAACAGCCTCACGTTTTCGTTAAAAAACGGTCTTGGTGAGGTGTTAGATAACAGAGGTAAAGAGATAATTTTTAACGTAGAAATATTTTAGTTTTTTTTGTAAAATGACGACTAGTATTTATCCTGATCTCGAAAAAGACGAAACGAGGGTGTTTCGATTGCAAAAGATCGAAGAAGTTCAAAAAGATATATTGGCGCAACGAGAACAGCGAAGCGCGTTGTGTAAAAAATACGGTAAGTTAATTACGACATTATCTACTACAGAAACCCTAGCCGAGATGAGTGGAGCAATTTGTGGGGGTTTGGGAATCGCAGCTATAAGCGGCGTCATTACGTCACCCGTTGGTTTAGCGTTAGAGGGAGTAGCCTTGAGTTTTGGTTGCGCCGCGCTCTTGCTAAAATATTTTAGCAAACGATTTAGACGTAAAGCTAAAAAACACGACGAGATTAGAGTCTTGGCCGAGGCTAAGCTCAACAGCGTAAGAGATCTTATTTCTCAAGCTATAGAGGACGGCGATATATCCCACGAAGAGTACGCTTTGGTGTTGAAGGAACTGAGGCAATTTAACGATATGAAAGAGGCTATCAGGTCCGGCAGCTTGCTGTCAGAAAAGAAAGGTGAGAGCGATATGGAATCCGAGATAAAAAGACGTGTGGAAGAGTTGGTTTTGAAGGGAAAAAAAGGAATTATCGAAAAACTTACAGATTCGAGATAAATATAAATTATTTCGATCAACCCCCTCCTTACGCCGCAACTCCGTCGGCGCCTCTCTTTGAACCTGGTGGGTACCAGCATAAATTATGAGCTAACACGAAACAACCTTTGAGCCGAGGTTGTTTTGTCAGCGTGGCTATCAGCCGCCCTTCACAGACAAAGAAAAACAACCTTTGGTCAGCGTGGCTGTAATTTTCCATACAGCCACCCTTCACAGACAAAGAAAGGCGGCTGTATGGAAAATTAGTATAAATACGTACCGCGGCATGAGATGTTTCACATCATTTTCTGCACTTGTACAGCGAGCCAGCTCCCCGTGTGTTTTAACCCAGAAATTTCTGCATTTGTACAGCGTGAGCGTGCACTAGACACCGGATCGTCTCACTACCAGAAAAACAAAAGGTGAGAATATGTATTCTTCTAATTTTGTTTACGATCGTAGCTCAAAAGAATAATTGCTATGATATTAAAACTATACTCTAAAAATTTATCACAGATCGTCTCACTACCATCTCTCCTCTATCACAGACGTTAGAAGAACAACTGGCGGATTATATTTGAAAGGTAAAAATATATATTCTTCTAATGTTGTTTACGATCGTAGCTCAAAAGAATAATTGCTATGATATTAAAACTCTATTTTATTTGCTTTAGTATCATGACGTTTCCAAGGCAAGTCCTCAAAC
>JBAIAA010000815.1:992500-1275713 GCA_037893245.1 Crossaster papposus | reverse complement strand
GGTTAACCTTATTTTACAAGAACACATACGGGCACCCTCGCTAGTGCCCCCCGCCTATACTTAACTGCTTTGAGCTCTGATTGGAAAGATTGTGTGTGACCTATTAACGTAGGTCACCATTTTCGCGGTTCAGGCCAGGGTCGGGGGGGGGGGGGCGGAGGGGGGGCCCAACAAAGTGCGCCACCAACGTTGAAATGTATCTCATTCATTCTTCCACGCTCATGAGCCACACATCTCACACAGTAAATACGTATAGATCGCTACCTCGAACCGCACCATTGAAACACGTACAAATTTGCTCCGTGCTCGCTCCCCCGAATTCAGTGATTTATACAACGTCCGCAAAGCCAGGTACACAGGCACGATCTACACGAAATTCTTTTGGGGTGATGTCATTTTCTGCCATTTTCGTTCGAAAACAACACGATAAAACGCAAGGGGTTCACAGGCAGATTTTTTTTAAAATTCAGTATATCACTGCTACATCCTTTTTTAACGTATCCATGGACAAAAATGAGTGGGTTCGAAGCACGATTTTTCACAATTTATTTATCGATTATTATTGCCCTTTTTAGGGGAGGTATTTGTTAACGTCGTTTGAGTATTTGTGCACAATCTCCACGCGCATCAACGGTACGTCAACGCTTAATTTTTTTCGACTGCTTTTTTTCATTTTCAATACAATTTTTGTCATTGGATGATAAAAATTAAGGTAAATAACAACCTTTTACAACTACAAAAGACAAGATGTTAAGATTGGATGCCAAAAACTCTTTATTTTTCGCGTGAGAAAATTGTTCCCCCCTATTTTGAGAATGGACGGTACCACAGCGTTTCGCAATCACAGCCTCGAAGGGCCCCCCTCCGCCCCCCCCCCCCCCCTGGTTCAGGCCATGTTTGATTTGTTGGCATTGGCTGTGACTTCGGCCGTTGCTATGCTGTTGCTAAGGGCGGACAATCACCACCCATAGCAACAGCACAGCAACGGCCGAATCACAGCCAAAGCCAGCAATTCGGACACAGCCTCAGCTGCGTTGCATTAATAGGCTACCCAGAATGCTATGCGTTTTCCTTCACAGAATTCTGTGATGTACATTAGCGTTTCCTAGCGCCCAGTACGGGCGGTGGGCACGAGCGAAGGTGGCGTAAAATCTCGTAAGATTTTGAGGTCAACTTAGACGCTCTAGCTGCTTCTCAAAAACTGCTCTCAAAAATTAAAATTACTCTTTTCGAAAAAACCACCTGCTCTCAACAAAGATTAACTGTGACACTAACGAACTTTCGTTAGTGCCACAGCTACGCCTATGTTGTGGTGTCTGGGACATCCTTAATGCTCCTCTTTACTGCAATATTCACGAACAGCATGCATGGATATATGGGATTTATGATCTCAACACCCTAAGCTAAAGTCTCTAAAGCCGGAGTCATATGAAAATCAGACTCCTGCGAAAATCAGGTGCCTTTTCTCTATTATTATTTAAACCCTCTCATGTGACCCAGGGCCAATTTAATGGAGCTGCTAAGTATGGAGGTTCAAAGGTGGACATCTGCTTTTCTGCTGTCAGAATGGCAGAAAAGCAGATTGAACGTTTTTGTAAAATGCATTTTTCTACTTTTCCACTGTTCTGCTACCAGATAAGCAGATTAAACGATTTGCCAAAATGCATGTTTCTACTTTTCTACTTTTCTTCTACCAGAAAAGCAGGTTTTACTTTTTGCCATACACTGGCGGTTCAAAAAAGGACATCTGCTTTTCCACTTCACTACTACTAGAAAAGCAGATCAAACTTTTTAAGCAAATCTGTTTTTCTACTTTTCTGCTTTCTAAGAGAGTAGAACGAACGTTGTAATCACAGTGGTTCAAAAGTGGACATCTGCTTTTCTGCTAGCAGAAAAGCGGGTTGAACGTTCTGTTACGGCGGTTCAAAAGTGGACATCTGCTGTTCTGCTACCAACGCAAAAATGCCACTCTAGTACCTATACCCACCAACAAATGGACGGTTCTAAGTAACTCCGCCTCTGTCATTACGTCATATTGTAGCCCGAATCCCCGTCCAATCCACATAATACATATACCGTTTTTATGCGCGAATCTAGCTAGCCGCGCCAGCAATCATCTGATCTCGATCTCAGATTCTGACGGTTCTTTGTTGCATTACAAATCGCCGCGAGTTTCCGGCTCAGCTTCCGCTTAATGTTCCGCCCACTAGTCCAGGCAAAATACATAAATTTGTTTTGTTGACCTCAAACAAATTGCATTAAATTGTTTTTCACCACAGTGCACTTCTATAAGGTCCCTAAAATTACATACTAAAAGTCTACAAAAATCCAGTGGTGGAAATATGACTAATTTGCATAAATCGTTAATCCTTGCCGCGTAAAATATTTATTCCCATTTTGGGTATATATATATATATATATTATTTTTTGAAAAGTTTATTTTGGTGATTCTACTTACATATCCTTACTTTAATAACATTTGCTAAATCATATAAGTGACTGAATAATTATGAGAACATAGTAATTATCAAAAATGACAACTTCGTGACCCTATAAATGTGCGCACATTACACTGTCTCCAGATATCATCGAGTAGTCAGTATTGACGTGCTTCAAATTCACCAAGTTGCTTACTGGCACAGTTATCCTATTAAAACCTTATGGAAAACCATATGAACAATGATAACATTGTGATATTTAGCCCAGCAAACAAAAACTGGGGGAAAAATGGTGTGTCCCTAAATTGGGCGAACAAGTATGTGAAGGGTTGCCTAAGGTGAGAGACTTGAACAAGTTCAAAGAAACCACTCAAATTAAAGATTGTTGTTGCTTACAATAATCCTATCTACGTTAAAATGTATTAGAATAGAACATGCCATCTGTCACCGAATGAAATTATTCTTCCCATCGCACGAATGTGAAACATTCATTATTTGTTTTATACAACGCCTAAATAAATCCTCGTCCTCTGATTGGTAACTTATAAACTGGTGCTTATATCAACGTAATAAACACGTAGTAATACTAATAGCTAATTAGAAAAGTTTTTTTGGTTCTATTATTGCGCGCGCACCGTTTGATAGAACCATGTGATAGAACGTTTTAGGCGGTGCTGGTTCGCGTCGTGTGATAATTAAATCCACGTGATCAACGATCCACCAATCGGATGGCGGGGATGTATGCAGGTGTTAAATAATCTGTGATGTCAGCTGTATTACTTGTACCAACACAATTTTCACCTCTACACTTTCACGATGGTAACTATAGTGGAAACAGCAAACTGGCTGATGATCAGCAGTTTTGAACACGTGATTTGTTTGAATTAATTTTTTCCTTTGATACTATATATTAAGTTACAAACAAAAAATATCTGTTATACCTAATGGTACGATATAACGATATAACAAAACATGAATAATATTAAAAGTGCTGCAAACTGCTTCCTGACTGGAATGACATGAAATATACAAATCAAATAAGTTAATAGGGCCGAATATTTCGACCTTAACAAGATCTTCTTCACGGAGACAAAATGGCTGGTGCATCAAACAACCATATAAAGGGGGACATACAATCATGATGCATAACATGGTTGAGAGAAGAAACACAAAAGAGATGCATAAGTTGAATTGGGGAAGGGTTAAACCACAAGGAAAGGGACCAGAGTGATCAACGGGGAAAAGGTTAGGGTTAAATGGGGGTGGGGGGGGGGGGGGGGGGGGTGCGAGGAAAACGAATGGGCAAAAGTATTACAAGAAAGGGGTATACAAGTAAAATGGACAGGAGAAGCCAAGAGAGTAAAAATAACAAAATAGTCCAGGAAAAATAAGTTTTGACCTCAAACAAATTGTAACAAAAAGAATTTCACTACAATGCATTTCTAAAAGGTCCCCACAATGACATATTAAAAGTCTTTAAAAATTCAAGTAGTGGAAATATGACTAATTTGCATAAATCGTTAATCCCTGCCGCGTAATATATTTATTCCTATATTTGGGTATATAATATTTATTAAAAAAATGAAAAGTTTATTTTGGGGATTCTACTTACATATCCCTACTTCGATAACATTTTCTAAAGCGTATAAGTGACTGAATAATTATGAGAACATGGTAATTATCCAAAATGACAACTTCGTGACCCTTTGAATGTGCGCACATTACACTGTCTCCAGATATCATCCAGTAGTCAGTATTGGCAAGCTTCAAATTCACCAAGTTGCTTACTGGCACAGTTATTATATTAAAACCTTATGGAAAATCATATGAACAATGATAACATTGTGATATTTAGCCCAGCAAACCAAAACTGGGGGGAAATGGTTTGTTCATAAACTGGGCGAAAAAGAAGTTAAAGGGTTACCTAACGTAGGAGACTTGAACAAGTTCAAGAAAATCCTCAAAATACATTCTAACGTAGATATGACTATTGTAAGCAACACAAATCTTTAATTTGGTGGGTTTCCTTGAACTTGTTCAAGTATCTCATCTTAGGTAACCCTTCACCTACTTTTTAGCCCAATTTATGGCAACACGATTTCCCCCCAGTTGTTGTTTTCTGGGCTGAATATCACAAGGTTATCATTGTTCATAATGATTTTTCATAAGGTTTTAGTAGGATAACTGTGCCAGTAAGCAACTTGGTGAATTTGAAGCTCGTCCATACTGACTACTTGATGATATCTGGAGACAAGGTAAATGCGTGCAAATTATAGGCTAAAATTATAGTCATTTTGAACCATTACTCTATTTTCAAAATTATTCAGCCACTTACATGCTTTAGAAAATGTTATTGAAGTAAGGATGTGTAAGTAGAATCACCAAAATAAACTTTTCGAAAAATAAAATATATACCCAAATATGGAAATAAATATATTACACGGCAGGGATTAAGGATTTATGCAAATTAGACATATTTCCACCACTTGGGTTTTTGAAGATTTTTAGAATGTAATTCTAGGGACCTTATAGAAGTGCACTGTGGTGAGAAAAGATTTGTTACAATTTGTTTGAGGTCAACAATACAACATTTTGAGATCACTTTATCTGGAACGATAACAATATTGCATAGAACAAAACAGTATGCACTGACTGGACTGGCCCTGAATCCGGGTCCCGAGGGGCCTGAACCCTTTTCCGGGTCAGAATGACACTTTTCCGGGTAAAATTGACACTTCTTTGACTCAATTTTACTCTTCATTCTCACCAGAAAGAGGGTCTTTATGACCCAGAATGTTTGACCCGGGACCTTTTAGAGTATCTGACCACTTGACACAAAACCAAGCCTTTTTTTTTTGGGGGGGGGGGGGGGGGGGGGGTGTATAATAAACAGGTCGTCTCCCAAAAACATAATCGAATTCGCACGATGCGCCGTTGTAATCTCGCCAATTACCCCGCGGGAAAACAAGCGTGACTTAGTCCAACACTCGCAGGATTTATCCGCCCCCGCTATGCGCTACTCGTCGTTCTATCACGTACAGCTGCATTTATTTCTACGTATTTTTGTCTTGAACAATAGCGTTCCTCCAAGAAACGAAAGCCAGACTGATACCTTCGGAAGCCCGTTCGTGGCACTGGCAGGTTAACATTGGGAAAACAATCTTGCGAAATAACGCAATAGTATTGCGAAATATTGCAATAGTATTGCAAAATAACTCAATAGTATTGCAAAATAACTCGATAGTATTGCGAAATAGCGCAGTAGTATTGCGAAATTACGCAATACTATTGCGAAATAGTACAATACTTTTGCGAAACAACACAATTCTTATTGCGAAATAACACAATATAGGTTTTCCTAACTATTTTAAACCATTTTTCGTTAGAAACAAATCAAAGCTTTCACCAAACCTTTTTTGTCATTTATCATTCAATTTCAACATTTGGCTACTTTATTTATTGTATTATCTTTAGACATTAAAGAAAGACACAAATTCAATTAAACTATAAGAGATACACAATAACAGCACGAAATAGAATACGGTAAGTAGGAGCCTGTCAAGGAATGAACGAAAGTATAATACTGTCATCAAACTGAGAAGTGTCCATCCAAACCCCTGCTTACAATTAAGATAAAACAACAAAGGCACCGCTACGAGACTATTTTCGTATCCCCCCCCCCCCCCCCCCCCCCATCAAGTCAGGAATAATCTTAGGAAAGCGAACTTCCCCACTGTATTTGTATGCCCTCATTGCGAGCTTTGTTATGATAAAATGTTAAAACATCCTGCGCCGATATTCATAAAAACCTGCTAACTTAGCAGCCAACTAGGTCTTAGCAGCCCGCTAAATTCGTAGTTTGCTGCTCCGTGGTTACCAACTAATTTTGTATTCATGAAACCTTGTTATGTTACAAGCTAGTTGACAGCTAGATATTTTAAGCACGCAGCTTGGACTAGGGGAAAGTTGCCAGCTAGTGACTTAGAGACACCCCAGATCAACTATAATGATATCAGTTAACTTAGCAACCAACTAAGTTTAGCAACGTTTATGAATACACTTCCAACTATAGGCTTAGTTGTCAACTATAGGCCATTTTAGCAGCCAACTAGGCTTAGCAGGCTTTTATGAATATCGGCCCTGGTGTCTGGCATTAACTGAAAACGAACCCATTAAACTACTCATTAAATCCGATCTAGTGGAAACTAAGAGTTTTGTTATAGAAGACAAATTCAAAGATTGTCTTGTGCTTTTTTTTTTACATATGTTAGCTTTCTACAGCTGTGAACAAATCCGCTAACAGCTAGCAGTGTTGACTTACGCTTCGACTTAATTAATTAACAAAATATCAACACGACTTTCTATTTGACATGTACAGATTGGATCCATCAATACAGCAATCAATTTCAATCTTATAAATTAGTCTGATGTGTGCCCGACTCAAGCACACATCTGACTAATTTATTTAACTTACGTTTTAAGGTGATTGATACAAAAAGACGAATTCGATTTCGGAATGCTACCTTTCGGCAACAGCTTAGACGAATTGTATCTGTAATGACGAATAGTCTCGATCTGGTGTTTAAAAAGGGTGATCAAACGTTGACATATAATAAATTGGTTTGGTAAAAGCGTGGGACAAAATCGAATGTAAGAGCTGGTGAATTTGAATGAATTTTCTTTTTTAAATAGCCGGGAAATCGTATAGTATTGCGAAATAATACAATATTTTTGAGAAATCAAATTATAATAAATGATGGATATAGGCCCTTCTCCGGCAATTTGTTAGGCATAATTTAGGATAACTAAAGTTTCCCATGTGCATCATATGGCGGGTTCTGGATTTTAAAGGAAGCTGCGAACTGTGAAAAAAACCATAATAGTTTGTTTTTACGTTAACATTTTATAATAAAAAAAAAACATTTTGTGACCCAATTCTTCGAAATGAGTTAAAGGCAAATGTTCAGTTATTTGTTTTTCACATACATATTCTTTGAGTGCAGTAAAAAGTACATCATTTGCTTTTTATTCTGGTTCACGTATATCTGATTACAAGAATTTGATTAATCGTATTAGCCAAACGTGACATTATCTAAAGCTTATTGATGCTGGCATCTTGATTATTATTACTGATGCTGAGGTTGGCATCTTATAATATAGGCCTACAGCTGTTATTTGGGTGCAAGGGTTGACTGTTTCCATCACTGAAATATAATTTGTACCAACGTCTCTCATGTCTTTATTATTTAACAACAACGGGCCTATTTGGCGGCGGTCATTACTGACCGTTTGGCGGAATTGCATTCGGGACGCCGTCGTAGGCCCCATTAACTTAACTTTATACCAACATAAGCCATGCCAATTATACAAATTTTTAAGGCAAATGCAATGGTAATATTTGCGGCTTCATGTTTAACCTTAATTGTATTTTACAGCTGGGTTAAGGCGGCTATGTTAACAGTACATTTTTAGTTTCGCGGATTGTCGGGTTTGGGGTTATTGTGGTAAATGGCTAAAACATGATGGCGATACCATTATTGGGTTTTCGTAAAGTGCGAAGACATGATGGTATGGGCGCCGTTATCGGGTTTTAGTAAATAACTCAAACATGATAGTGATACGTTTTAATGTCGCGATCGGTACAGCGCTAATTATTGGGTTTTCGTAAAGGGCGAAGACATGATGGTATGGGCGCCGTTATCGGGTTTTACGTTATTTTAGTAAATAACTCAAACATGATAGCCATACGTTTAATGTCGCGATCGGTACGGCGCTAATTATTGGGTTTTCGTAAAGTGCGAGGACATGATTAGTGCTGGTGCTATCAGGGGGTTTTATGTTATTTTGGTAAATAACTAAAACATGATAGAATTACGTTGTAATTTCGTTATCGGAAGCAAACTGATTTCTATTGTAATATACTATTGTAATATACTGTTGGTTTGAAATAATAATATGTTTTGAGATCAACCTCTGGCAATAAACTGCTCCGGCCTTTCGATACATAATGAAAATAACTCTTTGGGCCAATGCCTTAATATTTTGTCTGTGTCCTGTCGCATGGGGTGATAATGTGTGATAACATTTAAAGGCCCATTACTCAAAAGTAACTCTGGCGAGTATTGTGACTCATTTTTCTTGGTTGGGTCATATATTTTTCAATTATGACGTTTTATAACACGTATTTTGCATTTGAACATACACAAACCCACCCCAAAATACATAATTGACGTACATTGCAATTTTCTTTGTAAATTCACAGAAACAAAAGTGCTGGCAACAGATTTGCCAGCACTTACCCTAATTTGTGTGTTTTACCTTAGTTGTAAGCAGAGGTTTGGATGAACACATTTAGATGACAGTGTTATACTTTTGTTCATTCCTACTTACTGTATTCTATTCATTTTTCTTATTTCTTAGTTTCATTTTATTTGTCTTTCTTTAATATCTAAATATTTAAAATAAATACAATAAAAACAAGCAGAGCTTGCAAAATGATTAATTTTTGTATTTTTGTTGTGGCGCTCCCTTAAAGGCATCGTATACGTTTGGTAATTGTAACCCACTGTTTGTTTCAATCCTATATAGTTATAGATATATACCATAAAACTAACCTGTAAACATTTCATTTCAAAAGGTGGTAGCGATTTTGAGATATTGCCGAAAATCTGGAGCGGTTATGTCAACACAGGAAGAATAATCTGCATTGGAATACACAATATGAGAAACGTCACTGCAGTAACGCTTCTCAGATTCAAACTTTTGGGGATAAAAAGTGATATCTTTTTCCATAACCGCAGTACTTCGAAGTGAAAAGTTTATAAAAATGAATTATACTATCCAAAGCTGCTGTAATTCTTGTAATTCCACCACGTTTTGTGTGACTACCGTTTATTGCAATTAGTTTCAGGGTGTTGGCTTCTCTATGACGTACCACACTTCTTTCCAGTGTAGAAAATATATTATTTTGGAAGCCGAGTTTAAGTCTCCCGATTTTAGTTTATATTTAAGTTGTTAATGGCAGTCTTCGTGTCTACGTCCAATTTTAGTTATTATTTAAAAAACAACATAAGATATTTACATAAAATGAGCGAAAATTTAAACAAAAATACGAATCTTATGCTAATGCCTATACCAAACCGACTGCTAAATTAAATGACCACTTTACCTGAACGACACAACTTCAACGTAGGATGAGTAAAACATGAATATGGCAGATATGAACACGAATTGGAACGTCTGAAATCTAATACGAATCACGGGAGCGACAGCAGAGAGCTAATTCGCTTCAAATTGGCTACTTTCAAGAAAAATCTGAACGCTAACTTTTTGGCTGGGAAAACCTATATTAAAAATAGGATACAAAAAGGGATAGTTTTACAGTGAAAAATACGCAAATGAATTTAAGTTTATCACAACGTAAAAAAAGAACAAACAGCAGGTATTTCAAAAGATTGGTCATATCCGATTGATCATATCACACACGGCAGCCGTAATAACATTGTTAAAAGGTAGAAAACACCATTTGCAGATATTTAAATAAAATTTTACTACCGAATTAATAAGAAATATCTTACTTATTTGAAAGTAAATTATTATTCGAGGCATCCAGCAAAATGATTGCGCTAGATATCGTTTAAACGGCAATCGCAAAAAAACAAGAAAAAAAACAAGAACAACAGCCCGACGCCATTTAAAAACGAACGCCGTTTTTCTTGCTTTTTTTGTCGGCATCCATTATTGTAAAACTTCGGACAGGTCAGTCAAGCAATTACCAGTTTCTGCCTTTACAACCCCAATTGTACTTAATTGCCTCGACCACTCGTTGGCCAACAATGAAAAACATCATCCCAGAAAGATTTACGACCGCTACGTTCCAATAAAAACAATCCCAAGCACGCTCAACTCATTTCAGTCACCGCCAATGTAGTCCTGCCAACTAAACTGGGAAAGCTGGCCCAGCTGCGCAGTTGGGTGGTCGTCGTTTTAGCCCCGTTGTTCCTGGTCCAATTAAACATACGAGAACGGATAGTCTAACAACAAGACCGCTCTAGCGGGCTTTTGCAAAATGGCTTTAAGCGGAATATGTCACGTTTTTGCAGTACGTGCCTACGTGCATGGGGGTCTTACCCCTACGTCTACTCGGTATGCGGAGTCTTTCTAAATTAGTAGACCTTTTGTCTGTCCACGCCACTGCCAGTTCCCCCCCCCCCCCCCCAAACCCCCACTGTTACGTTCTTTTCATTGCAAATAAAACCGAAATATCAAAAAATCTGTTAGTACAGTATCGATATTATTGCAGGGCTCCAACCAGTTCGAGGATTGTATGTGTAAAAACATCCTCATGTGATTGTGAATGTTTGTTTTATGAGCGACATCATCATAACTACCAAGGCAGCAAAAATGAACGGTTTTACATAAACAAAAATAGGCTAAGGAATTTTAGTTCATCACAACGTCAAAAAAGACACTAACAGCAGGTATTTAAAAAGATTTATCGGCGAGATATCTCTATCATATCACACACGGCGGCCGTGATAGCATTATTAAAAGTAGATTAAACCATTTGCAGTAATCGACAATTGTTATTACCGAATTATTAAGAAATAGATTACTTATTTGATAGTAAATAATGATTCTAGGCATCTAATTTCAATTACCAATGGTGCACCCTACCTTTAATACACACAATCAAAACTTATAGCAATAATAGAGCGAAGCACAGTCAACAATAAAATTGACATCACGTTCCAAATTAGAAGCATGGCAAGATTTACCCGTCCACATCACGAGCTGAGTGTTTGGGATAGTACAACATTTCATTTAAAAAAAAGTATTCTTAATATAATTAAATAAACTCCTGCTGAATAAACAATTCAGTGTAAAGTGGCCAGAAATCACCCGAGGTTGCACCACACAGAGCATCTAGAATCCACAATTTGCCAGAGACAATAAGCGGGCCTCGGACCTTCCGTCGGGCCATCACAGGTTTGTCTTTTAAAGAAATGGAAAGTAAGGAATGGCAGCCATTTTTGAGGATTGCTTGTTATTCTACCTATAATTATTTAAAGGACGAATCTGCGATGGGCCCTATATCCAAATGTCTTTATAATGGCAAAATCTCGCTGTGGGTGCCAAATTTCATTTGTATATCATCAAAGGTATAATTCCCACAAATATTCTCCCTATCTGCCCCACTATGTGTAAGTAGTAACGTGTGGTGTGCTTTCAAGACGGAGTCGACACTATGTATTACTAATAATTAGGCAGCCCGTCTCAGGAGTAAACATTACTTGTTTGCCTCTCACTCCTGCAATTTCGACACCCAGCCAACCGTACCCTTGCACCAAAGATTCTGTGCTAAAAATGCCACTCTGACAAAATTGTTCCCGTATAGACCAGGGCAACCGACGCACCAAGACTGATCAGAACATCAGAACCCTCGGGATTTACATGTTCACCAACAACCAAGGGAAATATTTTGGAGTGTCCTATAATACAAATAAACATATAAATACAGGTGCAGTTTTCTCTACAACAGGATGCTCAAACTTCGAAGAATACACGCGCTTGCACTCCGATCTGAGGGGAATATTCCCAGAGGGTTTCTGTTTGGCTGGCCGAAAATCAGGGCGAATAAGTGTAGAGATGAGAACGATCGAATCCAGGCCAACGTTTCACTGTCACTCCAATCACGTTTATCTTCGTCTTACTAACATTCCAGACACAGCTCTCCCTTTAAATTAATGCCCCTAAGGGTTTTATTTTATTTTCGGCCGATATCTTGTTTAGAGGAGAGATAGCGATTGTTATCCATCGTTCACGTCCCAACTTTGTTTGGTGCTTAAGCGAATATAAAATTGTGGATCCGGTGACATTTATCGTCCGGTGCAACGGTAAAATTGCAGTATGTTTACTGATAAAGAAGTAGGCCATCAACTAATTCATTTCGATTTGTCAAAACGGAAAACGGTAACTATTGTGCAAGATTAGTTTACACGGCGATAAACTGTCAGTTTTCTGCGGCCTTTTCCACTGTTGTTTCATCCACTGGATTGAGTAAAGTTTCTATATTGGTGTATTCGTAAAACTATATGTACTCAAAAGGAGCAATACGACTTTGTGTCACTCCTATTATCATTGTTATTTCTGTTATTATTACATAACAACCCTTCTACATTGTTGGATGGTTATAACAAATCTATCTACTTAATTTGACTCATAATTTTGTGTTAGTGTATTATTTGTTATTCGTTTTTATTGTTCTTTGTTTGTATTTACAACTTATGTGCATAATATGCCCGTTAAATATCCATGTGGTGTTTGTAGAAAACCCGTTAAAAGTAATTACAATTGATTGTTTTGTGATTTCTGTACGTTTTGGACCCATATTAAAGGTCTACGCAGACCTTTCGAGGAGAATTGCTGTTTAATAATTTAAAATGTGCCTTGGTGTGTAAGTAACAATGGTATAAAAATGACATTATTTGGGGTTAATCACCGTAAATGTAATTGGCCCCCTCATTAACATGTTCAAACACTGACAAATGGTGGCGCTGTTCGTGACGAACATTCGGCAACCCCCCCCCCCCCCCCCCCCCCCCCCAACAAAAAATATATATATAGTCTGGTACCTGACAATACGTCTAGACACTAGATAAGCCCCGTACGATGCCGCTTCACGGCGTGCGTGCAGCATGCGATCCGCGTACGTAAATACATGTACATGTACATATATATAGGCTGTCACTCGCTAACGAGTAAGACTATCGGGGGGTTGAGTTTCGAAGCACCTCAGCCTGATCCCGAAGGCCTGCGCCATGTGTTTTTAGTGCAGCATACGTTGCGCAGAAGTAGCGACACTCTCTGGGTTCCAGTGGTCTGTATCCAGCGGAGAGCCTGGGCTCGACAGCTGGAGAACACAAGAACTGCCCCGCAGTGCTCAGAAGAAAGAGAACCCCTTCCACTGAGGTAGTTCCAACCATGCCATTGACCAACCAGTAGTTCATCTGCCATGAAGGGGTACCAAACCACTGCTGCCTGGTTTGGGGATTTGTGGTCAGAGTACACCGTCTCCTAGAAGGGTTTCCTAGCAGGGATAACGGGCCCCCTCTCCCCGGGTTTTAAATCAGAGTTTTCCTTCTCCTAGGAGAGCTACCATCCAAGGTTGATGAGCCCCTCCCGCCCAGAGCAATCTGGTTTTAAGGCGCCAGAAACCCGCCTTCACACCTCTGCTTTCTGTTCGCAACAGGGATCGGCACATGAAGCCAAGCAGATAGAGAGGCTCTTTGTGACGCAGGTCATATGGGATACTTTATGAAGTAGGGAGTTGCTCAGCTCCCCCTACCCATCCCGACCATCCTAACCCTAACAATGTGCGTGTATAATGTACATGTATACACATGCGAGATGCCATGCACGCGGGTATGCACGCAGCAGATTTTGTTCAGACATGGCGAGTGCAGACGACAGTTCGGGGCCGGGGATCGCATATTCCACAGAATCGGACGAAATATCCGCAGTATCATCAGGTCCTACATCTGAAGAAGATATTCCACTTGACAATTCCTTTGACAATAACTTGAGTCGACCATCAACTTAATGATTTTGCATCGATACGCGTGGCACATGATGCATGCATGCACGGGCACGCTGGTCGCGACGTCGAAGTCTACCCGAACATACGTCACAATTATGCAAATTATACATGTTAATAAGCAACCATTTTAGGGGCGGGGCCGGTCCCCCAAAGCACTTTATTATTATTTTGTCTTATATTAATTACCCAAAAATAAAACTTGTATAAACTGAAAATCACTCAATTAGTTATAATCTTTCATTTAAACTAATAAAAACCACATTTCTACATTTCTACATTGTATGGTGACCAAGCCTTCTCAGTCTCGGCCCCCACTCTATGGAACTCTTTGCCTCAGGAAATTCGTAGCTGTCAATCTTTACAAACCTTCAAATGCCTTCTTAAAACATTCATGTTTAACTCAACTTATAATTAGAATGCTTGTTTTGTTTCAAGTGACTTGGAAATTAATTATTATTGTACAGTAACTTTTCTTAAAGCGCCTCGGAATATGTCTACATAGATAGATGGCGCTTTACAAATGCTTGTATTATTATTATTATTATTACTTGACTACTCTACCTTATCTCATAATATTGAAGCTTGGTTTTGTCTTGTTACTATCTTCCCATTGAACGGTTTGGATCCTAATGAATTTGATATTGTAATTTCTGAATTGGATTCACGGGACAGTAAGGCTATTTATTTTGAGACCCTGACTGGCTTAAAGGTATGATACACCATTTGCAGATATCGAAAATATTTACTACCGAATTATTAAGAGATATCTTACTCATTTGAAAGTAAATAACGATTCTAGGCATCCAGCAAAATGATTGCGCTAAATATCCTGTAATTATTCTGAAAAACTGAATTTTGTAAAGAAAAATTCGGACGGCGATCGCGAAAAAACAAAGATAACATAAGAATAACTGCTCGACGCCGGTTAAAAATAAACGCTGTTGTTCGTGCTTTTCTCGGCATCAATGACTGTAAAACTTTGGACAGCTCAGTTAAACGGTATTTACTGCAAAATACAACCCCCTAAATCTACCCATTCATGATAATTCAAGCAATTACCAATGGTGTATCCTACCTTTAAGTTGTACTGCTCCTGAACTGTCCTTTATTGAAGATCCTGAAAACCCACAACCCTCCACTATTGATTCTTGTTATTATTAATAAAGATCTCGTGAATAGACCGATCCGGCCTGTCAATCAAACGGCGCGCATTGACCAATAAGATTACGAGTTTTGATCAGGTAACTTAGCAACGATTGCTACAGGCGTGGTCCGCCATTATCTCGGTCAAACTCGATCACACGCGCTTAAAAAGTGTACAATCAAAGTTCGGCTGTGGGGAGTTTAAGATTTGGTCAAAAATATGCAGTCATGAAATATGTGAATCACACACCCGGTACTCGGATCACGATATCATTTTTCCAAGTCTCGAAACTGAGAATGACCGTTGAACTCGTGTGACGTGAACGGCGGCCCCATTCAGATCGCGGGAATGTCAAGACGATAAACAAGGACAGTGCAGTCTATTAATTAGGCTATGGTTTGATCCTGTTGTGACAAATTACGCGATTTATTCCAGTAGCGGTACTTACAGCAACACGTACAGATACACTGTCCATAAAATTGACATTATGGTCTTTCTTCTCTCATGCCTTATTTCCCCAACTGCAACTTAACCATCCGTACCCCTCCTTAAAATAAAGGTCATCCCTTTAGCTCGCCCGCCCGCTTGCTAATACATGTAGTAATGTTGTCCCGACTAGTATTATAAGTATAGCCTAAAGTCTAAACAAGTTTATATCAATATTTGTGTTGTACGTGTTCTACCGTCATCGGCCTACACGTACCCACATACACGTAAGTACATGTATGTATGTATGTACGTTCACGTGTGCATATACGTTTGTTTATGGTGTAAATCGAGGAGTTTCTTTTGTTCCTCTCAATAATTTCATTTGTTTGTACTTTTTCCGACGGCTCTCATTGGTTTTGTACACGAATCTCCATCGAGATCTAACACTAACCCAAATTCACCTTCTTGTCGCCAGGCATGTGTCATCCATTTACACCATAAACAAACGCAACTTGACCGAGGTAATGGCGTCGCCATTCCGTTGCTAAGGTGGGCGGAGCTTATGGTCAAATTCAGATTGGTCTATTGTGACCCTCTTGATATTTTTTCACTTTTGCATTTAAATATCAGAAGCTTATTCAAATATATTGACAATCTCAAAAATATCCTCCAGTCTTTTAATCAAAATATTTCTGTAATCGCTTTGAGTGAGACTTGGTTAAATGATAGTTCAAGCATGAGTATTCTAAATATGCCCGTGTACACACTGCTAACTAAAAACAGAAATGGCAGAATTGCAGGTGGTGTGGCCTTATATATATCCACAAATGTGTCTTATGTTCCACGGCCTGATCTAAATGCTATGGGTGAAGATTCATTAGAATGTGTCTTTGCTGAGATTGGTACTTCTAGTAACCACAAAAAACAATATTTTTGGGGCTATATATAGAGCACCAGAATTAATTTTAACAATTGTCTTACTCGCTTCCAAAGTTTGCTTGACCAAGTGTCGAAAGAAAACAAGTATATCTTAATCACTGGTGATTTTAAATTTACTCAGTTTTGATCACAGTAGCCAACCACAGCAGATCCTTGATGAAATATTTTCTTCCGCCTGAATATCATTAGTTAATATCAATTAATAAACCCCCTAGAGTTACAAATGCATCAGCAACTCTTAGTCTTATAGATAATATTTTTGTATTAATATCTTACCTATTCCATATATTTGCAATCGTACTAGCAGACATATCTGATCATTTTCCTAAATTTACTACTTTTCCATTTGCTCAAAACCAGTCTAATCTTGAAAATATTTGTGTAAGAGATTATTCACATGAAAATCTATTAAACTTAAAGGTAGGATACACCATTGGTAATTGCTTTAATTATCATGAATGGGTGGATGTGTGGGGGTTGTATTTTATAGTAAATATCGTTTAACTGACCTGTCCGAAGTTGTACAGTCATTGATGCCGAGTAAAGCACGAAAAACGGCGTTTGATTTCAACCGGCGTCGAGCAGTTATTCTTATGTTATTTTTAAATGCGAATTTTTCTTTATAAAATTATATTTTTCGGAATAATTACAGGATATTTAGCGCAATCATTTTGCTGGATGCCTAGAATCATTATTTACTTTCAAATGAGTAAGATATTTCTTAATAATTCGGTTGTCAATATTTTCGGTATCTGCAAATGGTGTATCATACCTCTAAATCAACAACTGAATTCCAGTGATTGGAGTTCAGTTTTTAATGCACAGGATGCCAATTCTGTTTTTGTTAATTTCATGAACATTTTTAATACAAATTTTGATAAGCATATCCCTTTGAAACGTAGCAAGGTAAATTCACGTAAATTAACTCAAAAATTGCCCTGGGTAAATCTATTTGTCATAAAAACAAACTTTACCATAGATATATTGCTAATCCCACTGACATAAACCGTTCTAATTATGTACGCAATAAAAACATACTGACCAACGTTCTTCGTATAATAAAAAGCGTAACTATTATGCAAAAACAATTAATAAACAAAAGGGAAATATTAAAAAAATACATGGACAATTATTAATAGTGTACTGTAAAAGAGTCAGCGCCCTACAATCACGTTGATTGAAACTGAAGATATATCAAATAATAATCCACAACTTATAGCTAGCCACTTTAGAACCTCAGTGACCAGATTCCATCCAACAATTATAATTTTTTAACTACCTACTTAATCCCAACCCAAATTGTGTATTTTCTTTTCCCTGTTATAGAAGGAGGAATCATTAATATAGTGTTTAAAGGTAGGATACACCATTTGCAGATATCGAAAATATTTACTACCGAATTATTAAGAAATATCTTACTCATTTGAAAATAAATAATGATTCTAGGCATCCAGCAAAATGATTGCGCTAAATATCCTGTAATTATTCTGAAAAATATCGCCGGACGGCGATTGCGAAAAAACAAAAATAACATAAGAATAACCTCTCGACGCTGGTTAAATACAAACACTGTTTTCGTGCTTTTCTCAGCATCAATGACTGTAAAACTTCGGACAGCTCAGTAAAACGGTATTTACTACAAAATACAATCCCCTAAATCTACCCATTCATGATAATTCAAGCAATTACCAATGGTGTATCCTACCTTTAAGTTAAATGTGCAGGGATCGATCAAATTAACTGTTCATTGATAAAGGCTGTGATCCATGCAATCGCCAAGCCTCTAATGGTTATTATAAATTTATCAATTTCCATGGGAGTAGTGCCAGAGGATATGAAGATAGCAAGGGTCACTCCTGTTTTTAAAAGTGGTAATCCTTCCCTAATCAGTAACTATAGACCAATTTCTATTCTTACTTATTTCTCAACAATTTTAGAACGTGTGATATATAAACGTAAAAGTGTATTTTCTTGAAAATAATAATATAATCTCAGATAATCAATATGGGTTTCGAGAAAAGCACTCAACATTGCATGCTATAATCAAATTACTTGACAAAATAACTATAATCTATATTCATCAGCTACTACCATTGGTGTATTATTAGACTTCCCCAAGGCATTTGACGCTGTTAATCATGACATACTCTTTTGCAAGCTGAATTATTATGGTATCAGAGGAATTGCCTTGGAGTGGTTTAGAAGCTACTTATCTAATCGTAAACAATTTGTCAAGATTAATGGTTCATTTTTCTTCCTCTTGTAACATTTTCCATAGAGTGACACAAGGATCCATTGTAGACCCTTTACTATTTAGCGTATATATAAATGATCTTGAACATTCTTCTGGCTTAGTTTCTTAAATTTTTTATTAATTTGTACACTAATTCTGCGTTATATACCATTAAGTAGAGCGAATTTGAACGAAAAGATGGCTGCCCGTATAGTCAGTATAACTGAATGTCTGCCAAATAAATATTGAAAAGTGTGAAATGGTACAACCACAGCCAAATGTGCATGGCGAGATACCTAGCTGTACCGTCAGTAATCATCGAAGATTAAATAAACGTTAGATATAAGAAAACGATTATAGAAGAAATACATATAAAACAGAAAAAGAAAAGGACCTCTGAAAAAAATGAAAAGAACAAAATTTTGTTTTGGTAAATTTGTATAACGACCCCCTGATAATTGTAAGCTTTTGTTTCTTAAAAACATTGTTTAGTTTTTTATTTGACATGGTCCGAACATTAGCAGAAATGAAGAAGAAAGCATAAAGACCAGTGCAAACGATCACAGGGCTGTAGCGAAAGATTTTTTTTTCATTTTACACTTTTCACCATAACTTGTCCAACTTTACTTAACATTCTTCTAGAATACGGAACAATTGTTGCAATTAAAACAAAACACATAACGTAAATAAATTGCAAACAACACGAAAACGCATCTAACAAGTAAAACTCAAGTGCCAGTATTGCAATCTGGTTATGCTTTTGTATGGTTTGCTGCTTGTTATGTGGGAAATAAAGTAAGGGTGAATTGTGTGCGATTATCTCTAACTTTTAAGTCTTCATTTTATTTGAATCGTTGCCTACTCATTCGAATAACGCTAGCTATGTGTTTTAATCTGTGACCCGTGGTTAAGGAATAAAGCGCATACTCGACTCATAATAAGATGGTTCATGAATTCGAATTCTGCCCTTGACCGCGTAGTTTTTTTCTCTTCCCCAGCAGGGTAAAGGTAAATGGGCGTTTCTACACCTTTTATTGAGTTATGATTATTAAGTAATTTTAACAATAACGCAAGAATATTATTGTTGTTGCTCAGTCAACTAGTTACGTAGCTCCAGTGGTACATTAAAATGGCTTCTGACGACCTATGGTGTTGGATTTTGCAAGAGTAAGAAATGTTCCTAATTTGAAATAACTGAAGCGGTTGGATTAACAAGCTTTGTGTTCGACTACTTCCATACTAAGAGATGTAACCAGGGGGTACCCCCACCCCCTCTAATCTCCATACACGAAACCCACCCCACCCTCGGCACCCACCCCCTAAAAGAAAATACTAAATAAACCCCAAACCTTATACATTAAAAATGGTTAAAGCACAGCAGCCTTTAAGAAAATAAACCATTCACCCCCCCCCCCCCCCCCCCCCCTCCCCCCACCCATCCCCACTCTTTGCATATTGCACCCCATTTCTTGCTCATTGATGGTATAAAATTGTCAATCACGTAACCCTACAATGTTTTATAATTATAATCTAGAATGATATGTAATTTGTATCATCGCACTACAGAAAGATCTACAAACAGGTGAAATCATGCTTGAGGTTGATAAAAGTGAGCAGAGACGAAGAGAACGTTTTGGACAGAGAATCCCCAGGGATTATATCTCAATCAAATAAAATATATAGATACGGCAGGACATTTAATGTGCTTTGGTGTCGGCGTGGCAGTAACTGGCCGCCAATACACAACGAAGGTCTTCTTCAACCGTACAAGAAAAATCCACAACGTTCTGCATGTTATTGCTATAATCTGACTGGTTTAATGCAGCAACATTTCATAAAATATCACAGGTCTATTAGGATGAGGTTTCATTCTTTGCTTATTGTATATCGTTCGAAGACGGACAAATTACTGATAGGCCTATTACCGTATATGCGGGTTTTGTTTTTTCATAAAAATACCCCAGCAAACATATCTCCACAAATATCAAAGTTCATTGAGTTTGTCCATTAAACTTAGAAAGAAATTAATCGAAGACCCCACCATTTATATTGTACTTTGTAGGCGGAGCAGGTTCCCACATTAATCTTGAACTTGTGGGCGAGTCAACAAAATGAATCTGACAATAAAAACTATACTTTTCACACAACCGAAAAAAGCTGTTTAAAATTGTATATATCCCTGTGGAGAAATGCACACAAAAAATCTGTGGTGCAGTAGTGGGGATAATGGGATTCAGGAAATAGGAACAGTTTTTTTCGATTATCCAATAGTCTATAATACTCGGAGTTTTCCTGGAAAACGCGCGGCGCCAATATTGCAAGTACTGGATTTGATCATTGTTGCTATAGAGACCTCACTTGTCGGTACAAACCCGCCGTAAAGTGGGAGGGCGGGTATTTAAAATCCTGGCTAACCAGACACTGAGTAATTCATTAAACGCCAAACGAACATTATTGTTCATCATTTGCCTAAATCATCATTTTATTTCATTCATCACGCTCGAAGACGACATACGACAGACCGTTTAACAAAACTGTTAATTATAGAGATATCTTTGAAAGGCCCGTTCGGCGTTAAATTTACCATATTTAGGCATAATTATAGGCAGAGTACACGGCACATTTTGTAACCACTGCGCGTGCAGCAGTGGTCCGAATTCTCAAATCACAACCTAGGTCATAGATTGTGTGTGTCATTGTGAATCAAAACAATTATGGCGTCGCCCATATCACGGTCGTTGCATGACGATGAAGATCATAAATCTCGGTAAAATATGTTACGGCCGAGAAAAACGTTGACAAATGACAAAGAATGACAAAGAATCGGCAGAGAGTTTGGTGAGCCTAGACCTGCTACTGTGCTAGAACTGTTGTATGGGATGGTTCGTGGAAGGCCAAACAGTCATGACAGTACATCGGGTTTCACGCTAGACGTTGCGTGTTACCGCTGGATATTGATCCCAAACGTCTGACACTCTGCAAATGCCTGGAAGCGGAGAAACGTAAACCTGCAGAGACACTGTCGGAAGCACATTCGCCTTCCAAAACTCTTAGATCGAAGTCATATATATCCTCGTCGGGTTCGCTGTCATCATCGGGTCCCGTATATTGCCGGTTGGGTGTATTATTTGCAAGGAATCAGAACTCCCAGGAGGTTGATTTACTCAATTAACTCAACGGGCAGAAACAGTAAAAATGCAGGTAGGCCCTATGTACACTTAGCCTATAATAATCAAATGAATTGAATTTTGTAATCTGCTCCCCCCTTATTGTCTAAATAGATTTTTGAAAGAACGTAGTATCCTGACGCTACTTCAGCGGTTGTGTACGACGACGAGAACATAGTCGGCGAAAACCTGAACAACAGTTCTCCTGGCACCCAACCAACGTTCCCGAAATGGTGGCATTTTTAGCACTTATCATTGCTATGGAGAATATTTCCTAACATTTTATGTATTTTCACCATTTTTGCACTGATTGACCTATAAAGCCCTATGAAGCAAAAATGTCAGTAACCTTGATTTTCGTATAGGGATTGTACAAGGCTTGTTATTGGGTTGGCAACAAGTCGGTTGAGATACCTTAGGCCTATTCCTATTGATTTGGCAAAAAGCAGCACTTTCCTGGCAAAAACAGCAATGGAAAGAAACGTGACTGCATTGTTTGTAGTAACTGCAAATTAGGCCGGCGAAAACAAACTGTGATTATATAAGCAATGTATAAAGCCTATGTGCATAGTTCCTTGCTTTGAGAAATATCACACCGCTTGATTGTAAATACATATGTACTTAATTCCACACCACGTGATTGTAAAAGCATGTACTATTTGCCTCCAAAATAAAATTAACATTCAGTTCTCTTAATTAGGCCCCTAAAATTCTGCTTTCGGTGACCCGACCTACCCCTATTTTGACAGCCCAGACCAGGGGGGGGGGGGTGTGAAAAAGAAACCACTACAAACATATAAATTACTACCTTTTACTTTGAACTATACTTGCAGACACATCACCAACTCAAACAAAATGCCAAAAAAAAGAGTACCCGTCCCTACCTATTTTCAAATGTAGTCGGAAGCTGAACTTGTTTTGGCCTTATCGATTCTAAGGGCCGCAGATATTTATTACTGTATTTTTTTTTAGAATGAATCATACATGTACAGGATTACACACACCATTCGTGTCGACCACTTGTAAACATTCAATCAAATACTTCAATCATTGTTCTTGTGTCTTATTGGAGGTATTCTTCGAAATGCTGCAGAGGCCAAGAAGAATGAAGATGTCCTTATGTAAATACGGGATAACGATTGGGTGTCACTGGAAGTCAGGTATCATGCATCTTGTTACACAAACCTAAATTACTCGATTTCTCACGAGGAAGAGAAGCCGTCCTGAAGTTTGAGTTTCACCTTGAAGACGACATAATACATGTATACTGGATTTGGTTGAGGAATTTGTTTTATATCTGCTGCATGGTCAGAAATTCAATAGTGTCGTTATTATGTGAGATACCAGGATACCAGAATCATTTTACTGAACTCTATGGTACGAAGCTGTCTAAACATATTCCTGCCAAACATGGAACCTAAACCAACGACGACGGGACAGACTCAATTCCACGTATGTCTCCTTCCTAAGGAGAATGATTCGCGGAGGATACAACGGGAAAGATGACGAGTTCAAACTAAAACTGAGTAATGCTGACATCTTGCGGATTTGCAGATGCGAAAAGCTTTCCGAATTCCTACAGCGTCAGCAAACAAAGTACCTATTGTGGCGAAACAGGGTCAGACTAAAACTTGTCTAATTCATGTACTTTAATGCATTGAGTGTGGGGGCCAATCAGTGGTTCACACCGCGTATGTCGGTGACCATCCAGTGGTGTGCCGCGACCAATCAGCAGCGCGTATGGTTCTAGTCCGGGGCTTCGTCGAAGCTTTGGGCAGTTCTTGCAAATGGTGGCTATGCTACATGACCTATGTCTGTTACTTGCACGATTCCATTCCTCACGACACGAAACAGGGTTTCAAAGTTAGCTTCGGTAAGTGTAGTTGTATACTTTACCGTGTATTGTTATTGCATTCATTGCGGGAACTAGTGTGTGCGAGGGTAGTGAAGCCTGGTTTAAGAGCTAGTGTTACTTGTTGTGGGAGGTGATTGCCTGCCGTCGGTTTAACGCTGTAGTGGCGGTGACGGCCGAGTGGCGATCCGTTGGATGTCAAGTAGCTAGCTCTGTGAGGCTTACCGTCGTAGCGCTTAGTTCTTGTGAGGGTAGTCGCACCCTGGTCTGTGCATAATTACCGGTCTATGTAGTTGTGTGAGGGTAACTGTTGCTGGAATAGTAGCGCGGTACCCTCGTGGATTGAATAGCTGTTCCGATAGTCAGATAACACTGGGACTTGAAGGGACAGGGCTAGGGTAACCTGTTGATTGGGATTTAGCAGAGCTGAGGGTGATTGAAGGGTCTGCATGCCGTGTTCTATGCCAGGCGGCGTAGCATCGGTTGAGTGCATCCCTGGTCATTAAGCTAGCTGTCCCCAGAGACGTTTACCTGGTCTATTGTTTCTAAGTCCAACGAGGGTTATTCTGATCGTTCTGTGCAGTGAGGATTAATTCTGGTTCTTGTGGAGATCATTTATTCTGTGTGAGGGTTATTGCAAGTACCCCCCCCCTTAAGTGTTACTTTATTTGCTAGTAAAGACCTGTGAGGATTTATATTGTTATTAGTTATTATATTTATAGTGGTGCAGTTGACCACAGTGAGGACTATTTGGAGCCAAGTTATTTATAGTGGTGCAGTTGACCACAGTGAGGACTATTTGGAGCCAAGTTATTTATAGTGGTGCAGTTGACCACAGTGAGGACTACTTCTAGCTAAGTTTATTATAAGAGGTGCAGTTGACCCCTTGTTGTAACAAGCGAGGATTATCATTGTATAAATATATTGATTGCTTATAATATAATTAAGGTTTTGATCAAAGAAGAATAAGACCAATCATACTCGTCCTTGAAATCTGTTGTCACCGAGGTTTATTTGCAGTGTGTGAGGACTATTAGGACCAATTAATTAGTGCTCCGATTATATTACATTCAAGTTACCCTCTCAATCACAGAACGGTGGTATATTTCCACCAAACGAACTGCCCCTAGGCTAAGTCCGCCGTTCGTAATTGTCCCCCTTGCGTCTGGATAGCCGCTCATCCCCTCGTAAGGTTATAAATAGTTTTGTGGGATAATAGGCGTTGGTTGGAGTCCTGGGATCAATAAGATCTGTCCCGGAAGGTCTCCCCGCCGACGTCGCATTCCGCCACAAATGGTGTCAGAAGTGGGATCTTTTGTGATTGATTAGTGTAATTTAAGAACTTGTAATAAAGACATTGTATTTGTGTTGTTGTCGGCAGTGAACCTCGCTGAGGTACACTGCGAGGATTATCAGTGACGAGTTGGTCACTTGCCCAGTGTAGAGAGTTGGTTTGAGACCAAGTTTCCTAGTCAGAAGGAAACGTCGGTATGAGTAAGGACAGGGGTGTCACCTCGGCTGAGGCTGACATGGGTTCTGTCCAGGATGACCTGAACCAATCTAGAATGGAGGTTCAGTGGTTGCGGTGGGAGAAAGCTCGTCTTTCTTCGGAGTTGGAGGCTGTCAAGAAGGGGGCACAGCCAAAGTTGGTGAGTGAGGGTACCCCTGAAAGAAGGGAGACACCTTTGGTGAAGGTAGATTCGGAGATAAGTTGGAAGTTGCCGGAGGATACCTCAGGGTATGCCTCATTGAAGGCACGAGAGCGTTCCAGTGTTGGCACGTCACCTGATCTGGGTTCATGGGGAGAAAGGCATGCTGGGAGTACACCTGTGAGGTCTATTCTCGCGCATAGTCCTCGTGTCAATCCCTTCAGGAACCACGAGGATGATTGTGCTAACAATGAGCGAGATGTACACAGTGAGTTACTGAGTTTCGCAACTCGTCATACTGTGGGGAAATCCAACGAGGTAGTTAGTGAGGGGGACTCGCCTGGAGTGGGCCCATGGCCACTAAAAAGGGAGTCGAGGATGGAGGGTAATGAGGAGTGCGGTAAACCTCATGGTGGTGGGCCTCGCAGGCCTACAATTACCCCCGACCGATACAGTGGTAAGGTTCTTTGGAACAATTATTACCGCCACTTTGAGGCGTGTAAGCAAGTAAATCAGTGGAGTGAGGAGCAAGCAACCGAATTTTTGGCTGCTAGTCTCCAGGGAGAGGCCCTCCGAATTCTCGGTGATGGGTCGAAGAAGTTCACTTATAGTGAACTTGTCAAGGTGTTGTCGAAGAGATTCGGTCCTGGTCGACAGGCCGAAAATTATTTGGTGGAGTTAAGGCACCGACGTCAGGGGCCTAAAGAAACTCTACAGGAGTTGGGCCAGGCAATCCGTGATTTAACGTTGAAGGCCTACCCTGAGATTCCCGAAGAGGCACGAGAGCGCCTAGGGAAAAACCATTTTGTCGATGCCGTTAATAGTCAGGTCGTTAGGGAAGGCGTATACCGTGATCGCCCAAAGACATTGGACGAAGCTATACGTGCTGCCCTTGAGACCGAAAACTTTGAGGAAGTTGAATGTGAGCGAAGGGCTGAAGGTAAACCCGTGAAGTTTACCAGGGCAGTCGACTCTGACACAGAGAGGCGTCTCCTTAAGTTAGAAGAGGGTGCTGGTCAACAGTCGAAGAAAATTGACCAAGTGGTTGAGCTGCTGACCGAGCTTACCAAGCGAGGTCCAGGCCCAGCTGAGAAGGCGAGGGTTCCTCAGAGGCAGTCACCCCAGCCTGGAAGAAAAGCGCCTGGTGGGTTGAGGTGTTTCAGGTGTGGAGAGGTAGGTCATTTCGCCCGGGAATGTACCAGACCTCATAGGGAGAGATGGCCGCAGGGAAACGCCAGCCAGCCGACCGGTGGGCCCCCGGGCAGGCTGGGCATTTCCGAGGGTCCAAGCGAGCACAAGAGTTGGGAACAAACAGAGCCAGTAAGAGGCGAGAGACAGAAGGCAGAGAGCCAGTAGGCACTCGGCCACGCACTGATACTCGGCCTAGGTATGGGCTGTTTGTTAGTGGTGTTGTCAGGGGAGCAAGGTGTAGGTTCCTGGTGGATTCAGGGTCGACTGACACACTAATTAGTAGTCGAGTCTACCATAGAATTGCCAGGGAACAAAGGCCTGTGCTGGAAGCTGAAGAGTCCAGCATTCAGCAGGTCGATGGGAGTCCACTGGCTGTGATGGGCGTTGCTTGGGTGGACATACAGTTGGGAAAAGCAGTTTACCCGATTCGGGTAATTTTCGCTGATGTCAAATATGACGGTATATTAGGCATGGATTTCTTGTTACCTACTGGCGGTAACTTGGATTTCCGTCGCCTTGAGTTGAGGCTAAATGGGGAGCAGGTGAGATGCACGAGTGGTGCAGGAGAGCCGTTTGTGGGCAGAGTTATGGTGGCGGAAACCACTGAGATTCCGGCAGGCCATGAGGCTGTTGTGCCTGGTGTGGTAGTAACCACATGTGAGGCATCGGGACAGCCGGCAATCATTGAGCCTGTGGAAGGTGGTGGCGAGTTGGCTCAGCGAGGGCTACTTTTAGCCCGGTCGCTGGTTGAGCCACAAGCCGAGTCTCTCCCACTGCGGAAATTTAATCCGAATGGGGAGAGACGAGTTGTTCGTAAGGGGACAACTGTGGGTACAATTGCGACCGTTGTGGTTGACTCGGTGGTAGTGCCGGTGGGAAGTCGTGGGTGTGAGGATAATGGAGACCTCCCAAGTCACCTGCATGATTTGTATGACCGGAGTAAGGTCCACCTCAGTGAGGAGTATCATGCAGAGGTGAAGGCTTGTTTGGTAGATTTCCGGGATGTATTTTCTTCTGGTGAGGGTGACATAGGGCGGACTGATGTGGTGAAGCACCACATCAGTACGGGCGATGCGAGGCCTATCAAGGAGAGGCCTCGGCGTCATCCCCTGTGTAACCAGGAGGAAATAATGAGACAGGTTAGATGTTGCGAGCTGTGTGGGAGGAGGAAATCTCCTATAAAAAGGAGAGTTTCCCCGCTCCAACAGTATTTGGTGGGCGAGCCCATGGAAAGACTGGCTGTGGACTTGCTGGGGCCACTCCCTCGGAGTGACAGTGGCAAATGTTGGATCATGGTAGTTGGGGACTACTGTTCCCTGAAGCCTGGAAAGAAGGCTGTTGTAGTTCACGGAGACAGGCTAAAGCCGTATACCGGCGAAGCTTTGAAGGCGTAGGTGTATCAGCCGCAAGTGGTAGAAGAACCATTGGTTGAGGAACCAGTGTCCGAGGTTCTAGAGTCCATGCCAAGCCAAGAGGTGCGACTGAGTGTCGAGCCTGATATAGGTAATGAGCCTCCTGAGGCTCAAATGCTTGATCCTAGTATTAGTGAGGAAGGGGAAGTTGTGGAAGTAAGCCCTATGAGAACCCAAAGGCGGTATCCCCTGCGGAAACATAGACTTCCCGCAAGATATCGGTAGTAGGTTAGTCACTAAATTGAGAGTGAACTAACCAAAATGTTTTGTTGTTTTGTTGTTTCGTTGGCAGATCCAGAATGCCTGTGAGTTGCTACCAGTGCCAGCAGACTTTCAACTCTAAGTCAGGTCTCTGGCGGCACCGGAGATTGATGCACGGCCCTCCATTGTTTTTCTGCTGCGGGAGCTGTAGCTACCGGGACAGAAGGCGTGACAACCTCCGGAGGCACTACAAATACTGCCATCCCCAGAACATGGCGGAGTGCGCAGATATTGAGAAGGGCCCGGTCGAAGGACAGCGAGGAGGAATCAGCATGCCAGTGTCTATCGACAGGGAGAAGCTGACAGGCAAGTGGGGGCTTGAGCCGCAAGGAGAGACTCTAGCTTCAGGAAGTGGGCCAGCCGACAGCCCGGCGAGAGAGGCGCCGGCATCGGATGCAGGAAGTACGCCACCATATAGCCCGTCGAGGGAGGCGGTTATCACCCTTTCGCCATGCCCCATATCTCCATTGGTTGGTAGGTCATCGCCGGTCGTTCGCCACAGGGGAAAACCCAAGGCGTACCTGAGTCACATGAGGGAGGCTCTGGAGGCAGCGGCTGCTAATTCCCTGCCACCCTTGAGTCCGAAGTCTGTGCCTGACCAGGAGCCACAGGAGGAGATGGCTGAGATGGAGATGACAGCACCCCCTGCCAAGCGGATAAAAATTGCCATAGTGGAGGAGAAACTGTTCCGCAACACTTTTGTCGACGGGAAGTTGGTCCACGAAGAGGTCACCGAGCAGCGATACAGGAAGCCGGTAGATGTAAACCGGTACACCCTACAAGAGTAGACGAAACCGTCCAGGAAACGCCTTGTAAATATGAAACTCTAATATATCCAATAACTCGGGAATTACGTGTAATTTTATGATTCAGATTGATTCTTGCTGATTTTATAACTAAGCTTAATTTTATCCTTTCTAGTATTTATTAAAAAAGATATATTTTGAGCTATATTTTTGTATTCCGAAACTTTCATATGTTTTACTTATACTTATCGTTGTTTTTTCCAGAAGGAATGAAAAAGAAAAAGAGAGAGAAAAATAATTCAAGGACACTTGTAATTGTATAAATTATCCGATCAACAACCACTTATTATTCTGTATAACTTGTGCAAGACTCGTAAGAAGTGGGTTTTATATATTTTTAATCATACGAAGTGGAGGTAACCCTTAGGTGCTCAGTATTTTGTAATGTACCAAATTCTACTTAAATTTAGTGTTAATATACCTACCTCATATGACCTAGTGAGGATTATCAGATATATGGTGTTAATCATTCAACATTTTAAAAACAAACTAGCTGTGAGGTTCACTAATCCTCATTCTAGGAAACGCAAAACCAATCGATGTTAAGTGAAATGGCCGGCTACCTCGCAGTAATGTAGTGAGGATATTTAAATAATGTATTCGTGTCATAGCAAGGTACAACTTATACGCGAGGTCTATTGAGCCCATTCGCCAGGTAGACCTCACACATTACTTTTGTTTCTTATGACTTATAGGTGACAGATTTTATGAATGTATAATGTTTAATATTAGTTGACCCTGTTTCTTATAATTGTTATTAAGCTTTTTAGTCCGAGACGGACTAAGCTTAGCTGGGGCCTGTGTGGCGAAACAGGGTCAGACTAAAACTTGTCTAATTCATGTACTTTAATGCATTGAGTGTGGGGGCCAATCAGTGGTTCACACCGCGTATGTCGGTGACCATCCAGTGGTGTGCCGCGACCAATCAGCAGCGCGTATGGTTCTAGTCCGGGGCTTCGTCGAAGCTTTGGGCAGTTCTTGCAAATGGTGGCTATGCTACATGACCTATGTCTGTTACTTGCACGATTCCATTCCTCACGACACGAAACAGGGTTTCAAAGTTAGCTTCGGTAAGTGTAGTTGTATACTTTACCGTGTATTGTTATTGCATTCATTGCGGGAACTAGTGTGTGCGAGGGTAGTGAAGCCTGGTTTAAGAGCTAGTGTTACTTGTTGTGGGAGGTGATTGCCTGCCGTCGGTTTAACGCTGTAGTGGCGGTGACGGCCGAGTGGCGATCCGTTGGATGTCAAGTAGCTAGCTCTGTGAGGCTTACCGTCGTAGCGCTTAGTTCTTGTGAGGGTAGTCGCACCCTGGTCTGTGCATAATTACCGGTCTATGTAGTTGTGTGAGGGTAACTGTTGCTGGAATAGTAGCGCGGTACCCTCGTGGATTGAATAGCTGTTCCGATAGTCAGATAACACTGGGACTTGAAGGGACAGGGCTAGGGTAACCTGTTGATTGGGATTTAGCAGAGCTGAGGGTGATTGAAGGGTCTGCATGCCGTGTTCTATGCCAGGCGGCGTAGCATCGGTTGAGTGCATCCCTGGTCATTAAGCTAGCTGTCCCCAGAGACGTTTACCTGGTCTATTGTTTCTAAGTCCAACGAGGGTTATTCTGATCGTTCTGTGCAGTGAGGATTAATTCTGGTTCTTGTGGAGATCATTTATTCTGTGTGAGGGTTATTGCAAGTACCCCCCCCCTTAAGTGTTACTTTATTTGCTAGTAAAGACCTGTGAGGATTTATATTGTTATTAGTTATTATATTTATAGTGGTGCAGTTGACCACAGTGAGGACTATTTGGAGCCAAGTTATTTATAGTGGTGCAGTTGACCACAGTGAGGACTATTTGGAGCCAAGTTATTTATAGTGGTGCAGTTGACCACAGTGAGGACTACTTCTAGCTAAGTTTATTATAAGAGGTGCAGTTGACCCCTTGTTGTAACAAGCGAGGATTATCATTGTATAAATATATTGATTGCTTATAATATAATTAAGGTTTTGATCAAAGAAGAATAAGACCAATCATACTCGTCCTTGAAATCTGTTGTCACCGAGGTTTATTTGCAGTGTGTGAGGACTATTAGGACCAATTAATTAGTGCTCCGATTATATTACATTCAAGTTACCCTCTCAATCACAGAACGGTGGTATATTTCCACCAAACGAACTGCCCCTAGGCTAAGTCCGCCGTTCGTAATTGTCCCCCTTGCGTCTGGATAGCCGCTCATCCCCTCGTAAGGTTATAAATAGTTTTGTGGGATAATAGGCGTTGGTTGGAGTCCTGGGATCAATAAGATCTGTCCCGGAAGGTCTCCCCGCCGACGTCGCATTCCGCCACACTATCTTGTCAGACAACCTAACACTTGCCTCCCCAAGCGTCTCTTGTTGAATGAGGATAAGAACCGGAAATCTGGCAACCGCTTACCCACCCTCCTGAAGCAGGTAGTCAACATCCACGCCGTCACTACTGAAGAATTTTTCAAGCGAGCGCTTCGAAGGAAATACTGACGTTTTATTTTGGATGTGGACTATCCATGCCAGCTCAACAGCTGCTGTATGCAACTATAGATAGGCTTGAATGAATGTATGAAAACAAAATGAATGATATACCAGGCTTTCTGTTCATCTTCATCAAGTGAGCACACATCTGACTAAATAGTATTACCGTGGTTCTATGCAACCCACATCGATACAATACTATTGCGTGCTAGGCAAATTATGTTGAGCGCTATCGGTGGATCTGCGCTATCCCTCGACGCGCAGAAATACAGTCGCGCGATCGATCGAGCACAACGCAATCGAGTGATAGCTTAGACCCATAGCGCCCAAATAAAATAACTTTAGCCAATTTCGATAATTATATTAATTTTTAGATTACATTAATATCTCCTATAAACTTCTTGCAAAATGGTGCCAAATTAAGATGTGACTTGCGCGATCGATCTATCAGGAAGGAAATCTCCGACTTTACTTCCGACTTTAAAAAATATTCCTCAAGTCAAGGTGATCGACTGCGGCACGATTGGGTGCAGCGCGATTGACCGATCACAGCGCGATCGAGTGATCAAGTGATATAGCGCCCACAATACATGCAGACCTACATTATACTACAAATGAAATAACTTTCGATAATATTAATCTTTATAAATTTTTGTTTTAATTCTTGCAAAATGGTGCACAATGAAAATGTGACCGATTGTTCACGAATCTTTTATAATGAGCAACAAAACTCAAACTAAGACAAACGACAGAATGGTTAAACAATTCAAAGTGTCAACGACTTGCCTTTTAGAAGTCCGCAGCATGCATAGAGTTAAAGCCTGACTACCGAAGGGATGATAAGTCACAGAGCACGGCGTGCGTCAAGCTGCAACATCCGCGAAATGCTGCGAAATGCCGCTATGGTTTGTTTGTTGCTGCTTGCGATAGTCGCGACGTGCGCCTCCGGTCCTTAACACTAATAACAAATCGCTTTCCCCCAAATCGACCACAATCACTAGGCACGGTTTAGTAGCAAGGCTAGGAGAGCACGTCCGGTGATGACGTTACATCGCGCGCGCTGTCAGACTACGATTGACATATCGGCCGCGTTAAAGAGGTAATATACCATTTTATTTGTAAGTTGTGATTTTTTTATCGTTTGAAACAGCAAAAGTGCTCACAGATGATTGACAAACAACCATTGTGAATTTTTTGCTCTGTGAATGCTGCACATTCCGAGAAAACAAGTATTCTAAGATTTCGATTTTTAAAATTATTCCGTCTGTCATGCTGTCTTTTTGACAAACAAAATAACAAAACAATGCTATTTTCAAATATGCGTCTCAGAGACGCACTTCTGGAAATGTCCACAAAGAGTGCGCAAATGACGCGCGGCGCACGCATTGTGACCTGGCAAATTTTGAGTTGAAATCGAAATCATATTGTTAACTTGGAATATGCAGCAATGACAGAGCTAACCCTTTATAATGTTGTTTGTCAAGCACCTTTCTTTATATTTTGAGAATTGTTGCTGCTTCCAATGATAAAAATGCACAACCGACCAAAAAACATATTATCCATTTAAGGTTTATAGCATTTTTGTCTGCAATAGTTAGCACAACTTTTCTGCTAACTGTTAAGCAGCGTCATTGAATTGGGCCCAGGACGTGTTCTCATTATCATGGTTCCACACAGCCAATAACGCTGGACAGCCATAGATAAAAGACTACGTCTACAGTGCGCACATACGCGCGGTCTTTCATAGAGGTCCACGTGCCGGGAGAAATATACAAAATATAGCGTGACGTACGTGCACGACGAAAACAATTCCGTTTAAAGGCCAATATTGACCACTAAACGGGTTTATTCAAATAGGCCCGAACGGAGAGGAAGAATTGCGAGCTGGTATATTCTGGTAATTTTGATGTGATTATATGCCAAGCCAGACAAGCGTTGCTAGCTGCATGTTGTCTAGTATCAGCGATCACAATGGTACGCTGGGGCCTACTTCCTCGGGCGTCTTGTAAGACCGACTCGGCAAGGCAATTTGATCCAGTGAAATGTCGGTTGACAGCGTAAATCCCATGTATAATGCATGCGGATCGGTTGCATATCCGGTACAGATTCACACATCTTAGGCATACACTCTGAAAAAAGTCTTGGGTCGAATTTGACCCGCAGTCCGAGCTCAAGTTGACCTAATATTAATTTATAGGGTGGAAATTACCCTTTCTGTTTGTATTACGACGTGTATTTACGTTTCTAAATTCGATACGTTGTCAAAACCTGAACAAAAGGTTTCCACTTGGTATATTTCTATAGAGGAAAAAATAGGTCTCCACAAGATTTTCACGAAATAGATTCATGGATTTTACTCAAAAACTAGGATTAGTGATTAACGTAAGGGTATAAAAAAGGGCATATTTGGTCCAAATTTTTACCCAGGAAATTATCCGTGGTTGAAATAAGAGCATTTTAAAGAGACTTTTTGGCAGTCCAAAAATTGTGTACGCGAGAACAAAGAGATGTCTCCACAGGGATAGGCCTACACATTTGCGGATCATGTTTTAACGTTCGACGTAAATTATCACGCCCCCTTCGTCTTAAAAAAGCAACCCCCAATATTCCATTTTGCTTATAACTATGTAATGCGATACGGAATATTGTCTTCATACGACTCTAAGATTTTTAATTTAGAAAAACAAATGCGTTTTTAGATCTCAAGCCGCGACAAATTGCATCTGACCCCAGACGTCACAAAACAACCATAATTGGAAGCACAGCTAGGCAACAGACTATTCTCAATTTGTATCCTAAAATAAATCCTAATTTTAATGATCTAGGTAGTGGGAGCGTACTGCTCGGCACTATTGAAACAAAGTTGAAACTAAAACAAATCAAACTAAATCAAACTACCCAAACCAACCCAAATTAAAGCCATTGACTAAACGACTTAAGACGTAATGACGTCACGCTTTGGGGGCGAGAATGACCAAGCTCCCATAGAAAAGCACATTTAATCAAAGCACAGTCATTACATAGTCAACATTTTTTTAAAGCTTATTTTGATGTATCACTGTCAACATTATGTTGGTCAAACTAACGTAAATTAGTCTTATGAGGCATCATTTTGACACAAATTTGTAAAAATTATGCCTCATATGACTAATTATTTACGTTATTTGGACTAATATGTGTTAAGATTATTAATGACGTGAAATTATTTCTTCTAGTACACTGTCATGTTCAAGAATATAATGAAAGAAGTCAACAAATGCGTCTCTCAGGGACGTTTTTTAAATATTTCCATTAGTAATTGCTTAACAATTGAAATCTTACAAAATAATTTTCCAGGAATATACAGCACTCACAGAGCTAACACTGTGCTGGGTTAGTGGCCAAGCACCATTCCTTAACATTTTAGAATTGTTGCTGCTTTAAGCGATATAATGTACACATGGCAAAATGGACTACAGTGTATAACTTTAAAATCAGACAAGTGTCCCAAAATTGGCTAGAAGCGATTTGCGATATCAATAGTTCGACGCGAGAAGGCGAAACAAACTTGTTCTTTTCTTCAAGATTCATACACGGCATAAACTGTCATATCTACCCTGCAAAATCTTAAAACAAAAAAGCCATCGCTCTGAGAAAGTACAGCAACGAAACCTACCTCTAGTACCAAATTGTCTCACGTGCACACCCGGCTTAATTACAAACTCAACGTCGGCCCAGTTCAGACATCAATTCATCACTTGGGTATAGTACAGGTGTTTCGAACCGTGAGATGCTTGGCGATACACGGTGGTAAGACGCAATCTCCCGGAATCCCACCCGTGAGAAACGGCTTAATGCTCGGCGATTTTCCTCGGTGATCCCCGGCCCTAATGCGCAGATATTAACAGAACGTGAGCCAGCAGTAATATAAATCATGTACGCGCTGCAAGCATCACTGCTCATTGAAGAATACGATATTTCAAGCTGTGATGTGTTTGGAGCTCATAGTACATGGTGTATCCTAAAATAATGCAACAAAATATAACGGAATACCACACGTAGAATGTATAACTAACATCGATAATATGGATATGGTTTCAAAAATACTGGTTTCCACTTTAAAATGAGACATCAAACGTCCAAATCTGACAATGTTTGACAGAGTTATTTTTGTATGTTCTTTATTAAACATTATTTTGTTGGGAGGGGAATAATATGTCACTATGGTAGGTATTTCAGCATGTAACATTGAATGTACGGCTTACGATGTTTACTAGCAGCGGCTATCGTGCCCTGAATCGCAATTTTAGCACTTTCTGATGTGCCAGGATGACTTTTCTGTTCATAGTCAGCCTTGCTGCATCTGTTAGCCTTGGGATTGATCTCGATTTGCAATCCTGTATACGATGCAGTCAAGCCATCGTTTTGGTGGACGGCCTCAGGGTCTCTTTCCTTTTACATTGCCTTCTATAGTGCTATTTTAGGATATATTGTGGGTTGCATCATTTTAACGTGGCCAAAGTACTTCAATATTTGTATTGTTGCTCTGTCTGATATGTCTAGGTCCAAGTTGAGTGATTGCAAGTGTTACGGATCTTGTCTAGCCGGCTTTACTCCCAATATACAACAAAGACATAAAGCCTATTTTCGTCCTCTTTTTTTAACTGTTTGTGCCTCGGTGCCATACAGGAGTTTTGCCAGAATTAGAGTTTGGTACAGCTGCCTTTTGGTGTGGTGACTCCTGATCTCCAAAAGTCATTCAGCTTTTGTAAGGCTGTCCCCGCTTTCCTGATTCTTGCTTTGTCATTTGTGCTTGTTCCGTTGTCTGCTATTGTGAACCCCAGATACACAAAATTGTCCACTTTTCCCAAGTGTTCTTTATTTCTAGTCGTGTCATGGTGGTCTAGCAGGAGATTGCCCCCCCCCCCCCCCCCTGATAGTGCCAGGATGATGCATAAATGAAGTTGCAGGCCAGTAAATAGGCCTGAAATTGCACACGCCGGCCAAATCACGATTTGCATGCTCTAAATTTCGCTATAGCTTTTTTTCGAATGATGCGGTAAAAAATGCCAAGAAAAGTTTTGCAAATTTGATTCAAAGAGTCAGAGGAAAGTAGCCAGGAAATGCCTCAGATGGCACCACAGAGCATTAGGCCGTACGGTGTCCACGTTTTTCTTTTCATTTCGACCCCCTGGGTCTAAGAATACTCTTTGGTTTTTGACATAGTTTTGTCTGGAGATTGTGATTCAAAACAGTTCTCCACAAAAACGCCTGTCGAATTTGAGTAATTATCGACCAAAATCGGTACTAAATTATCAACAGCGATGGAGCAATTGTTTATGGTCGTATTACGCTAGCGTATAGCGCGTCCGTATTAGGTTGAAATCCATGCGCTCTGGTACCACGTGATCCTCATTCTCCAATTACATCTAAGATCATAAACCATTGTATCATTGCGAATCAAAACAATCACGGCGTCGCCCATGACATGTCACGATTGTCGCGTGTCGAAGACTCCGTGAAAAAAACAGTTGTTTTGTTCACTTAAAATATGTTACGGCCGAGAAAATCTTTGTGAAAATGACAACGAATTGGCAGACAAAGTTGGTGAGCCTAGACCTGCTACTGTTTGCTACAACTGCCGTACGAAAATTGGTCGTGAAAACCAGCCAAACAGTCATGACACTACATCGGGTTTACGCTAGTAAAACGTTGTGTGTTACCGCTAGATTATCCATCTAAGCCCCAAAGTTCGAAGCACGTCCTACCAGCCATGTACCTCATCTGCCAAATATCGCATGGGTGGTTAAAATTGTAACATTAATGTTCTAACTTCAGTGATTTTTTTATTTGTTCTAATTCTTACTTAATTTTAATGGAAAAGTTGAGAGAATTATGCTCAAACTGGTTATGATTGAACTGGTTGACGAATAAATATTGTCAGGACCAATTCTTTTTGACACTTTTAATTATTTTCATTTAGTTAAATGAATTTATTTTCAACGCTCTTTCTAATTGAAAAGTGTAACCCAGTTTAAACCTATTGAAACTACACACTGAAACATCCATTATGGAGTGTGAATATGTCCCTTTTTGAGAAAATATTTAATAATTGTACTCAAAATGGGCATCACACAAATGTATTCAAATTGTGCATACAATTTACTCTTTCTGTCATTTCAAATGTTATTGCAACATTGACTTTAATCACAATAATTGTTTAGAGACAAATCAGTATGCCCAGTAAGTTTACAGATCCAGTGTAAAATAAAACTGTAGGGTGGGTCAGGCACTATCACTCGTGGACCACAGCAACCAACACGTGGGTACAGGGCCACAAATTGTGAACATTTATTTGTTAATCCTCAATTGTCATGTGATTCTGTTTATTTTATTGTCACTTTGCAATGTTATGTTCCATAAGCGAGCACAGATGAATGTGTAGTGCTGACAAGAGTGTAATGACAAACAATAGATTTTGTGTGGATCTTATTTTTTATTTTTTTCCATTATTATGTATTTCATTACAAGCTCGCCTTACATGAAACCTATTAAAATAAAACGGCCCCCACCTCCAAACATAATATTAATAATAATAACAAAACAAAAACACCAAAAACGCACTTAAATAGATCAATATGGGCACCCATCAAGCCAAAGGGAGTGATTTACAATTAAAATTTAGACAGGGGTAAAAAGCTATATTTGTCACAAAAAACGTTGTAAACAGGGCCCAGACCAGGAAAAACTAAGGGTTTTTCCTGTCAAGGTTTTCTCAACGGTTTCATCATCCTGAACCTCAACCATTTGATATTAGCTTGGGGGCCACCCTGATTTTTGCCCCTAATTCAAAATGGCCGCCCAAATCCAAAATGGCCGCTAAAATTACATAAATTACATATATACTGCTAATTACGTTTAATATCAACGGTTTTTTTAGTGATTCTGTCGTCTTGAATGTACACCCAATGAATTTAGCTCCAGAGCCACCCAGAATTTGGCCTCAAATCCAAGATGGCCGCCAAAATCTAAAATGGCTGCCAAAATTACATAAAATACATATATACTGCTAATTACGTTTAATATCAATTTTTTTTGTGATTCTGTCATCTTGAATGTACACCCATTGAATTTAGCTCCAAAGCCACCCAAAATTTGGCCTCAAATCCAAGATGGCCGCCAAAATCTAAAATGGCTGCCAAAATTACCTTAATCAGGTTTATACTGCTTCTTGTTTTTTTCTGTCGGAGTTTTTTTCAGTGATTCCGTCATTCTAAGACCAAGGCCTTTGAGACTAGTCTGGGGAAAACCCAGGATTTATCGTCTAATCCAAGATTGCTGTCAAAATGGCTGTCAAAATGGCTGTCAAAATGGCTTCCAAAATGGCTGCCAAAATGGACATCAAAAGCATCTTACTTAAATTTAAAGTACTAAAGTTGGTTTCATTGTGGCGTCCTGAACCTAAGCCTTTAACTTGAACTGAAATTAACTTGTGGCTACCCAAGATTTGTCCGCCCAAATCCAAAATGGCTACCAAAATTACCTTAATCAGATTTAAACGGTCTCTTATTTATCCCCCGTAATTTAGTAAAGGACCTGGCTCAGACATGTATGCACATTATTTAGGAGAGGATAACTCAACTGTTCTAGGCTGATATGACCCCAAGGAACAACTTGGAATGTGTGCCAAAATCTCTATCAGAGGCGAACAGCCCGGAAATGACCACGCACTTTTTTAATTGACCATGCCCTTGTTTAAATGACCACGCCCTTTGTATCGGAAGTGCTACTTCCGACATAGCTCCGACATCTTCTAAACCGTTGGAGCTAGATATTTTTCTGATGTGCTCAAGGTGTTCATTTGATATTTTACAAGGACAGTTCTAAAAACCGTTCGGTCAACTTATTACCATACAAATAAATACATACACCGGGAATTTCCATATATATTTATTAGTTAAACTTTCCAAACTTAGAGCAAAGTTAGAACATTTGTGTCATCTACTAGAGTTTAACTGACAATTCGGAATTTAAACAATACAAGGATTTTTTTTAAAGCAAGAAAACAAGCATTTAATTATTATAAAGTAACAGAGCAGAGTCCAGGTATGAGAATTATGAGCAGAGTTCATTCAGTGATGGGTTCTTACAACAATCACCTCCCTTGCATTTGCAGTACTTGCAACAATAGATCCAAGTCACTCACCTTCTGGTTTTGAGATCACAATCTCGGGGACTAATGAATGACCCCTGCTTACAAAACCACAAGACGCGGCATAAGTTGACCGAACGGTTTTTAGAAATGTTCTTGTAAAATATCAAATGAACATCTTGAGCACATCAGAAAATATCTAGCTCCAACGTTTTAGAAGATACAGCTATGTCGGAAGTAGCACTTCCGATAAAAAGGGCGTGGTCATTTAAAAAGAGGCATGGTCATTTAAAAAGGACGTGGTCATTTTCGGGCTGTTCGCCCCTAATACAGATTTTGGTACACATTCCAAGCTGTTACTTGTGGTCATATCAGCCTAGAACAGTTGAGTTATCCTCTCCTAAATAACGTACATACATGTCTGAGCCAGGTCTTTACTAAATTATGGGGGATAAATAAGAGACCGTTAAAATCTGATTAAGGTAATTTTGGTAGCCATTTTGGGTTTGGGCGGACAAATCTTGGGTAGCCACAAGTTAATTTCAAAAGGCTTAGTTTCATAACGCCACAATGAAACCAACTTTAGTGAACTTTAACAGGACAGAACGAAGATGTACTCTAAATTTAAGTAAGATGCTTTTGATGGCCATTTTGGCAGTCATTTTGACAGCCATTTTGACAGCCATTTTGACAGCCATCTTGGATTACACGATAAATCCTAGCTATTCCCCAGACTAATCTTAAAGGCCTTAGGCTTAGAATGACGGAATCACTAAAAAAAAATCTGACAGAAAAAAGCAAGAAGCAGTCTAAACCTGATTAGAGTAATTTTGGCAGCCATTTTAGATTTTGGCGGCCATCTTGGATTTAAGGCCAATTTCTGGGTGGCTCTGGAGCTAAATTCAATGGGTGTACATTCAAGATGACAGAATCACACAAAAAAACGTTGATATTAAACGTAATTAGCAGTATATTTTATGTAATTTTGGCAGCCATTTTAGATTTTGGCGGCCATCTTGGATTTAAGGCCAAATTCTGGGTGGCTCTGGAGCTAAATTCAATGGGTGTACATTCAAGATGACAGAATCACACAAACCCCCCTCCCCCAAGAAAATGTCCTTGCTACGCCCCTGGGAACATTAATGGTGTAACCTAAGATATGCAGATATAAATGTCTGCTGCGTGGCCCCTGGGGGCATCCAAAAGAGGCTCCGTCAAATTGAGCTCTCACCTGAAACCAATTTGAAATGAAAGGGGTAAATTACACAGAGTACATAATGACCTCCGTGAGACACATTTTCCGCTGCAGACGCATCAATTGGTCACACACAAAAATGGTCTGGATCTGACACTTACACACAACAGCCGCCGGGTCCGTATTGGTATACAGAACACTGCGTAAAACGTTTACCTCGTCTTTTGATGAATACCCCCCTTCAACTGTTTCAATGATATGCGCCTCACGCACGTGCCATATTGAGACAGACGCATGATATGGCATTGGGAATATTTATATGCGGACTTATTAGTTGTATTACGTATGCTATGGGAGGTTTAAACCATTGAAAGTCAAACTTTTATGTAACACAACAAAACTTCGAATAAACCTGGCTGGGACATGTTTTATTGGCCGTTGAGACATAACCACGTGTCGGGTTCTCGACCAACTTGGCTAAACCGTCTCAGTTAGTTATGAATGTAGGTAAAATAACTGCGAACGGGTTGGTTCGAGTGTTTTACAAAAATAAAGTCACGGGCGGGATTAAAGTTTGACCGACATGACACGAAAGGTATTATGGGCAGGAGCTATTTTTTAGTGATCAAACTTTCGCGCCCGTGCATTGATTTTGTCAAAATCTGTTCGCGCTGTCGGCCTGTAAATATTATTGTGCCCTCTGTTCATACTTTTTAAAGAGCATTGTAACTGCGAAAGTACAATAGTACTACACTGTATCACCAAGACTATCACTAAGTTGCCCCTGCAAATGAAACACTGGTACGGTTTATGGGCGCACTGGCCTAATTCAAGCCCGATTGAAAACAGTGTAAAATCAACAGGGCCAAGTTTCATGCAAACCGACATCACTGGGGTTTCTCAAACAACAATCAAAATATTGTCTTGGTCTTTATCTTTCCATTTCAATTTTTGATGAGTTAGCCAATTACAGTTTTTAATATTCACACCAAAAGAAACTCACCTCCCGAACAGTGATACTTCCCCAGCCTGCACTCAGCCGTTTTACAAATGGCATCCCTCCACGTTGTCTTTTAGGGCAATTAGGACCCATTTTTCAACCGTAATCTGAAGTCTGCCCTCATATTAAAGTCCAAAAATCAGGGAGTGGATCCTAGGCTATATTTACACAATCCCACATTTTTTGCTAATGAGCTCGCGTGGAAATTCCTCCTCCAGTTAGGGTAGTGCACCCTTTATACGCTACTGCTGTATAGCAGATGTCACTCAGTATGATGCCTAATAAAGGGCATGTGGCGATTAGCCTCTTTGTATGCATTAATGCTTTAGCGCTCGGGGCGGCCACCGGTACTGATACTGTAGAAAAAACGCATCGGCGCCAAAGCATGTTAATAACGTGCAAATCGACCACCGGCTTTGGTAAAACTTTAAGCTTTAGTGAAAGACGCAACTGCAAGGAATTATTTGCACACTGATCGAAAAACACCAATTGCAGGGGATTTTTGTTCATGTACTTACCTCTCAGCGGAGTATTGCCTGCCGTAGGATTTTTCTCCGTCAAATATTGGATTTAAATGGAAACAAAAAAGCGAATTGTATACTGAGGCCCTTTATAGATCAGGTGTTTCTAGGTATCTATCCTAATAGGTCAACGTGAACACGACGGGTAGTGGAAGGATAGACATTGCTGGCCCCATGGCCCGTGATTATTTCAGTCTGGTGCAGGGATGCGATATCAAGAAAGCCAGAGTGAATATACGTTAAAGCTAAAGCATGTTGGGGATCATACCACAAGAGGGTGCAAGTCAAAAGCATTAATGAACATTTTTAGGGGGGTGGGGGTGACTTTTAACGAAATTTTAACTTAGTTTCTATTCTAACTGTAATATGCCACTAGCTATTAAAAACAGATTACAATAAATCATAACCGTATAAATAGACAAGCTTGAAACTATTGAGACATCAAAGTATGAAAAACATGTAGAATGACTTGGACAGTTTGTTATACCCTTTCATGTAAATTTCATCGAGAGTCTCGACATCGAGCTAACGTCAAAGCCTAAACTACCATTCAGTAAATTGCGGGCGATCTATACTTGCCGACTTCGTCGCGGTGGCACATTAATAGCGTATAGGTAATTCAACGACCCACTCGACTTGTATCCAAAACGTTTAACGTATATTAACTGAGGTAAAACGCAGGCTGGTATATCTGTACGGCTGTGCACTTTCCACCAACACAATTGACGAGAAAAACAAATCTGACAAGATATACATAATAAGATTTCAGAAAAAAGAAAGAAAAACCAAATGGTATTCCACGCCACACTACCCACGATGATTTACTGGACACTAAAACTACCCTCTCGACTCCGACGCTAAAACTTTCCAGCTTATCCGAAGCCAAAGATGTAAAACAAAACAGACCTGTAATTATTGGTTTCGACAGATTGCTAATGCTCGCAATTTGCAAGATCGGATTCCCGCCAAAACGGCCAGAGCATAATTGTCTTGTCCTATAAACCAGGAGAAATAAGGTAATATTACGCGAGGCCCGGCGTGGTGAGACGTGGAAGGCAGATGGGTTGCGGGCGCAACGGGGAGGTCGGGTTGCGCTCGTTAGGCAAGTGCGAAGTCGAGTCGAGGCATCCAACCAGATGTGTTCCATAGCCCCAGGGGAAGTTGGAAGAGATGTCTTCCACTGGTGATCGGTCATCGGATGGACAGGTGCATCCCTGGGTTGCTTAGGGTTACACTGCTGCGAAGCTCAAAGAAAGAAGGGGATGTTGATGATGATGATGATGACTGTGAAGTGTCACTCGATTGATGGTTATAAAATTGCTCGGGTGTTGCATGTACATCATTGTCTGGAATTATGAATTCCCTGGTTTGCAGATAACGTCAATGTTTTCTTGAATGCTTGATACTGGACGAGAGGTCAAGGCCGGTGTTGTGTAAGCAGGTACACAATGAAATATTGGCGCAGTGTTGTTTAAAGACCATTTTTTTGCAGCGGGGTCCAATGTTCATTATGGCACTACTGATATTACTGTGTGCGGTAGCCCAGCATGCATGGCAAGGCCGCCACACCCTAAAGTATCGACAGGACAAGAAATACAAAGCTTATAGGCACAGCATTCAGTGGCGGATAAAGGAAGGTACCCCCCCCCCCCTCCCCCCCCCCTCCCCCCCCCCTCCCCCCCCCCTCCCCCCCCCCCCCCCTCCCCCCTCCCCCCACCCCCCCCCCCCCCCCCAATTGCAAAATAAATAACGAAAATAGGTAGTGTCGATTATCGATGTAAATGTATTACGTAATTTAAAAGAAAACTGGCCAGAAATCACCTCATATTGCAACACAGAGCATCTACATTCCAATTTATTTCGTAGTGGGCCCCATACTCCACGCCGTAATAAGCCATTTGCGCGTGACTCCGAGTTAAATTTGAATAACATCTGGTACACACAGTCGTGAACCACATAACGACCGAGGATCGATATTGTGTTTTCCTTTCTTCCTTTACTTAACCCAATCCCCATTGCTTTGCGCTTGCACTGTCGATCGAGGACAGAATTCGGACAAGCAAACCGTCGATCGAGGATCCTTTGTTCCCTTTGTTCTCTTTTGTGTTTCGATCCTCGATCGTAATGCAAGACAAGAACACTGACTTGCTCACACAGCTTGGCACAGTTTAACTTTAAATTATCCAGACCAAAGACGCTGTTGCTATATCACGTGATTCGGGGCAAGCCTTACGCGTCATACGCTAGCAACCCCCAGCTCTGGAATGGTCTGGTATCTTTTTGCCATTCTCACCCATTGTAAACTGTAAACAATGTATTGGTGCTGAGCGTCTCTTACGTAACTATGCAAAAGATTGCCCCGAATCACGTGATATAGCAACAGTGTCTTTGGTCTGGAGAATTTAAAGTTAAACTGTGCCAAGCTGTGTAAACAAGTCAGTGTACCAGATATTATTTAAATTTAACTTCGTGGTCACGCGCAAATGGCTTATTGGCTTCGCGCTACGCGCTCACCGGAGTCAAGTTTTGTAGGTGAATGGTACAACCTGTGTGTTTGCTGCCACCATGCGTCTTAATGTTTCTGCATGTGAACAATAACTGGTCATTTTGATGCCTACACAATACATCCACGGAAATGGATTAGTTTCGTGGTTGATGCGATACTGGCGATTACAATATCATTGCCATAACATTATGTTATACGACTGTGACAACAATAATTACAAATGACAGTCATTGTATGATGTTTCAAAACAACTAGCTTACCACAGAAACCGACAATTTCATGGAGATGATTTGGTCTGGTTTTAATACTGACAATACAGCGGATTAAATTGCGATAGTACTGTAGATAATAACGACGGTGACAATTGTCATGACATGCGACTATAACGAATGTGATGACAGGTGACGGCCATAGTGGTGTTTCTAAAGAACTATAGTTTATCACGAAAACTAGTTTAAGCGCAAGACTTGCTCTGTGACTGACACGACAGCCGGCTTCAATTAATATCCACACTTACTGAATTTTGAAATTATTTTCGTGCAAAATGAATTTCTGGCCCGAACCTTCTCCATCATCCTGAATAAGATTACGACAGGCGTTTTCTTAAAACAGGGGGTGGGGTAGGGGTGTGACATGGCTCTGCTTGTTTTAAAACAACGTGAGGGATTATGTAGTGTAGATTTAAGAGAATATACCCAGCACGATATGAGACCGAGGGACTCCCCTTTAGTTCCCCATACCTATACACTCACTATAGATACTAGTGATACCTACCAAGTGTAAATGATACAGTGCGCCGTCTTCTTGATATCCAGGATTCATTAAGTCCTTGTACCTGACCTCGACGGGGGTGAGGGGAAAAGAAAATATCCATTAAGAATGAGACGGGAACACCGAAATGCAATGCCGATGTTCTTACGAGGACGAACGTCAGCAGAGAACCACACGGGGAAAACCGTCGTCCGATCGCCACGGCCAAATTTCCAAGCAGTGTCCAGGAAATAGGGCGGGCAACGGGGAGGGCAAATCTATCATCCACCGCTGTTTTTAAGCTACATACAGTTTTGCGCATGTGCCATTTTCAAATCCAGGTCAAATAAAATGCATAATTCATAATAGTCTTGGTTGCAAGACGTCCTAATCGCTTTTTAGAGCGCGTAGGCCGCCGATGCGGGCGCCATCTAACGTACGCCGTAGACACACCATGACCTTAGAATAGGACGTCTTGGCTAACGGACGTAATCACTCAGAAACAATTCGGAGCAGAAATTGCCTGCATAATTACGTGACGTAACAGAAACTTGACCAATGACTCAACGATTATGCATATTACGTAACGCGATTATACACGCAACGTCACACGCGCATGCAAATGCGACACAATTCTGCGATTATGTCAGTTAGCCAAGACGTTCTATTTGAAGGTAATGGCGTGGTCTACGGTATACGTTATGGCCCTGTCACACCAGACCATTTTAGGCCAACGCGTAAGTAACGTGTTGTAATGTTGTTAACACGCTGGCAAACGCTGACCAACGCTAGGCCAGCGTTAGCAACACGCTGAGCGCGTTACTCACGCGCTGAGACATGCTGTCACACGCTGAGGAAAACATATTTTTTTTCAACATACATACAATTTCCAGCGTTTGCCAGCGTTTGACTGTACACGCTGGCGGAGCGTTGGAGGTTTGTTACTCACGCGTCGAACACGCTAGACGATCGTTATCAACCCGCTACTCACACGCTGGCGCACGCTGGCGTACGATGGCGTACTCTGGCGACACGCTGGTTATGGCCCTGTCACCCCAGAACGTTTTAGGCCAATGCATGAGTAGCGCGTTAAAAATAGTTGATACGCTGGCAATCGCTGAACTTTCACAGAAAAAGTCAAGTGGAACCGTGATTTCCGCGTGTCTATACAGGTTGATAACGGGTTCATAGCGTATGCCAGCGCGTGAGTATCGTGTGAGGAACGCGCTCAGCGTGTGAAGAACGTATCACTGATTTATAGTAAAAATACGACAGCGGGTCGCCAGCGTGTGAGTAGTGGGTTAGTAACGATCGTCTAGCTCGTTCGACGCAATATTAACGACCACCCTGCGCGCCGCCGGGCGTGTGCAGGCACACGCTGGCAAACGCTGAAAATGTTAGGTATGTTGAAAAATGTATTTTTGCCTCAGCGTGTGACAGCGTGTTCCAGCGTGTGGGTAACGCGCTTAGCGTGTTGCGAACGCTGGCCTAGCGTTGGTCAACGTTTACCCGCGTGTTACCGAAATCCCAACACGTTGGTCTAAAACGTTCTGGTGTGGCAGGGCCATTAGTGTAGTAGCGCGTCGGCTTGTTATACATCTAACCATGTGGTCGTTGCAGTACGCTGGCGCGCGTTGGAACGCGCTACTCACGCGCTGGGCAGTCGTTCATCAGTCGTCGAGCGCGTTACTAACGCGTTTCTCACGCGCTGGCGAACGCATTGAACCCGTTAACAACGCGTTATGGACACGCTGAAATTACGGTTCCACTTGACTTTTTCTGTGGAAGTTCAGCGTTTGCCAGCGTATCAACTATTTTTAACGCGCTACTTACGCGTTGGCCTAAAACGTTCTAGTGTGACAGGGCCATTAGAGGGTGCCCGCATCAGCGGCCTACGCGCGCTTCATACCGTGATTAGAACGTCTTGCAACCAAGACTAAATTCATGAGTGATAACCGCGACAAAAGGACGATCAAAAACCAGAAATTACCGATGAATACTGATATTAGAGGCTTTTAAATTACCATAAGTTTATTCATAGGAATATCCGTGATGTATATAATAAAGTCCCCAAAACAAGCAAAACTGGTATGACAATCGCTAAATTCAACCTCAAACACAGACACACCGTTTCGTTATTCATAAAGGAAAGGATAGTTTCAGGACAAATTTGACAGTGATGTTTACATTTTCCAAACTTAAAGAAAAATGGTGTGTATACAAAAATTGTGATCTCTTTGAATCGTGTTTTCGTAAGAGCAAACCCAGCAAGTGATAAATAAAACTGGGTTTCAATATTAATTTGTTTTTCTGCTTGAAAGGAGTTTTCCGCAACGCGATATTGCGGGCAATTATGATGCCCGTGTAAATGAGTCTCGAATATTGTTTAATAAGAACACGTTCGGAAATACGCGGTTCTAGATTCTGTACCCAAGTTGTCAAATCTTGGGCCAAATACGTGGCAATTTTTTTATTTTAAATTTGAATGAACTCATGAAAATGTAAGCCCCTAATGTCAGTATATTCCGGTTTTTGATCGTCCTCTAAGGCTCCGATAACCTCAGTATCTGTCATTTAGTGTAGATACGCACAGTTATGATAATTGGCCATTACAGCTTCCCGCATAGTGTATACTGTACACACTACTCCTAACCCAGTCTTGACGCAAATCCTATGCCGGATGAAGACCCCCCCCCCCCCCCCCCCAAGACCCCCCCCCCCCCCCCCCCCCCCCCCACTTCCAACACACCCGCGGTATTTTCATCGGGACTCAGTCAGTCCGCAGCGCACGCGTTAATGAGGTCATATCCTAAACTTTATTTGCAGGGCCTACGTCGCAAAGCTGCCACAAGACTTACGCGAGAATTTGCGAGAGTTCGACAGCTTTGTTTTCACGAGCTACACGTTGCAAATTGAAACAATGATTCTCCAAGATGGCGTTGTAAGTGGAAAGCTAACATTTTTCTGAATCGAATGATATAAAATATGACGAGATTCATTATGTTTTTGAGCAAAGTTTGTTCATTCGAAGTTAGGGTATGATTTTGAGGAAAACTGTTGCCGTGTGTTTAGTTTCTGCGCCAAAAATTATTGCCAAAATGATCATTACATATTGATAAAGGAAGCAATGATCTTTCGTTTGATATACAATTTAGCCTGTGGCGACATGTTTCTCATGTATTCTGCGACGATTTTCGTGCGCGCGATTTCAACTTTTTCGGCCATGTCTTTCGGCTTGTACATACGCAGAGCGTGTATTTCATTATGCACATGTGCACATGATATGTGCATATAATGTGCTGGATATCCACTAGAAGTAGATGGAGATTGCACAGTAGTCAACAGATACAGAATTGTTTTGTTTTGTTTTGTGTGGCTTATTTAGGTTTCTGCCTTCATATGTCATGCATACAACAACATTCGTTCATGTATAAAAACGACTGAGGCCTATGTTTTTGTTCAAAATTATAAAACTTGTTTAATAGTTACTGCTAAACTTTTCCCTTTTCTGATGTCTTCCATTATATGTTTCTTATACTAGGTAGTAGGTCATGCCGTCCACCACCATGGCCATGCCCACCGCAGCCATCGCAGCCATCGCCAGCATGTCGGGAGTCTCTACAGAAGACCAAATGCAAAGCTCTTGTCCTTGGAGATTCTCTCACAAAATATCTCGAAGAGAACATCACTATTGAGTTGGTTGATTTGCAGGTAGTGACTCGTCGCGGTACAATTTCTGGCCTTAGAAAGTATTTGCTTCATCAGCATGACATCAACTTCACAACTGTGCCTGACATTGTAATTATTCGTGTTGGGACAAATGGTGTAGAGTGGGGTTTCCAAAGAAGTGTGGAGAATAGTTAAAGATTTAATTGTACTGGTGGATATATACAGCACGTGTTTTTTACATAAGTGTTTTAAATAATATACATGACTTTGTGTCAGTGTTGTGCAAACACAGTGCAGCTGAAACAGATCGAAACCGAGTCTGGTCGAGTCGGTCAGTTGTCAAATCATCTAGGACTTAATGCCAAAAACTATGCCAACAAAGTTTTGAGCTACAATGTAAATTTGACACAAACAGTATATTACTTTATGAATGCAGATTGTATTATTTATATTATCAGTGATATAATTTATGTGCATTAACATTTATATTAGCACAATTTATGTCTTATTTAAAATCATTTGTTCTTGCAATGTTAGAAGCAGGTATATATACATTGTAATTTAATATTTACAATAATGTAATGCAAAAGAAACTATGCCAAAGACATCAAGCAGAGATACAAAACACTTCATTTACTTTTGTAACAAATCTCAATGGTTTGCATTTTGAACATAATGCCAAAGCTGATGGTAATTATCATCTTCACTATGTTGTCATTATTTTAATTTGAATGTTGGCCATATTTTTGTTAATGTTTTGCTTAATTGCTAAACATGTATTATCTCATTATCAACCCTAATTTTGGTCATTTCTTCAATCTGTATTTATGTACATGTACTTGATGTAATTGATGATGTAATCAAAATAAGTTTTCACAATTTCAGGGTTTAATTTAACAATTGTATTCAAGTCATATAACATCAACAGGGTATATTAATATAAGCAATAACATGCAAGTTTCAAATAAAAAGTGCAGTTTCTTTTATAAACCAACCTCACAATACAGATATAAATTATTGTAAAAGTGTTTATTTATCAATGTTATTGTTATCAATAAATTTTAAACAACGACTTCATTTGTTGCTTGTTTTTTTTATTTTTTTATTTGGCTGTATACATTGTATTACGCAGGCAATATTATTATTTTTTTAATCAGTCCACTGTTAAAATGATTAAACAAAATACTGATTAGCAGAACTCTTTTCGCTCGAGCTTACAATTAAAAAAATACACGAAAAAGAACTGTGTATTGTAACTACACGTTATCACGAAGCCTTTTTCAATGACGTCATTTTCGACCAATGAGGGCGCAGGAAGACTATGGACTGTCATGGTGGGGTGTTCCGTTCGTTACTTTCTTTTGAACATTAGGATTTTCTGCGCCCTGACTGGACTAAGTAAAAATCAACCCCAAATCGACAGTTTTTTGATAGAATATGAAATTATCTTTAACATTAGTGTGAAATTGGATTGTGGCCACCGCCAGAAAATGGACAAATCTCGTCATTTTTAAAGGTCAATTTGTTGGTTTCGGAAGTTCTTTTTACGTTATAAATTTCACCCTCTAAATGTCATATAATTTCCAATATGATTTTATAATATACCAGAATGGTTCCTTATCCAAAATAAAATATACATAATATTGACAGTCGGTGAATAAAACGGATGGTTCGGACCAAATTCTAGGCGTCGTCGCCAGCTCATTAAGTATTCAAAAACGAGGTCACACACAAAGTGCCATGCATAAAGCGCACATAAAATGAACGGCTTTTCAATGCGCTGCGGACTGACTGGACTATATCGACGCCGTAATATGGTGGAAGAGAGCAGATATAAAACCTTGACGAGAAAACTATCGACGAGTTAAGACGGATTGTAGACCACAAAAGCCTAGAATATCAGGTAAAAAGAGACGATTTTTTAGAAAGGATTTAATTTTAGCCCTTAAAAATTGGGAGATTTAAATCCCTCAAGAGAACTATCTAGCATCAAACTCCAGTTGGGGTTTACCCTCAAACGAGGTAGCGGGTCAAACATGTTCTTCCCAAATTAAGAAAAACATTACCGTAAACACGTGGTAAATACTAGCCATGCCATAATACATGATATCCTAAGCTGTACCATTACACACGTTCTAAATGGGGTGTCAATCAACAGAGGTCCGTGACTTGGTCAGAATGGGCGTGGGAATAAAATTGCCCAATGCCTTGTGTACAAAATGCTTTCAACATCATTTGTAACCCGCTCCATCAAAATCAGGAATAAGTCGCAAAAAGCTTTCTAATTATACCCATCACAAGTGTGTATCTGTTCAGGTTAACGAGTTATGGTTTGATGAAGATGACAGTTGTATATTTATTTGCCGAATCCACATTCCGAGAAAAACACCTTTGAAATAAACAAAATTGACCCAAATCATACGGACAGCGCACACAAATCCTCTTCATTTTCATCTTTATTGATCGTGTTTACATACAAAACATTAATGACAATAATCTGTGATAACTATACTTCCTAAAAATACAATGTTCAGAAAATCGACTTGGTCACGATTTTCACCCATGCGTTCACTTCAACGGCCAATTGCGTAAAACGGCCTCAGCGACTTATTCCTGATTACGATGGAGCGGGTCACATTTGTGTACAAGATTTTGCCAGCATGCTTCATGTCACTGTCACTGCAAGTCACCACAAGTCTGAGGCCCACACAGAGATAAATGAAGCCGTAACATAACATAACATAACATATTTATGAAGCGCCTTTTCCAAAGGATACAAAGAATACAGAAATCATGAAAACATGACACACAATAAAACAAGGTACAATTCACAAGGTTCGATTAAACAGATGTGTTTTTAAGAATCTTTTAAACTGTTCGAAGGGTGAAGCATTCCGGATGGTAATGGGGAGAGAGTTCCAGCTTCGAGGCCCGCCGATGGAAAATGACCGGTCCCCAGCACTCTTTGGGGTTCATGGAACAACCAGATTGGATTGTGAACGGAGACCTTCCGTTTGGGTTTGCTGAGGTCGAGTAAGCCCGAAATGTATGGTGGAAAAATGTTGGACAGAGTTTTGCAAATATTCAGTGCCATCCTGAAAGCAATCCGCTGGTGGACTGAAAGCCAATGGAGGTCCATGGGTAGAGGTGTGACATGAGAGAACTTTGGCTTCAGATGGATAATTCGCGCAGCCTTGTTTTTAAGTTTTTGAAGACGATTGAGATCATAATGGTTAAGTCCAATGAGGAGAGAATTGCAGTAGTCTGGGCGTGAGAGTACAAGTGCACGTACAACAGAATGACAGCTGTCGTAGTCCAGGTAATTGCGTATCATTGTTGTTGCGAACAGGCTAATTTGAAGAGCGCCACCGCGCGGTTGTGTTGCTAGCGGCGAGGCATGTGACAGCAAAATAGTGGGCTGTGTTTTGGATGGTAAGCGTTATGATTTCCTTTATAATATTACTCTTTGATGATTTAATGATGTTTCATGTTAAATTGATTATTAATGAATCCTTGTGATTATAAATCAAGTAGTTTTAAGTTCTTTTGTCATATTTTGAGGGTGTTTAAAACCCTGGAGACTCCATGTTATTTTAGGTGACGGAAATAGACGCTTTTTAGGTTTAAAGAGCTCGTACACCGTTCTCATTTCTTGTGTTATGTTTTTGCAGACGAATTTACCGAAGTCAGTACAACCGATCACCAATGGTGCTTAACATTGATAGTTCACGACCCGATAGTGAAACTTCTTGTTATTCATGAGCTCCATGTCGGCTGACTGTAATTCTGTGAATCCACCGGCCTATGCTACATGCGATTGTGAAACTACCGAGAGTTGAATAAACTTATGACACCACGCAGCCTAAACCAGTGGCATTCCGAGTCAATTCATTTCACGGTGACCCAGACGTGATAGCCAGTTATCATACGCACTCCAACTAGTGCAGTACCGGATTTTCCACAACCCACTATGGAGGATACCACAGGATGGTGCTGAGGTCCCGCGGAAAAACACCAATGGAGAACCCTGATAAAACTTCAATGGAAGACCCCTCAAGGGCCCCATCCAAAGCAAACTCCATTGCCCATGGCTCTCGACATGGATCCCAGGTATCAGAGCGTTCCAGGCGGAGCTATGTAAGCCGCATTATACTAACATTAGCACCTCACAACAATCACAAATACTTGTCGTGGAAAAAGAGAAAGAGTTGGCAGCAGCGAGACAACTACTATACTCATAGAGGATCAAGATAGAGTGGAAACGTCTCAACTAGATGAGCAATTAATGGAAGCACAGAGAAAGCGGGAGGAGTTGTCCCTACGACAAAGAGAGTTGGAGATGCAAAGGAGGCGTCAATTGGAAGAGGAAGAAATGGCGTTGGAACGTGCCCGCCTGCAAGCTGAACATGTAGAGCAGTCCATCCTGAAAAGAAAGGAAGAGTTATCCAGACAATTGGAGCTCAGGGGACAAATAGCAGAGGCGGAACTCAGCCTCACCCATGCCAGAACTTTTTCTGCCATAGTTAAAGGTTCTACGCAGACCTTTCGTGGAGAATTGCTGTTTAATAATTTAAAATGTGCCTTGGTTTGTAAGTAACAGGACCAGGGGTGATAAAATGGTATAAAATGACATTAATTGGGGTTAATCACCGTAAATGTAATTGGCCCCCTCATTAACATGTTCAAACACTGACAAATGGTGGCGCTGTTCGTGACGAACATTCGGCAACCCCCAAAAAGAAACAAAATTATAGTCTGGTACCTGACAATACGTCTGGACACTAGATAAGCCCCGTACGATGCCGCTTCACGGCGTGCGTGCAGCATGCGATCCGCGTACGTAAATACATGTACATGTACAATGTACATGTACACACTGTACATGTACATGCGAGATGCCATGCACGCGGGTACGCACGCAGCAGATTTTGTTCAGACATGGCGAGTGAAGACGACAGTTCGGGGCCGGGGAGCGCATATTCCACAGAACCGGACGAAATATCCGCTTTTTGGCTTGCCCGAAATATTGTTGGCACTGCAGTTTGTTTCAACAACCTTTTAAATTTCATGCCAAACGACTCGTACATATTTTGCTCGAAGAAATCCGGCTCCAAGTGTTCGCTGCATAGCGTGGAGCTTGGTGTCGGGCCTGTCCACTTCGCCCGAGTCAGCCGGACTTTGGCAGTCCAAATCCGTCTTTATTTTGGATCAGTTGGAAATGTGTGCATGCTCACGCCATCTTTGTTGGTGTTGCTGCAACCTGCAGCAACACATCTGGCTGGCATTCTTCTTTAAAATAAGAAAACTCGGAACAATTCCTTTGACAATAACTTGAGTCGACCATCGACTGAATGATTTTGCATCGATACGCGTGGCACATGATGCATGCATGCACGGGCACGCTGGTCGCGACGTCGAAGTCTTCCCGAACATACGTCACAATTATGCAAATTTTACATGTTAATAAGCTACCATTCTAGGGGCAGGGCCGGTCCCCCAAAGCACTTTATAAACAAAATTCTTATATTAATTACCCTAAAATAAAACTTTTATAAACTGAAAATCACTCAATTAGTTATAATCTTTAATTTAAACTAATAAAAACCACATTTCTAGGACCCTTTAAAGAAACTGATGCTGAAACTGATAAAAACATTAGGGGTTTTGATGATTTCGTTGATGCGGCAAACGCCCGCAAACGGGCAGAACCGAGTTCCAAAGTGAATCCAAATGTTTTACCATCCAAAAATCCACATGAGTTTCAATTGGCACATAGTTTGCCTGAGCGTTCTCGCCCAAGCATTTCAGCTGTGCCTATGTCTGCAACTGCTACTGCTTATGAGCCCTTGCGTACGTACGCAACAGCGCATCTTCACGCCCCTAGCGACCCGCTGCCGAGTGATGCTTCGCCATTAATCTTTGTTGGTAATTTTGTTCCTTCCACAGGTAAATCATCTCCAGGGGCACTCCCTTCGACCACAACACTAGCAGGTTCAACCCCACCTGTAAACCCCAAGGTGTCTACTCCTCAAGATTTAATAAATCAAATGATGATGACATCTATGTTGTCAGCATCGGCAGGGGGAATCAACATGGAGATTCCGAGCTTCAGTGGAGGGGACCCCTCCGACTTCCGATGTTTCGAGGCCATGTTGAGGGATGCGTTAAGCCACTAATTCATTTAAGTGAGTTGCAAAAATACTTTATAATTCGTTCGAAGTTAGGTGGCCAAGCGAAGAAAGACGTTCTCGGCTTAGAACATGATGATAAATCGTTCACCAATGCCATGATGAAACTAAAGCGTCTCTATGGGGATGTCACAGTCTTGATACGTAGGAAAATAGAGGAAATCACAACCTGGCCAAGACTGCGTGCATACGAATCAAAGGCACTAGTCGTATTTGCATCCGTCATCTCTACACTGGTCACGCAACTCCAGAGTGCCCCGGAAGGCCGATCAGATTTGCAGGCCAACTCAACAGCCTGTGTGCTTTATAGCCGACTATCACCAACCCATCAGACTGCATTCCTACGCCACATGGAGAAAAGGGGATCAAGAATTTCTCACTGACAGATATCGATGAATGGCTTCAAGAAGTAGCGGCTGTTGCTCGAAAGAAAATGCAACTGGAGGAAAGCCAGCAGAATGGGCATCCTACAACCTGTAGAGATAAGCGTAGCAAAGGCGTGGCATTCCATACACAGGCCAGCAACAGCCGGACCACCGGAGTTTCGAGTGGCTAATAGGGTAAAAAGAAATTTGTTTGAAAATGCCCATATTGCACATACGATCATTGGCTATCCGGATGTGCCAAGTTTAAGTCACTGACTGTCGAACAACGTATGAAATGGATTAAAGAAGGAGGTGTGCTAGAAAACACAAGGAAGGGCAAGAATGCAACCTGACAAAGACATGCATGGAGTGCAATAAACTACATCTAACGGTGCTCCACAATCTTCTTGCCCAACCTGGCTTTGGTGTGTACTATTCACAGTTCAACCCAAACCTGTCTTTGTTTTATGGGGACGGCAACCCTTGGCGCTCCAGAGAGGTGAGCATGAAGGTTTTACCCATCATCCTTTACGGCCACAACACTAAACTAGAAACTTACTGCTTGCTAGACGATGCTGCCAATTTCTCAATGATGTTGACCGAGGCAGCAGATGCCCTAAATCTTGAGGGTGATGAGATGGAGATGCCGATAGCCACTGCCCGAGAAGAGTGCATGCCGTGCAAGGGAGCAATCATGAGATTTGATATCGCTCCAATCAATGATCCTTTGAATAAGATTCCAGTGAACAACGTTTTTTCCTCTAAGATGCTACGACTTTCTGAGCATACAGTACCTGCCCGCTTGCTGCAAGAGAGATGGACGCATCTGAAGGACTTACCACTTCATGACTGCAAGAATGTCCGCCCATTGACTTGATCGTGCCAATGGAGAGTCATTTTGGCCCAGATGGTGCACCGGTGGCTGTCCGAACAAAACTTGGTTGGGCTGTACAGGGCCCAACGATGAACTACCGAAGTTGTAGTGAGGTTAATCTTCTCTGCAGACGTACCCAATCCGAGTCTGATGCCATTCTACATGAGAATGTTCACAGACTGTGGAACAACGATGTTAAGATGTATTCCGACCGCAAGCAGGTTACCCGTTCAAAACAGGACCAAAGAGCTGTTGATCTGCTTTAGTTCAAGTCCACATACATGAACGTGGGAGAAGTGAAGCGAATTGCGACGCCGCTCTTGTCGAGATGTGATGGGGAAAAGTTGTCCTGCCCTGCAAGCTCCGTCCCACCTACATTAAAACGAAATAAGCATTATTTGAGAAAATATCCAGAACGGATGATTTAATGATGTTTCATGTTAAATTGATTATTAATGAATCCTTGTGATTATAAAGCAAGTAGTTTTAAGTTCTTTTGTCATATTTTGAGGGTGTTTAAAACCCTGGAGACTCCATGTTATTTTAGGTCTCGGAAATAGACGCTGTTTAGGTTTAAAGAGCTGCATACACCGTTCTCATTCCATGTGTTATGTTTTTGCAGACGAATTTACCGAAGTCAGTACAACCGATCACCAATGGTGCTTAACATTGATAGTTCACGACCCGACAGTGACACAGTGAAATAAGCATTATTTGTGAAAAGATCCAGAACGGGCAGAGTTGCACCACCAGAAAATTCAAGAGCTCAAAGGCGCAGGTCTCGTCCGCATCCTAACCAACGATGAAAAGGAGAAGGACTCAGGCCCCCACTGGTATTTCCCCATCTCATGTCGTTAGACAAAATGGTAAATCACGACTCGTGTTCAACTGTGCATTTCAGCATCAAGGAAGATTCCTGAATGACTGTTTGCTCCCTAGGCCGATCCTTGGCTCGTCCTTGATTGGAGTACTGTTACGCTTCAGAAAGCACCAGGTAGCCATCTCTGGAGACATTTGGGCTATGTTCCACTATGTGATGGTCTTGCTGAGCGATCGCAGCATGCTTCGTTTTCTCTGGAGGGATCTAGAGCCCAATGCCGAACTAGAGGAACTATAATGGAATGTCCTTCCCTTTGGCACTACGTGCAGTCCTTGTTGTGCCTCATATGCTCTCCAGAAACGTGTCAGGGATAGTTGTGGCGACCCTGATGTACTTAGAAGTGTAGTCTCGTCATTTTATGTTGACAACTGTCTCGATGGCAAATCAACAGCAGCCGAAGCAAAAGATCTAGTTCAGAAACTGTGTCAGGTGCTAGGAACCGGGGGATTTCCGATTGTGAAGTGGGCCAGTAATATTCCTGAAGTCATCACAGACCTACAAGAAGAAGCCCGCTCAAGTAGTACCGAGAGATGGCTTAGTCTGAGTGGTGATTCCCCTGAGGAAGCAGTGTTAGAACCCAGGTGGAAATTAATTTGAAAGTGTATGACGACTCGTACAGTCTATCTGGACCTACTTGACTCACTAGACGGCCGACGCATTCCTCCTCTCGTTCAGCCGTTTCCGTTCCCGAAGAGGAACCCCACACGAAATCCTTAATGATAATGGAATAAACTTCAAAGGAGGACAGACTGAACTGACTAAGGCCTTTGATGAGATGGCACCTGAACTCCAGGAGAGACTTGCAAAGCACAACGTCGAGTTTAGGTTCAACCCACCATCTGCACCACACTTTGGAGGCACTTGGGAGAGAGAGATTCGCTCAGTGAAGACTGCCCTATATGCCATCCTCGTAGATAGATCCGTTTCTGCCACCGTCCTGTATACTAGTCTGGTAGAGGTGGAGGCTCTGTTGAACTCGAAGCCTCTGGGATACATTAGCTCAGACATTGTTGATCCAGACCCAATAACGCCGTTTACGCTTCTCATGGGGCGGCCTGACCACGCTCCTCCTCAGGTAATTTATCCCGATAAGGATGTTCTCAGTCGACGTCGGTGGCGTCAGTGCCAGGCTTTGATGCAGAGATTCTGGAAGGAATTCGTCCAGTCCTATGTGTCAGCCATGCAATCACGCCAGAAGTGGCGTAGTGAGGCTGATAATGTCCAAATTAGGCGATGTGGTCTTGTTGATAGACCCACAACAATGTCGTGCATCTTGGCCCCTGGCGAAGGTCATCGAGACACTACGTGGTGAGAATGGCAGAGTACGGGTCGTGAAAGTGAAAACAGGAGACCGTATCTACACTCGTCCTGTTGCACGCTTGATCCGACTGCCTGGAGAACCGGGTGACAGATGTGCCCAATGACACCGAGCCTCTGGCAACCTAGCCCTAAAGTGACATTATACTGTGCTATCGTCGTTTTCTGTCTTCTATGGGGCGGCAGATCCAATTGTTTTTTCATAAACCGTTTAACCTTGCTCGTGTCCTTTCTTGCAGGTGAAGCAGTGGATAAGCCTTTATACCGAGTTCTTATTCATCATTTTTTGATTTAGTAAACTGCTGCTGGCAGTTTAGGGGCGGCTGTGTTGCGAACAGGCTAATTTGAAGAGCGACACCGCGCGGTTGTGTTGCTGTTGGATAAAACATATTTCTAAATTATTTACCAACGTAATAAAACATCAACATAAAAACAACACGTTTGTCTCAGATGTCTAGATCATTTTTCCAGAGGATGAAGAAACGGGCGGGCCGCCACGCTAAAATAAAAACAATCGCAGGTTTACGCAAGACGCGCTGTTTGTCATTTACGCAGACTTTAAATCAGTGCTAGAAAAATCGGTGTGTGCCCAGTTAAGTTAAACGTTAAAATAATTGGGAAAATATCACGACCTGCCCGTGCACCGTCGACACTCTATTGCTTGCCGGCGTGTTTGAAAATGTTAGGCAGGTGTGTAGGGAAAACTATAAATTAGATCCGGCCAATTATTTTACGGCTATGGGGATACTGTGGGACGCCCTGCACTGTAAAAAAAAATGGGCAAAATAGTACTGGGTAAACTCCATCAGCCAATTGTTGGTGAAATTTTGTTCAACTATTGAGTACATTTGGTAGTTGGGTAAGCAAAAACATCGACAACGTAGTTAGTCATGTTAGCTGGGCAAACATTGCCCAACTATGTTGTATTATTATTTTCTTTGATCCAACCACGAATTGTTGGGTAGAAAGTGGAGTAACAATCTCAACAGATGGGCATTACGGTATGACGTTATCAAATTGTTGGGAATGTTATCATCGTGCACACGCCATTTTGTCGGCCAGACATAATGCAGCCTATATCCTGCAGCAGTAGCCGGACAAACAACTGAGAGGCAATGTCGAATTATCAAATGCCGAAGTTATAGAAGAACGGGGCATTAACGCCTCAGTGGACGTATTCTAGGTGAGAATTGTACATGTGTCATAGTTTATAGAGAGAAATTATTATACAGGAACGAGTGTGCCTGTTTGGATGTACATGTATGGACCAGCACTGAATGTTGCCCAGTGAGTACAGCTAACGTTGTGACGTGCTTACCACACAATACCGCATTGAAATGCTATAGGACTATTTCGTATTAACTCAGTGTTATGGTGTCCCAAAGTCTTATACCTCCAGTTGGCAACACATAAATCATTACTTGTGAGGAATACCCCCCCCCCCCCCCCCCCCCCATATTTTGGGACATAAATATTAACATAAAAAACACGTAAAACTGACATGGTTTGGGCCTTTCCAATTATTGGGAACATGTGCACCTATTTTCACCCAAGATTGGGTATAATCTCACATGTTCCTCAGACAATGAGTATTCTGCACTTCCAAAATGGTGGTTAAAATGCTCTCGTGTGCCCAACAATTTGCTCATGTTCTCTCAAAGGCTTATGAGTACATGAGCTCCCATTTTCTTTCTTAATAAATAGGGACATGTGCTCCAAGTGTTTAAAATACAAATTACTTTCTTCTCAAGGATTTGTGGTGAACTATTTTATACTGAAAGTTCTTTTATTGTTTATTTTTGATACAGAAGATACCAAACTACTTGTTCCACAAGCGTCATGACTCACAAATGTCTTCGTTATCATCGAGAAGCTAGGCCCATCCACAACCGTGTGTCTGTCAAAAAAGACATAGATGTCTGCTGAAAACCGGACTTTTTCCTCGACTGCGAGTATCAACAACAACTAATTCAAGGGGTTGGACCTTCTTACAGACGTACATGTTTGCAACTAAACAACCTGCTGCTTCTAAGAACCTTTGGTTGCCCACGTTAAAGCTACAAAACAAGTTGACCCTGAGGCAGCCACAAATAACATTGCAGTTGGTTCTGATGAAAGGTAGATTGCAAAATGTTCTTTGGAATGAAACATGATGTTTACTTTTTTTCTATTTGTAAGACGTTTGAAGAAAACCTGTCTTAAGTCTAAGAACCCCAAAACGTGTTGATTGCGAAATTACATGGGGTAAATTTTCTTTTTAGACGACATTTTTCATTGTTGTGTTTGTATGAGACTTGTCCTTTCAATGTTTTATTGGGTTCTTGTAATATTAGTATTTTGAAAGAGTGGTTTTCAAAGCTTAAAGGTGTTCCAACTTGTTTTGTTTACCTTTTAAAGTAAACAGCTTTTGAACGTTTTATTTCTACAGATTGATAATGAAGTTTGCAATAAAATATACGAAAAGAAGCCTCGTTTTCAAGCTATCCCTTATTTAGGCGTACCGCAAACACCAACAATTGGTCAACAAAATGCCCTAAAATTGAGCAAATCTGTACAATATAGTACCTATTTATTGAGAGAAAAAAACTAACCAACAACTGGTTACCAACTTTTCACTAACAATTGGTTCTTTACATTTACCTAACTCATGGGTGATTAAAAGGACCCAACTGTTTTGTCTGCAATATTACCCAACTTTTAGATACATTTTTTGCCCAACAGTAGTTGGAACTGTTTTCGCTCAAAAGCTGGGCATGTTGACTATTGTACCAACGTTGGGTAAAAGTTGGGCAAAAAAATACCTTTTTTTCTTGCAGTGTGTTAAAACACTCTGGGATTTAACTTGAACTGTTGCGTGATGTAGAGCAACCTTGATTTTTTGAGAAAGCAAAACGTGGGGGAATGTCGAGCGTCGATAGCGCGAGGTACTTTAAAGCAAACAACGAATATCGCCCCAACCACAACCCTCCAAAGAATCTTCGTACAACAGGTAATTTGACGGCTGGGCCATGAGTCAGTCAGTATCTGCCTTACAAAGATGTTAAATGAACTAACAAAAAACCTAGACTTTTTGACCGAATGCATGTTGGCGTTGCGCCCGACGCAAGTTAGTTTTTAGAGGTAGACCTGGACTGTCCGAACGAACTCCACGATTCATTGGTACAACGATTATCCGCTAGCGCCAGAAAACATAGTCGAACCAAAACCCGACCTGTCGGACTATCAGCGAGAGCTTTTAAAAACAGAGCCCGTCAGCAAAGAACGCAAAATATTCGCCACCCTATTTCCCGGACGTAACTACGTCTTATAGCTTGCACTATACCTCGCGCTGCAACAGTACCTCAACTTTGAAATAGCGTTCTTTCGTTTTGACGGTTCATTGCCCGTACTAGACCATACGACAAAAGCTGTCCAATCGGAATACACTGGGCGTCACACAAAGCCCCCATTTTGTCATCTTATCCAATCATCGACGAGCAGGTTCATCGAATTATTGCTTATATAAATTATTTATGTATTCAGTAGGCTGCTCTTGCGAGCCAGCGAGGCCCATTATAGTCTTTGGGCAAGATGTTAGATCACTGACCTCTACACATGGACAGATCATCATTGTTTCACACTTGAAGTCGGCGCGAACTGGGAGTGCAACATGGCGGACCCACGACGTCACTCTGTGAGCCAATGAAATGTCCAGGTGTAGGGTTCAGTGGGTACGGTACGTATGACGTGATGTTTATAAATACAAAATGTATAGAATAAATCCACTGACCTCTACACCTGGAAATTTCATTGGCTCACAGAAGTGACGTCTTGGGTCCGCCATGTTGTACTTCCAGTTCGCGCCGACTTCAAGCGTTAGCACAGCAGAATATGGACAATGGTCCGTCTAATTGTAGAGGTCAGTGTGTTAGATACGCGATGATCCGCCTCCTCGATAACCCACCGCTGCGAGAGGGCGCTATCACGACAAACCATTGTCACCTAAGAACCGATCAGAAACAACGTCTTTGGAACTTCGGAGAGGTAGTGTTAAAGTAGTGGCAGGAACAGAGAGGCCGCTGGCCAATGTCTTATGGCGCAGTGAGTGCAATCATGGAGCAATAAACCAGAGTTAATAAACTAGTTTATTGCTCCATGGTGCAATAGATCGAACGTAGCACGAAATCCATCGACAGCAGACAGAAAACCAACAAGACGGATATATTTTGGCTATCGTTGTATGAGCATCCAGATTAATACTAACATTCTTCAAGTTTAAAATAGGTTCATTGCGTGATATAAAGAGTGGTTAAAAATACCCCAAATGAGGAGATTGTTCACCCACCTCCTATACAATTCAAGAAAAATTGTGTTTACCTAGTGTTGATAAGTAAGGTATTCGGAAAATAATCCTGCAAAAATGCCATAGGTCTTGGATGGCCCATTACTGATGGCATGTACAAAACTGGCTTCTCCACGGTTGAAGACAGAAACTAAAATACTGTAAGAAGTCAGTTTTGGACAGGCCAGTTTTTTACATACGATCTGTTCTGGGCCATATCCTGACAGAGACATGTAGTGCTGAAAACAATTCGGAAAAGACCAAGACCAAATGTATTCACTATAATTTAGCTGAAACAATTCTGCAAACATTTCATGGGTCTAAAGAATAGGTTCTCAGTATTTCACTAGCCCAAGTTTGAAGTCTCAAATCATTTTTAAAGGAGAGTTTTCATCAACATTTTGCACCTGGTAGTACTCACATGGTTTCATTTTGAATACTAAGACTAGACTTGTGACAGTCCGTCCATTTAACCAGATTGATCTCTTTATGGTCTGATACTGGTACCAAATACAACGTGGTTCATGTGGCACGGTTCACTGACTCAGCCCTAAAGGTGTGTTGGACTGGTTGTTGCATGTGCCGGTCGATTTTCTTGTGTTGCATGTTTTTAAGACTTCAAGTTTTGGAAATTTCATACACAGTATTGAGAGTACCAAATTTTCGGACTATGTCTTATCTTAAGGATCACCCTACTCATATCATTACTGTAAACACAAATTCTCTGGAATGTTAACCACTCTGTACAATGTGGCGCCTAGTGAACCCCAATTTAATGGATGCCAGCAAGGTTTTATCAACAACAAAATACATTTTCTTTCAATTAATGCATGCTTTAAAAGGTGAAATCATCAAAAATATCGTACAGTGTGTTGCAGAGTTGTCATGTTAACTGTGACTTCCCACCTCGTTTGTAGTAGGAAAATAGATAAATTTGAACATTTCGAGTTTTATGCTAATGATAATTTCCATGTTCTTGAGACCAAACGTTATTCCATGAAGGCATAACTGTAGACCTTCCATGTTTTTATGTATAATAATAATCATAATTGTTTACATTTTCTTGGAACTCGTTCCATGTTGAACAACCTTTTGTCGAATATCAGTGCTCGGTATTCCTTGAACAATATTTTTGGGGCCAACTTCGTAGAACTGGATTGTATACTCTTCTAATGTTTGGAAGAGCAGTGCCTTCACGGTGTAACAAAACATAATAGCGTCCTGTTGCATAAATTAACGGAAGAATAATTTGTAAATATAAAAAAATGTAAATTAATTGTATTAAATTTTGTAGATACTATTTTGTAGTTTTGTAGTTATTCTTGTTATTTTAGTTTTCTCCTTTCAAAACATTATCGACAACAACCTTAACATTCGGTTTGTCCTGAGTTGTTTCCTGGGGCGCATGAATGACGCTAGCCAGTATGCTTTAATGCCAAGAAAAGGACCGGAGACAACGATATGCTAACAGGTACAAGATTATGACCAAGTGCGAGTACCTGATGCTGATGAGCGGGTTATAATGCATATCTTCAAATAGGAGCATGCCAAATGTCGCATTCATGTAGAACATGCACATTTTTGTTTCAAGACGTACAGAGTTGTAAAGGAGCTGTATCGCCATCCTAGATGGATGATCCCTATTGTGGCAAATCTGTGTGCATTCTTAGCACAAAGACACATTCGTCTTTCGGAAGAAATTCATTAATTATTTGATTACCTTGTCTTGTTTTGTTCTGAAGCTATTTTGAAAAGGAGTGTTTTGTGTTACAAAATCAAAATAGCGCCCTCTCTTGTTTATGGCGACGGAGATGGCAACGGAGGTGGAGGCGTTCATAGAGTCCTAGGAGTACAAACGGAAAGGGAAGGCCGGAGCCAGGGCGTAATGTCGGTAGACCAGTTTCCTCGAGTTTCCGCAGGGGAGTCCAAGCCAGTTCCCCGAGTGAAGTATACACCAGGCGCGCGGACTCAAGTGGAGTGCTACATGTGCCACGGGTTTGGACACACCAAAAGAGACTGCCCTCGCTAGAAGCGGAAGGCCGCCCCTGACGGGCAGGGTGAGGCGGGCGCGGGCCCCGAGAGGTACACTCGAGCCTCCCCGTTCGGAGCGGGACGAGTCGGCCAGCCAGCCAAGCCAGGGCCAGGAAGGGCGGCCCCGACCACCTCCGCCCCGCCTACCGGGGCGCCGGGGACGGGGACGCGGACGCCGCTCCAGCCGGCCGAAGGAAGACAGCCCCGCCAACCCATCTCCGCCTGCTCGGTCGGAGGGCGGGACTCAGACGGAGCCCCCGACGCCCCCTCGAATGCCGACGCTTCGGTGGCGTGGACAGCCCAGGGTCTTGCCGGCCAGGTCCCGAGTGAAGCTGCCGGACGGACCTGGATGCAGTTAAAGGTGGACGGCGCCGTCCGGCGGCCGCCCCGCATGAGGGAAGCGGCCACCCACATGCCAGTTCCCTTTTGTGAACACCCCCGTGCTACCCTGACGACGTCCCACCTGAGTTCTGAGGGCAGCTGTTTAGGCAGACAGCGCCCGTCACCTCCCACCTACTAGACGAGAACTTTGACTCTCATTTTCCTGTTGTTGTTGTTGTATTGTTGTTGGCGTCGTGCGCCTTCCGGTCCGGGTCTTCCGGGTGTGCGGCGGCAGATGCCCGCCGTCCTGTTCGGGGACAAACAAGGTCCTCGAAGGGGGCTGTGCCGGTTGGCCAATAGATGGCAACAGAGCGAATTCACGGTAGAATCGCCTAGTGGAACTCTGCCAGTACGCCTAGGCAACCTGTTCCGGATAGCGCATACGACGGACTGTTTTTAGTGCCGCGTTGGAACAGTAACTTCATGTCACTTGTTTGACCCAGAAGTAGTTTGAATAAACGGCCTAAGAACCACCGAAACCAGTGAATACCTGTCATGAGTCTTCTTCCTGTGTGTGTATCGACCCCAGCAAACGGTCAACGTTACAATATGCTACCTAGTCCTGCAAAATACTACTATAATATTGCATTTATTGATATAAGCACCATAATTGGCACACATGCTCATTTTGGGTCACTTTACACAAAAACCCCGTTAGCCAAATTAAAATCCAAGATGGCCGCCATTTTTGAAGATGGCCACCAATGAAGGCCAAATATCATTAACATATTGATGTACGGATGGATAGAATGGCAATACAAGCACAAAACTTGGCATTTAACATCTGTTTGGTCTCCCTGTTGTTGGCATATCCGAAACAGGATATTAGGCACTTAAAAATTCAAGATGACCGCCATTTTTCAAAATGTTCGCCACTGAATGGCTAGTAGTAGTTTTACCAAGGATCAAACAGTAATACAAGGACCAAAATGGGCATTTAATCTCCATTGGAATCCATTATTATGCTAAAATTGTCAACCACTTGGTAATTCAAGATGGCTATATACAATTTTTAAAGATGGCCGCCACAAGATGACTCAGCCTATATGTTACAAAAAAATGACACATAAATCGTAACATATCTGGTACAAAGACATACAACACACTCTAAAAACAGATTGGTTGAAAATAACCGATATATTTGTCGATTTCAACCAATCCAGTTGGTAGATATGTGGATAACCAAAATATTGGTTAAAATATCTAATCTGATATTGGTTACCTAGTTAACCAATCCATATTGGTTATAACACCAACCAATGCAATGTTGGTCAATTTAACCAATCTACAATGGTAGGACTCCAACCAATTTGTATTGGTTACCACGTAACCAATCCATATTGGTTATACATGTAGCACTAATACATAATGCTAGGGTTGCAACCAATTTATATTGGTTAACACGCAACCAATTGCATTGGTTATAACACCAACCAATATTTAATTCAACCAATTTATAATGGTTAGGTTATACAACCAATATATATTGGTTCCCACGCAACCAATTACACAACGTGTACAAATTACGTAATGAAATAATACCAATACCAATACCAATTTATTACACATTGCAATTACGCATACATACAACAATAACCTATTCCTATAGATATTACCTACTGAACACTTGCTACACAATTAGATATTGCCATTGTTAGTTTTATAGTTCGCTTTTTTGTCCACGACGAAGTCACAGCTATTTTTTTATGAATAATGTCAACATTTGAATACGCGGGATGAAATTTAATGTGAATTTGTCACTATGTTTGCACAAACATCTAAATTCAATCATGGAATCGTTTGAATAATTACATATTATGGTCAAAAAAATGCATTTTGGACTAAATACCACAATAACATGGACTATTGTCAAAACAAATTTCCTCACTTCTGATTGGTCAGTTGCTATAGGCACATTTCCTACATTAGGAATAACCAATAGATTGGTTAATAATACCTTGGTTACAAGCTCTACCAATATAACTGGTTGAGGGATAACCAATATATTGGTTATGAATAACTAATAGATTGGTTAATACCTTGGTTACAAGCTCAACCAGGACTGATGAGATCGATTTGCTCTATGCATGCGATGTTAAAACACAGACTTTAAGCATCAAGTCTTTAAATGTTCAGTACCGGTAAGGCAAATACAAAATAAAGAGTTAATCTTGGAAAGCAATTACAAAAGTAATGGTAAGAATCTCAAGTCGGGTCGCAATTTTTGCAACCATTTTCTTCTTTACTGACACCCGCTATTGTTATAAATTGGTATTGTACGTACGTGTTGGCAGCCATTTTGAAAAATGGCGGCCATCTTTGATTTCCAGTGATTTATGATTTGTTAATTATAAATGACCCACGAGAGGTAAATTGCAGCTTTATTGTATGACCATTTGGTTTCTTTTGTAAAATAACCTATGTATGTCATTCAATGAAAGCAATCTTAGAAAACATGGCCGCCATCTTGAAAAAATGGCCGCCATCTTGAATTTTTAAGTTGTTTCTATTTTTGAATTGATAAGGGGTACATTTGGTGGATAGTTGCAACTGTTGGTGCTTGTATGACCAATTATTCCAATGTAACATTAACTGTTACCATTTAGTGGCGGCCATCTTGAGAAAATGGCCGCCATATTGGATTTTAATTTGGCTAACGGGTTTTTTGTGTACAGTGACCCCCAAAAAGTAGTTATGCCAATTTTGGTGCTTGTATCATCAAATGCAATATTGTGGTGAAGAAAGTTAATAATCTGCAGGACTAATAGGTCCAATACCGGACAAATCCGCTACCAATGCCGTAGCGGGCCCGAGCATCAAGTTCTAAAGAGTCAATTTGTGCAGGTAAACTACTTGTCTGTGATAACGAGATCAAGTATAAAGAAAAATATAACGGGTCAACTGGGAAAGGTTTTACACCTGGATACAATTCTTTCCATCCCCTTCATCTCATATAGGCGTAGCTCTACTTTCTCGTGGTGCATTTGCTTTTAAAAAGAACACCTCAAATATTTGAAAAAATCACAAGTTGTAATTTATAATTATTCAGTTATTAGCATTTTCTTTAATATTCAACAGTTTAATAAGACAAAACTGTTGCTCAGAAATCACAAGTTGTGGTTCATACTATTTGGTTTGCTTATATTAATTTATTTTAACAGACTAAAATAAAATGAGATTTAATGTTTGATAAAAAAGGCTATTATTCACATCTAGGGTCTATTATTTACATCTAGGGTAAAGAGTCTTAAATATACATTTCTAAGAACAGTTATATGCAATATAGTTTGTGCATTGTTGGGATTTATTTTTGAATATGGCGAACTTGCCCCACTATGTGGGCAAACCTGCCCCAACATGATGGGTGTGGGTGAAGTTCGCCCACTTGTCTTTTTGTGTTACCCCTGCTGTTACTGTAAGACCTGTTGTTCTAAACGAAATGTGGTGGTATTTAGCGAAGACATAGTGCTTTTACATGTACAAAGTATGGCTTTTTAGCTTGCAAATTTACATCTCTAGGCCAGTGAGAAAGAAACATAGGGCGGACTAGCCCCGCTCTTCTATATAATGCAACGTCGAGTAAAATGACGGCAGACATTCTAATTAAGCTCTCGGCCAAACGATACACACTTGGTTATTAATAAAGATTACAAAGATCTAGGGAAATGAACACCTTTTATGTGCGATACAAGATATTTAGGCACTCTGATGAGGTTTCTAATTAGGATTATTGAAAGGAACTTCATTAGTGGTAACCAAAGACTATACGTTGACAGATTGCTGTTAAATATTTTGAAAGGTATCAACGTGATAGAATAACAGTTAATAGCTTTGTTTTTGTTTTGTTTTTATTAAAAGACTTTGTATCGATGGCATGAATTTATTTCTTCTCAAACGGGAGCCCTGGGGTCTCGTTAACTACTTTTCTTTAATTGAGCAAATCGCGACAGCTCTACGTTACTCGTCAACATCTGTTCGCTCAAAATCTGATCCCGGAGTGTGACTGTTGATAACAATACTCGAGCGACACTGGATACAATGACATTTCTGGATGTCTATAAAACAGAGATGATGAGCACCAAGATTAGTACTCGCAATATTTCAGACACAACGGTTGATGATTATCTGTGATTGTTCTCGCCCTGAAGCAAACGAAAATGTTCAACATGAAGATAGCACTAGCTGCGCTTATATTTTGTCAGTTCGTTGTTGCTGTGTATCCATATTGCTTCCTCGATACGAACGGTAAGCGAGGACTTTGTCAATGCCTGTTTTACATCATTCCGAGTACGCTATCAATAGTGTGATGTAGTGACCCTTCCCTAATTGGCTGTTAATTTATTTACATTTAAAAGACCCTGTTATAAAGCCGAAACACCTGTTAATTCCTATTACGTAATATTGAATTACATACTTAACTCAATGGATTATTGTAGATTACTGTTATGTAATATTGAATAACATGTTATTTACCCAACTGTATAAAGCCTAGTGGTCACACGCGCTCGGTGTCTTTCGTTCCAAGCGTCTGTGCCCGTCATGGCCGTTACTTCGTTCACTGGACCACTGTTCGACCGGTAAACCTTGGTCCTTATTTAAAAAACTGTATTACATGGGGTTTCGGCAGTTTCTGTAATTGTTCAGTAGTAATAAATTATAGAGCACGGAAGTTGCTGTGTTTGACTCCTATCATTCCGATGCTCTTGTCAGTACATGATCCCGATGGATAGGTAATCCATCACATATGGTGGAAGATCCGGAGTTGAACGAGTATCGGCCATGATGGCACACACGGGGACGGAGACCCGCTGGTCTGTATGTGTGGTATGTATATAATTAATTGTGTTCCTTTGGCCAGTGTATTTCACTTTAAATATACTTGTTATTAAATATGAAATATTTCTCGTGCTCTTTGATTATTTGTCTTGCTTTGTATTTTTGTATATTGTAATTTCACACTCTGCTACAATGACCAGTAAATACGAATTTAAATTTAAGGACACATACTCTGGAACCGAGGATCTTGATCTGTTCCTTGGTAGATTTGAAACGTATGCTAAATTACGTGATTATGCCAGTGACAAAAACGTTTTGGCTTTAGCTTTGCGTCTTTGTGGACCAGCTGCTGTATGGTATTCTGGGTTGCCTGACAGCGATAAAACCGACTATTCAAATTTGATTAGTGCTCTTAGACAGGTTTATGAAGGTGATAGTGCTCGCTGGGTGCGTGAGGCAAAACTTGCCGATCGTTCCCAAGGTGAATCGGAATCTATAGATTCTTATCTCACCGACATTATTCAATGGAGTCGACAACTAAAACGTTCAGAAAATGAACAAGTTGCCAGATTTGTTCGCGGGTTAAGATCCTCGTTGAGAGCTTTTGTTATTTCGAAACAACCACAAAATTTAGCAGAAGCAATTGATTATGCCAGGTTGGGAGAGAGCATTGATAGCATTTCGGCTCCACCAAAACATGTTGATGTTATTACTCCTCATCAGACCTCTGATGATCAATTCTTAAAAATAGAAGAGAATCTGAGCAAAATGCAGTGTCAATTAAATCACATCTAAAAGCAAGTTCAAGCTGTACACAAACCCTCAAAGGGTCGAGTTCAGACAAATTATAACCGTCAAACTCAAGGTAACAGATCGTATGCACCAGTTAATCCGAATGTAAAATTTAACGGTGTCTGTCATAGATGTGGAAAATATGGTCACAGAAAAACAGATTGTTTCTCCAGACTTCATAAAGATGGATATGCTTTAAATTAATAGAGCCATCTACAAACCAAAATCCAGGGATCAAACCAAAAGTAGATGGCGTGAAATTAAAACCAAATGATCCTATTGAAATTAATTTGAGTAGTAAAAGCACAATTCCAATTTGCATCGGGCCAGAGACCGTGAATTGTTTGATTGACACTGGTGCTACGACTAATTTGATTTCGGAACAATATTTCAAGACAAACGTATCATTGAGAAAAATACGTCTCTATAACTCTAAGGTTCCTTCTGTAAAAATAGCTGACGGAGGAAATCTTAACATTGTTGGTTATTTACATGTTCCGATCAGTATTGCTAACTCAGAATTTACTGTACAATTCTTTGTTGTTCGTGGACTTAGTTGTTCCATAATTTTGGGTGTGGAATTTCTTAACTCTCAGAAAGCAACAATTGACTTTCATAAATCAAAACTGAAAATCCACACCAAAAATCAGTTGCGGACTACAAAACGAATTCAAATTCCTGCAAAATCGCAAATTGTTTTTTATGCCAAAGTTACGAATAACTTACCTTCTGGTATTATTGGTGAATGTCGCACAGGACGAAATGTCCAAAATTTGGGTGTATTAATTGCAAAAACCATCTCTTGTACACACATTTGATTCTGCAACCAAAGTTATAATTATGGCAATGAATCCATCTGAAAATCCCATAGTACTGTACCCTCGTACTAAAATTGGTACTTTCTGTACTATTGGTGAAAGTGACATTACTAAATTTGCTGATTTTAACTTTAAACAGGAATGTAATTTAACAACAAACGAAATTGATCCTCAATTTTCTGATCAGACAAAGGAAATTTTGAGTAAAGTTAATATAGCAGAAAGCCTAGATTCTGACCAGAAAGTTCAAATGGAAGCTTTACTGAACGAGTATACTGATGTATTCCAAACCCAAAACAATAAACTTGGCTATTATGACAAGATAAAACATGACATTAATACTGGAAATAATCCTCCAATTCGATCTAAACCTTACAGGAATTCACCTTTGTTACAACAAACCATACGGGAACATATTGACACTATGCTTGATAATGACGTAATTTCTGAATCTACCTCTCCATTTTCGAGTCCCATTGTTATGGTGGGGAAAAAATCTGGAGAGTATAGATTTTGCATAGATTTCAGAGCATTGAACCGCATAACAGAGCGAGACACGTTTCCTTTGCCAAATATTGTGGATACCTTTAACAATCTAGGTATTAGAAAGCCATCGTTCTTTTCTACCTTGGATATGGCTTCAGGCTATTGGCAAATAGCTTTAGAAGAAAAGGTCAAAAAGAAAACCGCGTTTATTACGCAAGATGGCTTATTTGAATTCAATGTAATGCCATTTGGACTTCACAATGCGCCCTGTACGTTCCAAAGAACAATGCATGAAGTCTTAAGAGGTTTACTAGACTGGTTTGATTTTGAGAAAATATGACTGCATGAGGCATTTTTGAGGAAAAGCAAACAAATAGGTGATTCTGAACGGTAATTTTGTGCTGAATCTGAATATCTTGTTTGTGTTTCTCAAAATTGTCTAATTAGGTCAGTAATTAAGGTCAAAGGTCAGTAAGTGCAAATTTCATTTGTTCACAAGAAATGGTTTATTTTCCCTTTTGTGTACAATGGTGTAAATAATTTTGCAATTTCTCTTATAATAAATCACGCACAGCATATCAAAATATCTAAAATAATAGAAATTGTTAAAGAATTATTCACTTCTTTTGCAAATATCTCCGTAACCATTGGACTTTCTCTTTTTCTCCACGGGATGAGTTTGTACCTGCTTTTCACAGCTAAATGCACTTTTGATCAGTGTTATCTGGCTCATTTACATTGTTTTTGGTATTGAAGGACAGGAATATGATATTTGGTTTCATACATTATTATAATTAGGACGGTAATTAGAGCCAAGGGTCAATTAGTGCAGAATACCCAATTTTAAGGGAATTCCTTTTATGTCCATTTTTGGTTTGGAGAAAGGGATGGCACTATCCCATTCAGTGACACTTTTACTCTGTGACCTGTGTGGCTTAAAACAATGAATGTTAAGCATGACTTAGGCCTAGTCTTTGCCGGTTATGTCCGATTGAAATGTAGGTGGGCGGACATAAGAGATTGAGTGATAGGTGGAATAATCAAACACTCTAAAAACAGATTGGTTGAAAATAACCAATTTATTTGTCGATTTCAACCAATCCAGTTGGTGGATATGTGGATAACCAAAATATTGGTTAAAATAACCAATCTGATATTGGTTACCTATTTAACCAATCCATATTGGTTATAACACCAACCAATGCAATGTTGGTTAATTTAACCAATCCACAATGGTAGGACTCCAACTAATTTGTATTGGTTACCACGTAACCAATCCATATTGGTTATAGCACTAACCAATACATAATGGTAGGGCTGCAATCAATTCATATTGGTTAACACTTAACCAATTGCATTGCTTATAACAAATCCAAAAATGCAATATTGGTCAATATTGGTTAGGCTACAACCAATATGTATTGGTTCCTACGTGGACAAATTACGTAATGAAATAATACCAATGGAATTAATTTATTACACATTGCAATTACGCATACATACAATAATAACCTATAGATATTACCTACATAGCACTTACTACAAACTTAGCTATTGCCGTTGTTAGTTTTATAGTTCGCTTTTGTTGTCCACGACTAAGTCAAAGCGATTTTTTTATGAACAATGTCAACATTTGAATACGAATGAAATTTAATGTGAATTTGTCACTATGTTTGCACAAAAATCTAAATTCAATCATGGAATCGTTTGAATAATTATTATTATGGTAAACAAAAATGCATTTTGGTATAAATACTAAAATTTAACATCGACTATTGTCAAAACAAATTTCCTCACTTCTGATTGGTCAGTTGCTGTAGGTACATTTCTTACAAGCTCAACCAATATGACTAGTTAAAGGACAACCAATATATTGGTTATGATTAACCAATAGATTGGTTGATACCTCCCTCGCAAGCTCAACCAATATAACTGGTTGAAGGACAACCAATATATTGGTTTAAATTACCAATAGATTGGTTGATACCTTCAACCAATATGACTGTTTGACGGACATCCAACGCATTGGTTACGCTTTAACCAACACATTGGTTAAAAACAACCAATATTGGGTCAACCAATTAGATTGGTTGGTCTTTTAACCTAACTGTTTTTAGAGTGAATGTCATTGGTGGTGCGAGCATGCGGAGGATTATGTTCGCAAATCCTCTTGTTAGCAATATAGCATACTTTCGTACCTTGCTGTTTGGGCACTCTTCAGTTGCAAATAGGTGATTCAAAAAAGAATCGAGGCTGACTCGTGGACAAGTTGTGGCTGGGATTGGGTATATTCCAATAACGTAAGTTTGGTTTGAGCCATAGGTTTTTTTTTAGTCGGTTTCAAATTGTTCGTCCAGTAAGGAGAGCAATATGTTGAGGGTTTCGTCTGGTTCAATTTGATGTTCGAAAAAGCCAGAGTCTGTTGGGAGTGGTTCGAGCTTTTGATTTTGCTGTGGTAGTTTAGCTCTTATTAGTTCTTATTTAGCTCTTTTTTGAAGGCAATGAGTGGAGGTTTCGGAAATAGTTCCGAAAGTATTTGATTGCCTTGGATTAAGTTCCAGTGTTTGTTTAAGTTCCATTATTGTTTAATTTTCTGGAGAAAGAACTTATTTCCGAATTGGAAACAGTTGCGGCCAAGAATGAGTTTCAGAAGTTTTGGGGTGTAAAGTGTAAAGTGGTGGTTTTGTGATCTGATGGTTATGGTTTGTGTTTTCGAGGGCATTGCAAACGCATTGGATTGCTTCCGTCTGCCGGACATTTGTGTACATAGAAACAACATCGATGCTTGTAATTAAGACATCTTGTGGAAATTGTCTTTCTTCCAGTTTGCGCAAAATGTCTGCTGTGTCGCGGACATAATGTGGGCTGGTACATCCACTTATAATTGGTTGTCCAACAAAATGTTCTCCCGGTGGCAGAGTTTTGTGTATTCTGGGGAGAAAATACATGGTTGGACTGTTTGACAGTTTTGTGGAAGTAGGTCGAGTATCGTTGTCGATGTGTTTGTTGTTTCTCATTTCAATTAGTGTGTTGTGAACCATCATAATAGTTTGTGGGTTAATGTCTTGGTCCAGTTGGGTATAATGATGAGACTCAAGGTGGTGGTAACCCACTTGTATAGTCTGAGTGGTTCATAATGCAGATGCCTCTGCCTTTGTCATATGGTTTGACTACGATGTCAGGATTGTTTTTTAGTTTGTTTATGGCCGATAGTTCTTGTGCATGTGGTCATGTTTTCTTCCGATTCCTTAGCCTGATGTGGGCCAGTTCGAATCTTTTGGCTTCCAAATATTCTTCTAGTGTTGCACTAGGGGATGATTTTGGTTGCCAGTTTGATGGTGGTTTGAAAGGATGGTTTTTGGAGCGTTTGTTACGCATTAAGAATGCAATTCTTAGTCTTCGATTGAAGGTATTTACGTCACTTACAAGTAAAATGCGGTTTGGTTTAGCAGGAGTGGGTACGAAGTTTAAACCTTTTCCTAAAGCAATTATTTCAGTTTGCGATAGTGTTGCTTTGGTACGAAGCTGTCTAAGGGACACGGTGAAAATAATTATTTTCTCTCACTTCAGCTAACTCGTACGTACGCCTTATATGTCGTACGTACGCCTTATATGTCGTACGTACGCCTTATATGTCATACGTACGCCTTATATGTCGTACGTACGCCTTATATGTCGTACGTACGCCTTATATGTCGTACGTACGCCTTATATGTCGTACGTACGCCTTATATGTCGTACGTACGCCTTTTATGTCGTACGTACGATTTATATGTCGTACGTACGATTTATATGTCGTACGTACGCCTTATATGTCGTACGTACGACTTATATGTCGTACGTACGACTTATATGTCGTACGTACGACTTATATGTCGTACGTACGACTTATATGTCGTACGTACGACTTATATGTCGTACGTACGACTTATGAAATGTAACTCGTACGTACGAGTTATATGTCGTACGTACGACTTAAATGTCAAACTTATGTCGTACGTACGACTTAAATATCAGCCTTATGTCGTACGTACGACTTAAATGTCAGACTTATGTCGTACGTACGACTTAAATGTAAGACTTATGTCGTACGTACGACATAAGTAGGCCTACTTATATGTCGTACGTACGAGTTAAATGTCAGACTTATGTCGTACGTACGACTTAAATGTCAGATTTATGTCGTACGTACGACATAAGTAGGCCTACGTATATGTCCTTTCTTACGACTTAAATGTCAGACCTATGTCGTACGTACGACTTAAATGTCAGACCTATGTCGTACGTACGACTTAAATGTCAGACTTATGTCGTACGTACGACATAAGTAGGCCTACGCCGCGCGCACCTAATTCGGTAGGGCGACCGTGGAGCTACTCCAATGCTACTAGGTACTGGTATACCTAGTCTGACATTTAAGTCGTACGTACGACATAGGTCTGACATTTAACTCGTACGTACGACATAAGTAGGCCTACGTATGTCGTACGTACGACATACGTCTGACATTTAAGTCGTACGTACGACATAAGTCTGACATTTAAGTCGTACGTACGACATATACATAGGCCTACTTATGTCGTACGTACGACATAAATCTGACATTTAAGTCGTACGTACGACATAAGTCTTACATTTAAGTCGTACGTACGACATAAGTCTGACATTTAAGTCGTACGTACGACATAAGTCTGACATTTAAGTCGTACGTACGACATAAGTCTGACATTTAAGTCGTACGTACGACATAGGTCTGACATTTAACTCGTACGTACGACATAAGTAGGCCTACGTATGTCGTACGTACGACATAAGTCTGACATTTAAGTCGTACGTACGACATAAGTCTGACATTTAAGTCGTACGTACGACATATACATAGGCCTACTTATGTCGTACGTACGACATATAACTCGTACGTACGAGTTACATTTCATAAGTCGTACGTACGACATATAAGTCGTACGTACGACATATAAGTCGTACGTACGAGTTAGCTGAAGTGAGAGAAAATAATTATTTTCATCATGTCCCTAATACAGCTTCGTACTTTGGATAGGTTCGTTATGAAAGATTGACTTTGTTCTGCTAGTGAGCGCAAATGATTGGAGTTGGCTCGTTTGGTTTTCGATTTGCATTTGTTAGAGAAATGGTTAGATTTCGATTGACTTAGGGATCTCTTGGCTTCTTTGTTGAGTTTTCTTCTTGCCATGGTAGTTGAAAGATTTGTAGTTTGAATATAACGGATAAGGTATAGGGTGGGTTATATTCAAGTTTATTTATTATAATTATTATATTATAGAGGCAAGATGACGGATTTATCTCTTTTGAGAAGGTGTGGTGGTCCTGAAAAGGACCGTTTGTATTTGTGGTTAGAGATCGACTAGTGTTGTCGGTTTTCTTTGATGCCTATTGTTGGTTGATAGGGTCTTGTGAAGAAGCTCAGGAGTTGTTTAGCAGTGGGATGATCTTGACCCTGGAATTCTTGAGCAAGCTTTTCTTGGGCTGAGCGTCTGGCGTTGGTCAGATGGGCCTCAGTGATGGGTATAGTTGATAGTATTTTTCCAGCGTAATTCTTGTGAAGAGCAGCAATGTTCTTTTCTGGAGTTTGCTTCAGCGATTATGGAATGACCCCTGGAATTTTAGAGATCGGTGTGGACGTGGTGGCCGTATATGTTTACCTCGATATAGGGTGGTGGTGTGCTAGTCTCGATTGACCGGGAAAGGAGTCGTATTTGGCGGGTGATGTGTTCCTTGACAGATGTCAAAATGTTGACGTTGACTGCCAGGAGTTTCACCAGTTTGAAGTTTTCCTCGGATAATTGTGTGAGACCGTGGTTGGTGTGGTTCTTGATGTGGACGGGCCAGAGTCTAGTTCACAGGATAGAAGAAGTGACTCATCGTCGCTTGGAATGCTGTTTGGGGACCGTTGTGCGCACGGAATGCTGGATGAAATGGAGCTGGATGAAGATGGTGGAGGCTGGCTGGACTTGCTCTTCTTGTGTGAGTTGGACTTGCTAAACTTGATGCAACTGTGCAACCGGTTTATTAAGCTGTTGGTGCGCCCACTATTTCATAGGAACTTCACAGAAGTTGCCGATACAACCAAATTTGTAGGGGGGGGGGGGGGGGGGGCATAAATCTACCCGTTACATGTTCATTATGTATGCCTATCCATATCCACATAGGCCTACTATCATTATACAGTATACTGCTGGGCTTTGTTTTGTATTACTAGTTCATTTATTACTACATTTTCATTGCCGGTCTCGGCACCGAGACCCGAGACCAAGGCCGAGTCATTAAGATTCGAAACCAAGACCGGCTAGCCGAGACCGGCAAGCCGAGACCGAGACCAGGCCCCGAGACCGGTCTCGAGGCCGAGACTGGTCTCGAGTACTACATCACTGTTTCAGACAGTGGTTAGGGATTCCCACCCTGTAGATTTAACAAAAGCATGTGAGGTATTGTATATATGGGCCTACTACAGCACCAGCATTTTGTAGGGATGCACAACAATAAAATTTCCTAATAATTTGTATTCTGCACTAATTGACCTTTGGCTCTAATTACCGTCCTAATTATAATAATTTATGAAACCAAATACCATATTCCTGTCCCTCGGTACCCAAAATAATGTAAATCAGCCAGAGAACCCCGATCAAACGTGCATAGGTTTGAAAAACAGCCTGTAGAAACTCATCCCGTGGTGAAAAAGAGAAAGTCCAATGGATAAGGAGATATTGTCAAAAGAAGTGAATCATTCTTTAACAATTTCCATTCATTTCGATATTTTGACATGCTGTGTATGATTTATTAAAAAAGAAATTGCAAAATTATTAACATCATAATATTTAGGAGGTAAAATAAACCATTTCTTGTAAAAAAATAAAATTTGCACTTAATGACCTTTGACCTTAATTACTGACCTAATTAGGCAATTTTAAGAAACACAAATAGGATATTCATATTCAGCACAAAATTTACTTTCAGAATCACCTATTTGTTTGCTTTTCCTCAAAAATGCCTCATGCAACCTAATAAGGCACATTTCTGGATTTGTTGCCTAGACTATACATTGGAAAATTTGCCTTGTGTACCTAGATGACATAATTGTTTATAGTAACTTATTTGTTGATCATCTGGACCATTTGAGACAGGTATTCGACAGATTTCGAGAAGCAAACTTGAAACTTCAACCCAAAAAGTGTTCGTTTGCTAAAGATAAGTTGAAATATCTTGGACATATTGTGAGTAATGATGGTGTCGCTACCGACCCAGACAAAGTGAATGCGATTCATAAATATCCTGCACCGAAAACCGTTTCTGAAGTAAGAACTTTCTTAGGTTTTGTAGGATATTATAGACGTTATATTAAGGATTTTAGCAAGATAGCTTACCCACTGACTTCATTGACTCGTAAAAAATGAAAAATTTGTCTGGTCACAAGAATGTGACGATACATTTAAATTGCTGAAAGAACATCTGATAAAACCTCCGATCTTGGCTTATCCTCAATTTGATGGTTCTCAATTTATTGTACAAACTGATGCAAGTTCAAAAAAGTTGGGATTTGTATTGTCACCGATACAAAATGACAAAGAACGAGTAATAGCGTATAGTGGTCGATCATTAACTGCAGCTGGGAAAAACTATGCAATTACAGAATTAGAGGCGTTAGCTGTAGTGGAAGGTGTCAAGAAATTCTCATCATACCTAATAGTTTTCGTAAATTCAAAATTGTCACTGACCATCAAGCATTGAAATGGTTGTTCAATGGAAAACATTCCTCTGGTCGTTTGGCTCGTTGGTCGTTATACTTACAATCGTTTAACTACGATATTGAGCACAGACCAGGAAAAAAACAAGCAAATGTTGATGCATTGAATAGAATTCATAAAACCCAACACCGAACATAACAAATCTATTCATGATGGTAATGTACTTAATGAGAATGTACTTAATTGTTTTTCTGACTTAATATTTGATTCAGAAACCAATTGTAATGTACATCAAGTAAGTCGGGAAAGTGAACAAAGAAACATCAAGTACCAATATGGTAAACGTATTCGTTCAAATATGGACAAATATATTCAGAATGTACCACATGTTCATGAGAGTATTGATTTGGATAAAGTAAGAAAAGAACAACAAAAAGACGATTTTTCTAAATCAATCATAGATCTGTTGGAATCCAATATAATTCCAGAAAATGACAAAGAAGCACGAAAACTGTTGTTGGAAGCAAATCAATATTTCGTGTATAATGGTATTTTGTATCATTATGGCATATTCCTCGTAAAGGAAAAATGCCAGAACAAGATATTATTCAGTTGTATATACATGTACCAAGTACTTTAGTTGACACAGTTCTTTACCATTGTCATGATAATATCTTGTCAGCTCACTTTGGATTTCACAAAACGTATAGTAAGGTGAAACGGAGATACTTCTGGAAATGTATGCACCGAGACATAGACAATTGGGTAAGATTATGTAATTCTTGTTCCAGAACAAAAACTCCCAAGCATAAGGTTATTGCTCCATTGCTCACTATATATGGAAGTTTCCGAACCATTCGGAAGAGTAAGTGTAGATATTTTGGGCCCACTTCCAATTACAACTTCTGGAAATCGATATGTGCTTTGTTTTTCTGACCATTGCACTAGGTGGCCAATTTTAGTTCAAATTCCTACTACAGATGCAATCACTGTAGCCACTGCATTCTTTCGAGAAGTTATTTGTAATCACGGCTGCCCCCGTATCTTACTTAGTGACAGAGGAACAAATTTTCTAAGTAAGATTGTGAGTGAAGTTTGTAAGATCATGAAAACAGATAAAGTAAATACCAGCCCATATCACCCCCAATGTAACGCAATTCAAGAACGTTTTAATGCAGTTATTCTGGATACTATTACTCACTATGTAAATAAGTTTCAGACTAATTGGGACAAGTTTGTTCCTGCAATTCAATTTGCATATCGTAGTACACCAGCTGATAATTCTACTGGTTTCAGCCCATTTTTCTTGTTGTATGGTCGTGAAGCAGTGTTACCAATAGATGTATCATTATGTCCAAAACCAGAGTACAAAGATAGACATGTAAGATAATATTTGCATGATCTAATTTCACAGTTGGAAGTAACAAGAGAAATATCAAAACAAAATCATCAAGCAAACAAAGATTCAATGAAGAAACGTTATGATAGAGATATGCGTATACTCAAGATGTGCCTTATCAAGTTGGTGATGTGGTATATTTATACATTCCTGTAACCCAACCTGGGCTTTCAAGAAAACTTCAACAATTTTGGTGCGGTCCTTATTAATTGGTCGATCAAACTGGACAAGTTAATTTCAGAGTCAGGAATCTTGAGAACAACAAATTACTCAAAAATCCTATTCATGTAAACCGTATGAAGTTTGCTTATGATCGATTTTTGCGACCAACCAATTAACAAAAACCAACCGACATTGCTCAACAGAAACCATTAGAGCAATTAGAAGATATAGATTGTCCTGCTTCTTCGTTTGAGCCTTTAAAGGCCACACAAACGCAACAAAACCAGTCCACAAAACCTGATTGTCCAGATCCACCAAATTCCCAAAAGGAATACGAAGTAGAAAAGGTACTTCGTGGTAAACTTATCAATAATAAGCTGTATTATTTGATTAAATGGAAAGGTTTGGGTAATGCTCAGAATACCTGGGAACCCTCAGGAAATTTAAACCAAACCTTGCAAGATTATTTACAGCATCAGCCAGTGAGAATTACTGGTAAATCAAAAGTGTGAATTATTCATATTCTGTATTTATTAAAATAAATTGTTTGACGTGATGTCCACTACTCCTCAAGTAGCTACACTGAGAAACAACGGATCCGGATCCTGAGTGACACCACGAGTCTATCTTCGAAGTTGGGAAATCGGTGATGCGCACATCGTGTTTCCCATGATACTTCAGTTGACGAGACGGTGATGAAACTTGCTTGTGGACAAGTTTTGTAATTAATAATGTAGTGTGACGAAACAGGGTATGTGTATTCGTATACACCGACTCGTGTTCGAGTCTAGTTGATCTCTAAATAATATAAGCTAATGTTTAATGCATACATCCGGTGCATGAATAATGCAGCAGTGCCCAGCGACCAATCACCGTAGCGCATTTCGCTACTTGTGCGCGGCCGGCCTGGGGCCTTAGTCAGTTGCGGTCTAGATGCTGACGTGGCAGCAAGTTAGAGTACAAATCCGTTGATTCCGCGAGGTTCATTGAGGAACGACCGGTGAGTTTATGTAGCTAGCCGGTTATTTGACATTGGGTCTAGATTATAGTGGGACCTGGGCGAGTGGGCTGGGCTAGGTAACCTTTGGTTGGGGAGTCAGTGAAGCTAGATTTGTTGGGAGGATTGTCTGCCCTTTACGGTGCGGTGACGGTTGAGTGCAGCCCAACGTTAATCGGAGAGCTTACTGTCCCTGTTGAGGTTTACCAGGCGAGGCGTTTCAGTGCCCTGAGGCTTACTGTAATTCTCTGGTAGTTCGACCCGTAACGTGTTAATTACCCCGGGCTACTTGCAACAACAAGTGAGGGTTACTGTAGTTACAGTGAGGTATACTAAACTGGTAGTGAGTATTAGGCCAAATAAAAAAAAAAACATGTTTAGCGTCATGCCTTTTTTTTTAAAGGAAGGAGGAGGCCCTTTTTTTTCTTCTTTTTTTCTCTCAAAATGGCCGCCTGACACATCTTAATTCGAGTCATGTAGTGAACATGTCACACCCTATCTTGCAATTTAAAATTAAAACATGGTTCACCCACGATTAAAAATCAAAATTCAGGTGGGTTGATCATGTATGCACCGTACACGACTACACGTCACACCCTAGCCCTCCTATTAGAAACAAAATATTTCCAGAGCATGTACACACATGATTCTAAAGTCTAAAATACGATCTTCAAATTTAAAAAAAAAAAAAAAAAAAGAATAAAGGAGGCGGCCCCCAAAAAGGAAGCGGGCGGTGACGCTAAACATGTTTTTGTTTTTTTGTTGGCCTTAATTTGTGCATATGTAATTACCCCTCATTCTGAGGTATACCTCGAGCTCGCTGCCAGTAAGCTAAACCTGGTTGAGGTATACTAAACTTGTAGTGAGGATTAATTCGTGCATATGTAATCACCCCTCATTCTTAAGTATTTCATCACCCTGCCATATTTCGTGTTTACTCGTAAGGATTATAATTGTATTAACTGTTAGACTTGTATGACCCGTAACATTTATATTGTATAAGCCAAGGTAAATAATTCAAGCCCCGTTACACTCAAGTGGTGCAGTTGACCACGTGAGGTTTACTGGGCCTCGTGAGGATTATCCGGTGGTGCAGTAGACCACCTTGTTTCAGCGAGGATCATTATTAGCTTATACCAATCCATTTAAGGGTGCAGTTGACCCTTTTATATCTAAGTGAGGTTTATCATATACCAGCGGGGATTATTGTGTATATTTGTTTGTATGTAAAGTGCATTACTTTTGAATCAGGAAGAGAATAAGACCAATTATTGATCGTCCTTGGAATACTTGTCACTGCGAGGTTTATTTGCATTGTGAAGTTTATTTGCATTGTGAAGTTTATTAGGACTAATTATTATTCAGTGCTCTTCTATTATATCAAGCTCAACACTCAGTCATAAAACGGTGGTATATTTCCACCAAACGAGCTGCCCCTAGGTTAAGTCCGCCGTTCGTTAATTGTCCCCCCTTGCGTCTGGATAGCCGCTCATCCTTGCGCGAGGCTAATAAATATATTTGTTGGATAATAAGAGTTGGTTGGAGTCCTGGGATAATAAGACCAGTCCCCATCTAGGTCCTCCGCCGGTTCCGCCACAGTAGTTTAAAATTATTGTAAATTATTGTCCTTTAATTAAGAATTGGCCGGAGGCCAATTGAAAAAGGAGGGGCATATGTGATGTAGTGACCCTTCCCTTGGCTGTTAATTTATTTACATTTAAAAGACCCTGTTATAAAGCCGAAACACCTGTTAATTCCTATTACGTAATATTGAATTACATACTTAACTCAATGGATTATTGTAGATTACTGTTATGTAATATTGAATAACATGTTATTTACCCAACTGTATAAAGCCTAGTGGTCACACGCGCTCTGTGTCTTTCGTTCCAAGCGTCTGTGCCCGTCATGGCCGTTACTTCGTTCACTGGACCACTGTTCGACCGGTAAACCTTGGTCCTTATTTACAAACTGTATTACATGGGGTTTCGGCAGTTTCTGTAATAGTTCAGTAGTAATAAATTATAGAGCACGGAAGTTGCTGTGTTTACACGACTGCTGTCTGTGAGCTAACTAAAGCCGTAAACCCAAAACATAGGGATAGCAAAACAATTGTTGACTGCTGTGATGTGGGATATGATGTGTTAAACACCCTCGGGAACGCATAGCACCCAAGGCAAAGCCGATTGTGATATGTGTTCTCGAGGGTGTTCAACGCGTTATATTCCACATCACAACAGTCGACAATTGTTAAATGCATAATAAAAGGTCCAATTTCTACCAATCGCTCAGTGCTCAATGCGATTCAGCAATAACACTATACCAATATTTGTAAGACTTTAAACATTTTCTTTTCACCCTCTAAAGCTGCGTGCGAACCGGGTCCCAGTGTAATAGACTGTCATGACTGTAATTGTAGCAAAGACGGAAAGGGCCTGGGCTGCTGTTTCAAGTAAGTTTTAGTTAGTGCTACATCTAAGAAAAAGCAAGCGAAATAATAAACCGAAAAAGCTATGTATGGGCTTTATTAACGAGTCAGTCGAAATCTTAATTTCTGGAACTTGCTGATAGAAATGAAAGCAATGACCTAAATTTAATTACAAATTCATACCAGTATCTCTTATAAATAATTTTAAATTTGTGATTAAACATTCCCTAATGTTTTAAGCCCTATCTTAAAAAAAAATATCGAAAGTGAGACTAGAAATTAGTCTGGCACCATCCCATTCAACCGTTCACAATATATAAAACACATTTAGGGAATATGACCACAATGGCTTCCTCGGGAATAAGGTTCACGACCGATTACTTTCTAAATTAACAACAGGGTGGTTTTTTTCACTCGAATTGTGTACTTGAACGTTCCTCTTTTACCAAATAGTAACACTAGGAAGGGGCATGATGTTATTTTGCATTCAAAACGGACACAGTCCTTAGCAGGGTGTGATTTCAACAAAAGATTTTCAAAATCACATCCTATTAATGCTCAAAATGTACACCCTCGGTCCAAATTCACATCCTGGTTTAAATGTATGTGAATACAGTGGGTGTGAATTTGCATTCTAATTTCTCAACCCAGGATGTGAATTTGGGCCAAAGATGTGAATTTAGAGCATTAGGGTGTGACTTTGAATTTTTTTTTTTGAAAACACATCCTGCTAAGGACCGGGATCGCTTTGAATGCCAAATAACAGCATGCCCTTTCCAAGTGTAAACATCGCTGGTTTCGAATCTTTCGATTCAAATATAATAATAATAATAATAACGGATTTGTATATAGCGCCTTTAAACTCAGATCAAAGCGCTTTACGTTATTCTTATCCCTGATCATTGGGTCAACAAAACATTCCAAATACCATCTCAGCTCCCTGGGGAGTATACAGCTCAACACTGCCATTTCGGCGCAAAGCAGCTAAATCAACCACAATAACCATCTCTGCCCCCACAGGTTCACATTTACTCCTGGGTGGAGAAAAGCAATGAGTGACAAAGTGCCTTGGTCAGGGTTACATGCACCATAGTCTCAGGCCTGACTCGAACCCACAACCTGCAGCTTTACCAAAGTTACAAATTCAATGCCCCAGGTACCAACACCCCCATCGTACGTTTATAATGAAATTAAACAGCATAAGTATTGACAATAAAATGTCGAAGTCAAAAATGTTATTATTAAAAACATGAATGCATTTAATAAATAACTAAAGATTGCGGTTCAATTAGGATAGCTATTACAATTCGTCACCCAGATAGCACGCGAACGTTGAAACAACGTTACGTTAACGTATGCCGCATTGCTACATTAACGTTACACGTTAATGTTGTAGTTTGGTTAGTTTGCTCGTTTTGATAAGACATTATGATATTATGTTGCATCAATGTTGACAACGTAACGGTAGGATAACGTTACAACACTGTTATTGTAACATTTTAGTGTAACGTTTTTGGACGTATAAATAGTCCGATAATAACCAGCACGGGAATGTTGGAAGTTTTTGAAAACTCTTTCTCAGCGTTATTGTTTAACATCGTTTAACTAACCTTGCCTATATCGTTCTTTAGTAAACGGTTGTTCAACCAATCTTACACTGCAAATGAATATACACTGCCAATGAAGTGTTAACGTTCTCTGGTATAAATCACAGTTCAACCAACCGTACCAACCCAGATAGCGCACAAACTCGTAATATCAATGTTAAAAACTGTTCCTTTGGTTTATATATGTTTTTATAACACCTCACTCACAGATTCTGTGTCTTGATTGGCCGAGAGCGCGGCACGTGTCACTTGCTATTTTTACAATTTTTTACTTGCGCTATCCAAAAAGACTATACCACGCAAAAAGGACTATGCGCATAGCAACACACGAACTATGCGCATAGCAACGAAAGCGTGACTGAAACCCAGACGTGTGTTTCGGTGCATTGCGTAAACATTGCTCTATCACCTTCGCACCCGTTCATCAAGGCAACAAAGTACACGTATGATCGAGAGACGTATAATTCGGAGATTTTGTCATTACTATACTTTCAGGAAGCTTAAATTAAGCAGAATCTGTGAGTGGGGTGTTATAAAACAAATATTGACTGCTTTATTTCGCGGTATAGTAAAACTAGCCTCCCGAGGTGATCCATGGAGCATTCTATTTTCCCGAGGCGAAGCCGAGGGAAAATAGAATGGTCCATGGATCACCTCGGGAGGCTAGTTTTACTATACCACTCAAAGCAGTCAATATTTGTATAATATGCCCTCCCAAACCCCTAAACATTTTACATGGAAATCATTGCCCATTATTCCACTTTTTTAGTATCGGAACACCTACAAGTATGACACCAGGATGCGTGGCCACATTTGACGATATCAACTGCAAGTACGACATCTACAACCCAGACTCCCCTGATGCGGAATGTAAAGTCTTTGGAATGGTCGGACGTTAATAAAGATCCATTCTAAATATCCCAAGGTGTCGAAAGGCTGTACCAACAGTATATGGATAAGTTACAAAGAGAGTTTACAATTTAACGCTTATGATTATATCTTTAAAATGGATATTGATTTAACATTGAATACCATATACACTGCAAACAAAAAAATGGGAAATATTACCCAGTTTTTACCCAAAGATGATCGAATTATCAACTACGAACACCGTTGGGCTTTTATTGCCCAACGGCATTAAATAGCAATGTTTACTACTTTTGGGTGAAGTATTACTCAACAATTAGTAATTTTTGTGTGCAATTTAATACCCATCTCATTCTATTGATCAAAGATATTTACCCCTTAGTGGGGAAGCATTTGGTTATTGTGCCGCTATTGCCGCTTCACAGTTGTTGCAAAAATATAAATTTTAGGGTTAGTTTTTAAGTTAATTTATTGAATAATTTATTAAGTTGATTATGCAGATTCGTTTTCAACCAAATTTAGCAGTTTTCAGGTGTAGTGTAGTAGTTTTACCCAACCTTTTGCAACTCAAGAGCGTGCAAAGCATATTAAAGGCATCGTAATTTGTACTGTCATATCGGTCTTCAATAAAGACATGGGGGCTCGGGTTATATAATTTGAGCAAAGGGACCAATATCCCATACAGGCTGACTACTGATTCAACCCTTGCCTACTTCTATACAACTAAACAATTGTCCTCGTCTTTTGTTCTCGTTAAGGCTGCCATGCTTCAGCGCATGTGCATTTTTCCTATTACTATTTTGTTTAATTTCGAGAGAGACCCATTTAACCAATAAATGTCGATTTGCATGAACAAAACAGACATCTTGTGATCTTCATTGTGGCATTTTTGGTTTTAGTTATTATTTTTCAAATATTTATCTTTCAACAATTTTCTTTTTTAAAGAAGTACATTGTTTGAAAGATATATACTACAAGAACCATATGAAGCACGTGGCAGAGAACCCCCCCCCCCCCCCCCACATCTTTTGTGTTGACCATTGTGTTCCCGGAATCGAAGGAATTCCTTTTAGGTTTCAAGGGGGGGTGGGTTAGGTTACAATAGTGTTGAGTGCGTATAAAGTATAGGGATAAGAGGGGGGTACCCCTCTGCCACATATCGTGCTGGGTATAACAAGAACCAGATCACGCCCACAACAAGTGCCCTCTGAGATCGGTATGTGCATACTCAACGTGCGCACTACTAGTCTGGTTCCCAGACCCCATTGTCATTTGGACTTCAAAAATGGGGTCCAGTAGCTATAATCCCTCCTGATGTATGCAAATGATATGCAGGACTAGGGAAATATACCCATAATGCAACTCGGTTATCGCATTGTAGAAAATGGCGGTCGATGTAATTGCGTGTAATAGTCCTAATAACGATTGATACGGAGAATAAGTTAGATTTTCGATGAATTATAAAGTTATTAACGTTTCCGCTTCGATATTTGCAACATTTCTACAAATTTATAATTCCAGTACTGCAAAAATCATGCGCTCTAACAGCTGTCAACTTGCGCAAAAATGTAAAAATCATATTTAAAAAAACGATCACTGCGCACGCGCAGAGGTGGTCCAATCAATGGCTTTGAATCGGTGCTAGCTACCGATCCGCGTATATTTTTTCCTGGGATAGTTAGGGCTAATTATCATAAATGGGCGGCTCTAAACCCTAGTTTTATGATTATTCAGTAGTTTTGACAATGACGCTCATATATTGTTATTGCTCATTCAAATAGTTATACACGTAACCCAGAGGTACATTAAAAGACTTTGAAAAACGGTTTCTGTCGGCCTTTCACAGTAGCTTAGTGGATAATCGGTTATACCCCTGCCAGACCGGTGTGCAATCCCACGGCGACCTTACTGCGATGCAGTTTTCATCAAAAACGCAGTGGGGTCGCCGAAAACTGGCAAAAAATCCTGAAATCTATGAGGTAGGTAGCTCACAGTACGCTCTTGACTCGCTCACTGCGCTCTTATTACGCTTTTACTACACGCTCACTGCGACCTATGCGTTCCCCGAGTTTGATCATCGCCGCGCTCTCACTGCGCTCCCACTATGCTCTACGCAATCTCGCTGCGACCAAGGTGACCTCGCTACGACCTCGCTACGACCTTACTACGCTCTCACTACGTCCCCACTACGTTCTGTGCGTTTGTACCGCGTTCGCGCGGCGACTATAAATACAGCGAGCTCGATGTTGCTGGGTATTTGCTACCTGTTGTACAATTATTATGTTCTGCCTCTCTACAGTCTGGTGAAGAGGAGATGCACATTAGTATATTGTGTGGAGGATATAGGCTGTATTATACCAGTTGTGGCTTTTACGCATGTCAAAGTCAGAACGTACTATACACGCAGTTTAATCGCAGTATAATCGCACTGTGAACGTACAGGAAGCTCCGTAACATCGCAATGGACGCATTAGGGGCGTTATAGTCGTACTGGCAGCCCCGTGTGGACGCAGTATGAGCGTGAAGAAGCCCTATAAGACGTAGTAGAAGCGCAGTGGGAGCGCGGTAAGAGCGTAGTTAGAGCGTACAGCGGTCGTACTTCAGACGTACTTCAGTCGCAGATTGGGCAGACGGCGATACTAACTCGCTCTTGCTACGATCATGACACGCTCAGGTAGACTTCACTACGTTCCAAGTACGTTCTTTGAGATCCCACTACGCTCTCACTGCGCTCCCATTGCGTTTTGGACCAGGTCGCCGACCCTCCGCGATTGTTTTAAGCAGGCTCAAAACAATCGCCGAGGTTTGGCGACCATGGAGACCCTCCCATGACCTAGGTAGACTCCACTACTTTCCTACTACGCTCTTGGCGATCCTACTGCGATTCTACTGCGTTTTGCAACTTATTTAGTCGCCGTGGGAGCGCAACGGCAGCGTATAGCTCCGGTGTGACAGGGGTATAACTTAGGTTATAGGTTTTTCGACTGGGGTTCAAATTCGGTCTCTGCTCATTTTGTATTGACTATTTTGGTCTCCAAGTTTATTGTTAGAGTGAGTTAAATTTAAGGGAAGGTAAAGACCTGAGAACCTAAGTGTCTTTCACTCAGTGTGGTGGAGATACGCCCATTAATGCTAAATGGATTCATTCGTCCCGGAAAAAAAATACGCTACCGGTCCCCATATTTTAGGGGGGGGGCGGAAAACAGTCTAGCGCACTACAACCTAGAACGAATATCGCATTAATTTTCATCCTGAGCTACGCAGAGTTTAACGGCTCTTGAATTATCGCCCTCAAACCCTGCGGACATTCGAAGCAACCATTAAACAAGTTGGCCAATACCTGAAATGAACTTCCACCCCTGGTAAAATGACAATTTCTACCACTTATACTTAATGTTATTGGCGTTTACGTAGCTTTTCAGTCTTTTATGTTTCTTATTCTGTATAATATATAATAGCAAAGCTTTATTTCACGTTCTATACGTTAATTTCTACATTTTATCCGATTAATTTAAATTTTTACGTGGGAGGATGAAAATTTGTGAGAACACCACAGATGTCAAAGTGAATGGACCAATAGAAATGCGCGTTGCGGAAGAACTTCGGGTGGATCGGGTGAAAAAGCAATAATTGTCTGCTGGCACATCAGGGATTTACCGCTCCCAGTCTTAGAACACACTATGACATCCTTGCCTTCCTCATACGCCATCAGGGTGCTCTTTTGTAGGTCATTTAGGCACGGAACACGGAACCTTGGCGTTTTATGAATGAAAACATGCAATTTCATGCCTGGGGTCGAGGTTGGTTCGCATTCCTTGGTCTGTTTGTAACGGAGGTTCTGATTAGGCGCATGGATCTTTGCGCCAAATGACCACGGAAGTTGCCCAGTGTCCGCAAGGCTTTGAGAGCTATAAAGTAGAAGCTCGTAAAAGCGCTGCGTGGCTCAGGATAATTAATTTTCAACTGTACTCCAACTGCATGCATTTGCGTCTTCTTACAAACAAGATTTGCCACGAGAAGCTGGTCCTTACACACAAAGTGACTTCCTATCGTTGTAAAATCTGTTGTCAATGCCACAGGAAGGACACAGAAAAGAATTAGCAAAATATAGATAGGCCTATCGTTTAGGCCTACAAATTTTTCCTACATTTTGTAATAAATATTATTTTTCTTGGTCCTTTCGCCTCGTTAGTTAATTAAATGTTTTTTAGTGATTTCTTTTGCAGAGCGCTTAAATTCCCAATACGAATAATAACCCGATCATCTTGATAACTACTCGAGTTTTCAGAGTGAATATATACTCAGAAATTGACAAATGACACCGTAGAGGAAGGACGTGTCCGCACACAGGGCTTCGTGCCTTGTATTGTTCGAGGTTACCCTACCATGTACCAATAATCATGCCACCGAAACAACGCGGCGGAAGACGGCAAGGCCATGCAACGGGCGTTGTTCCAACCCCTATAGCATCGGGGGGGGGGGGTGAGGATAGTGAGCCTGGTGCTGGCAGCAAAGACGGCCAACAGCAGGGCTTTGAAGCTTTCGTCCGCTCTACCTAATGGAGGGCCAGAAATGATACTTTCTTGCATTGGGATTGGACAAATGGAGAAAATCATGTTTAAAAAAATATATATATATATTATTTCCTCACTTCAGTTAATTTTCCTAAAGTGTACAAATATAAACATGCATTTAATTAGAGTCACCCAAGCAAAACATTTTTTTTTAAAGCCTAAAGGTTTTGTGGAAATGGAAAGGTTTTTTTTTTGTCCTTTCGTTTCCGTAATGAAGCTAAAAACAAAAACAAAAAACATTAAATGCTATTTTCATTTGTACACTTTAGGAAAATTAATTGAAGTGAGGAAAGAATATTTAAAAATTATGTAAAAACAAGATTTTCTTGATTTGTCTAATCCCTATGCAAGAAAGTGTCATTTTGTATTGGTCATCACATTTAACAATAAATGTGTAACATTTCAGACTACATTTTACATTTCCCAGGGGGGACTTATTTCTTTTGACCTGTTTATGTAAGGTCTGCCTAGTTTATGTAACCTGTCTATAGCTTCGAGGAATTGTCGCGGCCCAGCTGACCGCTCTAAAAGGAGAGATGTTTTGCATTTTTTTTAGATCCAAGCAGTATTCCATATATTGTCTGCAAGACATCCATTGTTCGGATGATATGCAAGACAGGTTTAGGGAGGAGTGGGAGCTAGACTGCTATTTTTGTTCTTTTAAAAGCAATGCCAGAGGTGTGGCTATTTTGTTTCTTTGGATTTTAAAGTTCTTGTGTGTAGTATTGACGTGTATTATTTGGCTCTCAGTTTGAAAACTCAAAATTACACTATTACGGTGATTAATTTATATGGCCCAAACAAGGATGACCCAGATTTTTTTGATATTATCAATAATATTATCTTTAAGTTTGATAATCCCCATACAATTATTTGTGGTGACTGGAATTTAGTTTTAGATAGTACACTAGATTGTGTGAATTACCTTCACATCAATAATCCTTTAGCTGAAATAAAGTCTTGGGTTTGTGTAGAGATCTTGACCTTATCGATCCGTGGCGCATCCATAATCCTAACACCAGGAAATATACTTGGAGACAGCATTTACCTCGAAACAATCCAGGTTGGATTTTTTTTAATTTCTTCAGAGCTAATAGTTCTCATCTTGTTTCTTGTGAAATTAAGCCAGGTTACCGGACCGACCATTCATTGGTCGATATTCATTTTGATAATAGGAAAGGGGACCGGGTTATTGGAAATTCAATAATTCGTTGCTTACAGATACAATTTATGTTGACCTAGTTAAAAGAGCTATTAGCGAAGTTGTTGAGATTTATGTTGCGTCGCCTTATTTACGTTCAAAACTTTATGCTACTCTCCATAGGGATATGCATTTCACTATCAATGATCAACTCTTTTTTGAAATGTTATTAATGGAAATTAGGACCAAAACCATTTCCTATGCTACATGGAAGAAAAAGAGTGCTTGTAAGGAAGAATCTGGTCTCGAAAAACAGATTAAAGATTTATCAGATAAGGTTGCTCTTGGAGATATTAGTTTGTTAGATACATTAAAGTCTAAGCAAATTTGTCTTGTGAATTTACATAAGTTTAAAATGGAAGGTGTAATGATCAGGTCCAGAACAAGATGGATGGAACATGGTAAGAAACCATCTAAGTATTTTCTTAATATGGAGAAGCGTAATTGTGTAAATAAGATAATTAGTAGAATTACGAATGATGACGGTATTTATTTAATGACATCTAGCGACATAGTCCAGGAGTCTCGGGATTTCTACAAGAAATTATATTCACCTTCAGATAGGGTTGCCAAAGTTAATCTTTAATCAATTTTTAATAATTCTAATCCTCCAGTTCTTTCAAATTTAATACGCGATAGTATAGAAGGTCCGCTGTCTCATCAGGAAATTCTGACGGCTTTAAAAAATCACAAACAATGATAAATCTCCGGGTTCAGATGGTTTTACTTTTGAATTTTACAAGTTCTTTTTGTCTGATTTATCATGGTACTTACTGCGGTCCCTTAATTTTGGTTATATAATTTTGGTTATAAAACTGGTACACTTTCAGTTACTCAACAATATGGAAAGGGGATAAACCTTAAAAGCACTTAAAAAACAGCCTCTCACATAGATAGTGGGTTTAGGTTATAGTTCGTACACATTGATCTCCATTTATATTAAAATTTGTACGGCATATCATCAAACGTGTTCAACGTTATTCGTGAAAAAAAGACATGTCAGCTTTTATTGAGGTTGTTGAATTCGCTGCAAAAAAGTTGGGTATTTCAAAGTATTTCAAATGTGGCAAACATTTGAAAACTTGAACAAAAAAGATTTGAAAAAGCCACAAATCTTGAAAGATTTCCCAAAGGCGCAAAAGTATTTAATTTCATGCAGAATTTTAAAAAATTTCTAATGAATTAGACTTTTGTTAGTGTTGTGTGATTTTTATTTTAACTGTATTACTTTAATTTAGCGATGGGGCGCCATACTTACGGTCAGAACCCGTCCTCGTGTACACCAAAGACCGTAGGCTAGCGCCGCAAGGCGCCCCGTCTTTGGTGTACACTGTGCAAGCTAATAGCTAGCACTTAATGCATGACTAGCGTCTTGTTTCTAGCCGTACATGTGCGTTGTGTATAGTACTAGCCCAACTTATCAGCTTTGCAGTACAACATGTGTAGTACAACAGCTTTATGGAGCAGCATACATGTACATGAACATGTACATGTATTTGATTAGGTTTACACTAGGTTGTGTACCGATTTACATAGGCTTGAAAGATCTTGAAAGATTTTGGATGCTGATCTTGAAAGAAATGAAAATAATGAGTGGTCAAACTGTATGCAGTCAGTCCGCAGCGCACTGAAAAGCCGTTCATTTTATGTGCGCTTTATGCATGGCACTTTGTGCGTGACCTCGTTTTTGAATACCTAATGAGCTGGCGACGACGCCTGGAATTTGGTCCGAAACATCCGTTTTATTCACCGACTGTCAATATTATTTATATTTTCTTTTGGATAAGAAAACATTCTGGTATATTATAAAACTATATTGGAAATTATATGACATTTAGAGGGTGAAATTTATAACGTAAAAAAAGCTTCCGAACCAACAAATTGACCTTTAAAAAATGACGAAATTTTTCAATTTTCTGGCGGTGGCCACAACCCAATTTCACACTGATGTTAAAGATAATTTCATATTCTATCCAAAAAAACTGTAGATTTGGGGTTGATTTTAACTTAGTCCAGTCAGGGCGCAGAAAATCCTAACGTTCACAAGAAGGTAACGAACGGAACATTCCGCCAAGACAGTCCATAGTCTTCCTGCGCCCTCATTTGTCGAAAATGACGTCATTGAAAAAGTCTTAGTGATAACGTGTAGTTTATGCACATTACAATACGCAGTTGTTTTTTCATGTATTTCTTTCGTTGTCTTGTAAGCTCGAGCGAAAAGGATTTATTTGCTAATCAGTGATACAAAAATTATAATATTGCCTGCATAAAACAATGTATACAGCCAAATAAACAAAACAACAAGCGACCAATGAAGTCGTTGTTTAAAATGTATTGATAACAATAACATTGATAAATCAAAACTTTTACAATAATTTATATCTGTATTGTGAGGTTGGTTTATAAAAGAAATTGCACTTTTTATTTGAAACTTGCATGTTATCGCTCACATTAAAGGTAGTATACACCATTTGCAGATATCGGAAATATTTACTACCGAATTATTAAGAAATATCTTACTCATCTAAAAGTAAATAATGATTCTAGGCACCTAGCAAAATGATTGCCCTAGATTTCCTGTAATTATTCTGAAAAATATAATTTTATAAAGAAAAATTGGGTGACGTTATCTTTGAGATACTTTGTGAGAGAATCTCCAAGGACAAGAGCTTTGCCTTTGGCCTGCCAGAGAGGCTCCTGACATGCTAGCGATGGCTGCGATGGCTGCGGTGGGCATGGCGGTGGGCATGGCCATGGTGGTGGACGGCATGACCTATATACTACCTAGTATAAGAAACATATTGGAAGACAGAAAAGGGAACTATGAAGTTTAGCAGTAACTATTAAACAGGTTTTATAATTTTGAACAAAACATAGGCCTAAGTCGTGTTTATACATGCAAGACAAATCAATTTGTATGCATGACATGAAGGCAGAAACCTAACTTTAGCATATAAATAAGCCACACAAAACAAAACAATTACATGTGCTTGCGTGCATAATGAAATACACGCTCTGCGTAAGTACGAGCCGAAAGACATAGCCGAAAAAGTTGAAATCGCGCGCAGGAAAATCGTCGCAGAATACATGAGAAACATGTCGCCACAGGCTAAATTGTATATCAAACGAAAGATCATTGCTTCCTTTATCGATGTGTAGTGATTATTTTTCGCAATATTTGTTAGTCCAGTCAGGGCGCAGAAACGAAACACACGACAAATTATTTTCTTAAAATCATACCCTAATTTCGAGTGAACAAAATTCTGCCAAAAACATACTGAATCTCGTCATATTTTATATCATTTGATTCAGAAAAATGTTCGCTTTCCACTTACCACGCCATCTTGGAGAATAACTGTTCCGTTTGCAACGTGTAGTTCGTTAAAACAAAGCTGCCGAACTCTCGCAATTACTCGCGTAAATCTCGTGGCCGATTTGCGACGCCGGTGTGGACGGTAATTCTGTCCCCCGGTAAAATTGTCCGGGGGGACAGAATTACCTAGGTAAAAGTGTCCCCCTGGAGCCGTTAATTCCGTCCCCCTCCAGTTTATTCTGTCCCCTCTCTAGGTAATTTTGTCCCCCAATGTTCCACACATAAGTGGTTATGTTGATGTTATTTCAATGAAAAGCCCACATAGTATTTATTATTTGGACTTCTGTTCCCTTCATCGATTTATCAAAATAAAAATAAAAATATAAATAACTGTATTAATTAAATCAACCGATCTACGTTTCTGCGCGAAAGGGAAATTAGCGGTAATCAGTATTTTCAGACTTCTTGCACGCGTACAAATTCTGTATACCCAGCACGAATGTGGCAGCACTTTTGACCACCTGTAATTTGTAGTACGCTACACATCCTACAGTCTGCCATAAATGATGCACCATGAAGGGGTGAACCTGTACTACACTGGTTGTTGCGTGTAGTGGGTGCTAGACTTGTGACGTTGCACGGGACAATTTTACCAGGGGGACACGTTTAACGTTGGGCAGGGAGACAGAATTACCTGGAGGGGGACAGAAATACACAGGTAAATGTGTCCCCCCGGACAGATTTACCGGGTCACGGCCTGGTAAGTCTGTCCGGGGGGACACATTTACCAGGGGGAACAGAATTACCTTTCACACCGGCCGTGCAAATAAAGTTCGGGATATGACCTCATTAACGCGTGCGCTGCGGACTGACTGTATGGAGACATGCTGACTCCGCAGAGAATTTGTTTTGATTTGTTACGGAGAACGACTCACGCGCCTATTATATTCACTATTTCTTGCCATTACCAGGGCGCGTCCATATTGTTCAAATATTGTTCATATTGTCCATATTGTCCCATGCGGGACATTATGACATAGTGTCTGCACCTCAATGTAGACCCTAGCATGTTCAGTTATTCACCAGGAACATTTTAGCAAACTTGCAGTGTATAGCGCCCTCATTGGACAATCTCATGAAAGGCAACTCTTGCAAGCACAATAAATAAAACTCCCAAAATAATAATTGTTCTGGTAATTAGAACAATATAGATTTCATGAAAATACATGTAGCTTGTTTTGTTCAGGGGTTGTTCATAAAATCCAAACTTATTACATGTACTGATTTTATGCGAAAGAAATGTTGGAGTAATTGCACAAACTTTAAGACGTTTGTTTATTTCTCTACAAGGGTAAACACCAACAGCAAAAAGCAAATTTGTATTGGGGCCCTGTATTTAAATAAATACAATAATCTGATTCTTACAAGATTGAAAATCTCAAAAGAGCAATCTTGTAAAACTTAGAGGAAACAAACAAACATGTAGACACAAATGTGTAAAAAAATCGTAACAATATTAACTTAATAATTACAAGAAAAATGCTAAAGGAATATAAGGATTACAAATGTTACTGTAAATAATTACGAAGCCAAGTCTTCAAAACCAAGAATCGAGCATGGAACTCCAAGGCTGGGCTGCAAAAACCTTTACAAAGTTGGGCTACAATGACTGCAAAACTTGGAGAATAATCTGTGTTATCAGGTAGGAATCTTCAAGACGTGACACTTACCTTGTGCAAAACATAATAAATCAGTCAAGTATTTAGGAGACAGTTGGTTGGTTTGCCGGTGTGCGCAAAGTGATTTCAACTTTGTAGGGGTGGGGGGGCTTTATGAAAATGTGTAACTGCGTTCCAAAAAATGTGGTGGTATTTAGCCAAGACATAGTGCTTTCACATGTACAAAGTAAGGCTTTATAGCCTGCAAATTTACATCTCTAGGCCAGTGAGAAAAAAACATGTGGCGGACTAGCCCCGCTCTTCTATAATGCTATGTCGAGTAAAATGACGACAGACATTCTAATTAAGCTCTCGGCCAAACGATACACATTTGGTTATTAATAAAGATTACAAAGATCTAGGGAAATGAACACCTTTTATGTGCGATACAAGATATTTAGGCACTCTGATGAGGTTTCTAATTAGGATTATTGAAAGGAACTTCATTAGTGGTAACCAAACACTACGTTGACAGATTGCTGTTCAATATTTTGAAAGGTATCAACGTGATAGAATAACATATAATGGAACGGTCTGCTTTGTTTTTGTTTTGTTTTTATTAAAAGACTTTATATCGATGGCATGAATTTATTTCTCTCAAACGGGAGCCCTGGGGTCTCGTTAACTACTTTTCTTTAATTGAGCAAATCGCGACAGCTCTACGTTACTCGTCAACATCTGTTCGCTCAAAATCTGATCTCGGCGTGTGACTGTTGATAACAATACTCGAGCGACACTGGATACAATGACATTTCTGGATGTCTATAAAACAGAGATGATGAGCACCAAGATTAGCAAGATTAACAATTGTTAAATGCATATTAAAAGGTCCAATTTCTAACCAATCGCTCAGTGCTCAGTGCGATTCAGCATTAACACTATACCAATGTTTGTAAGACTTTAAACATCTAAAGTTGCGTGCGAACCGGGTCCCAGTGTAATAGACTGTCATGGATGTATTTGTAGCAAAGACGAAACGACCCTGGACTGCTGTTATCGAAAAATATCGAAAGTGAGGCTAGAATACACAAATAGTCTGGCACCATCCCATTCAACCGTTCACAATATATAAAATACAATTAGGGAATATGACCAATATGACCGATTACGAACAACGGGGTGTTTTTTTTCACTCGAACTGTGTACTTGAACGTTCCTCTTTGACCAAATAGTAACACTGAAATCGGACATAGTTCTTAACAGCACCCCGACACCTCACCACCTTTTCTCTGATCATTTTTCTGTTATTTGCAACTTGCAACAAAACAAGTCCTCTTTTCCTGCTAAACAGATTGTTTATAGGGATATTAAATCCATTGACATTAATTGCTTGAAAATTGACTTAGTCTCTTCTAGGCTGTGCAGGGACACTCCTCAAGCTCTCGAGGAGCTTACGAATTGTTACAACACTACACTAGCTGGTACCTTCAACACACATGCCCCATTAAAGTCCAAGATGGTCACCACTAGGCCCCGTCTACCTTGGTTTAATCAAGAAATCAACTCTGCCTTGAGGATGAGGAGACGTGCAGAAAAGAAGTGGCGACGAACTAACATGGCCGCTGATCTTTCAGAATATAAGCTAATAAGAAATAAGGTAACCTTTCTTCTTAACAAAGCTCGCTGCAATTTCTACAAAGACTTTATCGAAAGTAATAGTTCCGACCAGAGGAAATTATTTAGAGCATCTAAAAAGCTGCTTGGGCATAGTAATGACGTCCTCTTTCCACCTTTTAAAGATTTTTTGTAAAGAAAATATATAATATTCATGCTAAACTTGATGATTCAGAAGTTTCAACCTCTGTTGACAGAACGTTCGCTTTTATATCTGACATATTGTCCAGTGGTATCTTGTTTGATAGTTTCATACCATTAACGGAGTCGCAGGTAAAAAAGATTGTTGTCAATTCTTCTAAGGGACCATGCGCTCTAGATCATATGCCTACTAACCTTGTTGGTGAGTGCCTTGATGTTTTGCTTCCAGTACTTACCAAAATTATAAACTCATCTTTAGTATCTGGCACATTTCCTACTGACTGGAAAGAAGCTTTAATTTGCCCTTTATTGAAGACAAAAACCCAATCTCGATATGAAATTAGAAAACTACCGACCAATCAGTAATTTACAATTTATTTCTAAATTAACTGAGCGGGCCGTTTGTGACCAACTTTATTGTCACATGTCAAAACATTCCATGTGTCCGGTTTTCCAATCATCTTACCGGAAGCACCACAGTACAGAGACGGCTCATATAAAGGTTTAAAATGATTTACTGATGAGGATGAATTCTCAACATGTTATTCTGCTTATTCTTTTAGACCTGAGTGCAGCGTTCGATACTGTTGATCACGTCCTTTTATTGAAACGTCTGCAGTCTAAATTTGGAGTCACTGGCAAGGCCCTCGATTGGTTTTCGTCTTATTTGTCAGATAGAAGCCAACGCGTATCCATTCAAGGTACCTTATCAGAAAAGTTTAATATCAACTGTGGTGTTCCTCAGGGATCCTGCTTAGGACCATTTTTATTCATTGTCTACGCCTCTAAATATTGTTTGACATCATTGAGCACCATCTGCCTGATGTTCATCGTTATGCCGATGACACTCAGCTGTATCTATCTTTTAGACCTGGCGATATATCTTGTCAAGTTGCTGTAACTATAATGGAAAATTGCATCAGGGACATCAGGCAATGGATGTTGCATGGCCGGCTTCTAATTAATGACGCTAAGAGTGAATTTTTGATCATCGGATCAAAGCAGCAGTTAAAGAAAATTAATATTTCTGATATCATGATAGGCGATGTTAAAGTTTTCCCTACAACATGTGTTCGTAATTTGGGGTCATGGTTTGATTCTGAACTTACAATGAATACCCACATCAATAAAGCTTGCTCTGCAGCCTTTTTCCATCTTCACAACATCAAACGCCTTAGTCACTTCCTAACGCAAGGCTCTCTTTTAAAACTAATTCATGCATTTGTGACCAGTCGTCTTGATTATTGTAATAACCTTTTGAATGGTCTGCCAAAGTCACAGATAGCTAAACTGCAAAGGGTTCGAAATGCTGCAGCCAGAATTGTTACTAACGCGCACCGGTTTGAACACATTACACCTATAATTCGTCAATTACATTGGCTGCCTGTTTCGTACAGGATTCATTTTATAATCCTTTTGTTGACCTTCAAAGCTCTTCATGGTCTTTCTCCAAAGTACTTACAGGATCTTGTTTCCATCCGGAAAGTATCTTCATATCAACTTAGGTCAGGGAATAATGGTATTTTCTTAGATTATCCCTCTGGTAAAATGTTGACTACATTTGGTGATAGGGCTTTTTCTGTGGCAGCCCCTAAGCTTTGGAATGCGCTATCGTTTCATATAGGTAGCGAACAGAAACTTACCTCTTTAAATGTAATATAAAAACCCATCTTTTTAAAGCCGCTTTTTAGTGTGTTTTTGGTGTTGTTCTTTTGTGTCTTTTGTTTGTCTTTCTTCTATGGTCGCCTTGCCAGTTTGTTTAGATTTATAGCATAGATAGGGTTTGAGGCGTCTGTCTCCTGAAAAGATCAAGACATTACCGATGCCAGCAAGGATAGGCCTATGTAATAAGTAACTATTAGTTCTCTGTTGGCGGGACAGACGTATCCCCATACTTTTGTTTGGGCACTGGCTTAGTGACCAGTCTTTTTTCTTTGTCTTTTTCTTCCATTCTGTGCTTTTTAACATGTGTTCTGCGCCTTTGATCATTTTGTATGTAAGGGGCGCAATATAAATTTTAAATATTATTATTATTATTACTAGGAAAGGGCCTTATTCTTCCCTTATTTCCCTTGTGTTGTCCATTCTTCTTTGTGGATAAAATGGTTAGTCAGTTAGTTAGTTAGTCACTTTACGAGCACCAATGGATGTTACCGAGAGTGGCATTTGAACCGGACCCATGAACGGTTAAACACGCCGGTCTTATCCGCTCGACTATTACCGATTGTTGCATTGGAGAGTCAATTTGATTTAAGGGGCCCATTTAATTAAGGCGAGGTTATGAAAAGGTCATCATGAATATTTTAAAATTAAATATTCTTTATCAACGTTTAATCAACTAACTCAACAAACCATACTAACTTTTGAAAACGCTTCCTCGCCGTTATTGTTTAACATCGTTTAACTAACCTTGCCTATATCTTCTGCAACGTTAACGTCCTTTAGTAAACGGTTGTTCAACCAATCTTAACATTTAATTTAACGTTCTCGGGTATAAATCACGGTTCAACCAACTGTACCAACCCAGATAGCGCACAAACTCGTTATATTAATGTTAAAAAACGGTTCCTTTGGTTTATATATGTTTATATATAATACCCTTCCAAACCCCTAAACATTTTACATGGAAATCATTGCCCGTTATTTCATTTTGTTTTAGTATCGGAAGACCTACAAGTATGACACCAGGATGCGTGGCCACATTTGACAATATCAACTGCAAGTACGACATATACAACCCAGACTCCCCTGATGCGGAATGTAAAGTCTTTGGAATGGTCGGACGTTAATAAAGATCCATTCTAAATATCCCAATGTGTCTAATGGCTGTACAAACAGTCTATGGATAAGTTAAAAAGAGAGTTTACAATTTAACGCTTATGATTATATCTTTAAAATGAATATTGGTTTAACATTTAATACTATATACACTGTAAACCAAAAATTGGGAAATGTTACCCAGTTTTTACCCAAGATGATCGAATTATCAACTACGAACACCGTTGGGCTTTTATTGCCCAACGGCATTAAATATAGCAATGTTTACTACTTTTGGGGGAAGTATTACTCAACAATTAGTAATTTTTTGTGCAATTTAATACCCATCTCATTCTATTGATCAAAGATTTGTACCACCTATTGGGGAAACATTTAGTTATTGTGCCGTTATTTCTATTTCACCGTTTTTGCAAAAATATAAATGTATTTGCATAAATTATAGATAAAGTTATTTATGCAGATTCGTTTTCAACTAAATTTACCAGTTAACAGTTGTAGTGTAGTAGTGCCCAGCTTGTTTTACCCAACCCAAGAGATTGTATGGCATATTAAAGGCATCGTAATTTGTAATGTCATATCGGTCTTCAATAAATAATTGGAGCTAGTGTAGAGTCGGTAAGGCATCGCACGAAAGTCCGTCCGTTGGAGCGGTTATAGCGCCACCATGCGGCCGGCGGCAAACGCTGCCTGCCTGCCTCATGTTGGACTTTACCGTTCCAACCCAACTTTCAGGTACGAGATTTTCTGTGTTTTTAATAATGTTAGTGTTATTAAAACTTATAGGACCTAAATTGTATTATTGTATAGGTTCCCCACGTATGCTAGGTTATATGTGAAACCAGTCTGAAATTTAGTATTAAGCAGTTTTGTTTGGTTACATTTTATCCAACATGGCGCCGCCCATTTATTAACGCTGTTTTCGGCCAAGATGGATATAGATACATGTACATAGATTTATATTATGCACTCGTGTACGAAATATATTCCCATGTGGTGTGTTAAAGTAGGACTCGCATTATGTACTTGTGTTCGCAGTGTATCATTTGTAAAATTAAGACAAACCTGTGTTTTTAGACTCTGTCAGACGTTGTGATAAGTAAAGGGCGCCCTCACTCGTTGTAGACGGCAATACTATGCATTTTAAACAACTACATTGTATTTTATAGTATGTCTAGTTGGATGTAGATCGATTTACTATTTTATTGGTACTAAGATAATGCATCTTGGTATTTTATGATTGCCAATGTGTAAGTTAAATCAGTTGTTCCTGTAATAGACTTTACTCCTAGTCCTGCTAGAGTTTATGTCAAATTATTACATGTATTTACCAGCCACTAGTTTGGCCTAGATTGTGACGTCACCGTCCATTTAGGTGGAGTACTAGTCAGTGTGCGGCAACATACTTCATGTAACCTTGATTTTACTGTAATGTCTAGTTAATTTTGTAATTAATTTTGGTATTTTCCTTTTCTTTTTCTCCTTTTGTCGTATGTTTGTTATTGTCAATAAAAACGCTGCCTGCCTGCCTCATGTTGGACTTTACCGTTCCAACCCAACTTTCAGCCAGTTTCGAACCCACCTAGTCATTTCATGACCCCCTCCCACAAGTGTCAGAAGTGGGATTGGCTGACGAGACAAAACAAATAGTAAACTGAGGTAGGCAACAGCATCTTTGTCTGAGTGTGCTGCAGGTATGGCACCGGACTCGTCCACTGTTCGAGTGAAGCTAAGCTCAACGGACAAACCCGTTCAGCTAACCCTACGCAAGAACCGGCTCTTGCTGTCGACGCTACAAGTCCGTTACGCAGAAGCACGAGGCCTTTCATATGACACTGAAGATGGAGAAGTTATCCTGATAGTCGAGAATGGAGCAGTTATGCCGCCAGCTGATGGATGGGAGGGGAGAGTCTTTGATGTAGTAGTGACAGAGCCAGCTGTCGCAGTACCGCCTAGTCAAGTTCCTGTAGTGCTGGCCCCAGAGCGCAAAGTTCCAACATACGAGGGCAGAGAAGACATCACGGGCCGATCAATGCCCATTGATGAGTTTGTAGAGACAATCCTGCATGCCTTCGATCGATATGCAGTGTTACCACGACAGAGGGGGCAGTTCCTCCTTGACTCTCTCAAGGGCAGCCCGAAGGTGGAGGCCAAGGCACTACTCAACAGTGGACAGACAGCCGAAGAGGTGCTTACCTATCTAAAGGACTCCTACGGGGAAGGACTGACCAGTGGTGAGCTTCAGCGCCGACTACTTGACCGTCGTCAGCAGACAGGGGAAAGTGTAAGAGACTTTTCCGTAGCCCTTCAACGCCTTTACCTTCGGCTACAGAAAAAGGAAAAGATCTATCAGGGGCCGGACCGGATGTTGATAGAGCAGTTCGTTGACGGGCTGGAGGTGGAGGGGTTACGAAACTCGTGTCGTGACCTCCTGGATCGCTGCCCAACTATGACTTTCACTGAAATAAAGAACTGGGCGATCAAAAGAGCTGAAAGGGAGGGTGCCCGTCCCGGCAGTGTGCCCAAGCAAGGGACAATGGCGACTATGCATCTCGAAGATAGCTCACTCGGCCAGTTAGAGAAGAAAGTTGAGAAGCTCCAACAAACAGTTGAGGCCCTCGCCCTCAAGTCGGCTTCCCCACAGCTTACCCTTGGTCCCGCACAGAATTCCTGGAACGGCCCATTCCCACCAGAGTACCAGTCCCCCGTGCAGGTCCCCCGGTGCTACAACTGTGGAGAGCCAGGGCACTTTGCCCGAAATTGCCAGATTCCCCGTCAACCCTACATCCGCCGACCGCCACCCGGTGCTACCCCCCGGTCGGAAAACAGGCGCCCTCAGTTGTCGGGAGCCAGACAGCTGGAGGGGCATGGGATGGCTCAGTAGATCAGCGATTTTTTAATACGGCTGTTTCAAATTGTTACTGCGTCAATGTTCTGCTCGGTACACGTAATTGCTTGCATCCAGTCCAGTGTCTGCTCGATACAGGGTCAATGGTCTCCACTGTGTCTGAGCAGTACTACTACCAGTTCCTGAAACCACGCGGGTTTGAGATAAAGGCGATTCCAGAGTACTTCCGACTGCTTTCAGCAAATGGGGCAGACATACCATATATTGGCTGTTTTGAGGCAGACGTGACCGCACTCGGCACCAACATACCTGACCGACTGATACTTGTTATTAAGGAGAATGACGGGGTAGCGAAGCCTGTTGGCCCACCATGCATTTTAGGAATGAATGTTTTGGGGGAGTGTTGGAGCCTTCTGGTTCGAGACTACGGTCAGGGATACTTAGAGCAGCTTCGCACCGAGAGACAAGGGCCAACATGGGAGAGAGCCTTAGCGGCAACAGGGAAGAGAGTCAAGTTTTCGGCCAGGGATGGAATAAGTCGTGCATATCTACCAAAGGGAGGAGCTGCAGTTGTCCCCCAGGGCGAGACTGTCACATTTTGGGCAACTGCTCAACCGGGGCCTGATGGCATGACGTATGAGGCAATCCTGGAACCAGACGAGGGGTCCAACCTAACTTCTTCACTGCAAATTGGGCGGTGTTTGGTTTCAGTATCAAACGGCATGTTTTTGGTGGCTTTGACAAATGACAGTGAAGGTGACGCCATCGTCCCAAGTCATACCTGCATAGGAACATTGTATCTTGCAGAGTTAATCAACTCAGATGCTGCTAATCAGAATCACCCCGACCCTTCTGTCATCCAAACGGCCTTTTGTTCTTCATCGATGACCCCGGACCCCACTGGTCTACAGACGGGCGATTTTGAGCCAGGGATCGAGTTAACAGCAGATCAACAAGCGAAGTTCAAGGGGGTGTTGAGGCAATATGAAGGCATCTTCTCAAGACATGACCGAGACCTTGGTTACTGTGACACCGTGAAGCACACCATAAAGACGGGTGACGCGGCCCCGATCCGGCAACGATACAGGTCACTCCCGCCATCACAGTATCAGGAAGTTCGCCAGCACATACATGAACTTGTCAATGCTGGGATTGTTCGTGAAAGCGTTAGCCCCTGGGCATCGCCGATAGTTGTTGTTAGAAAAAAGGACCAAACTATACGTCTGTGTATTGATTACAGGAGGCTAAACTCAGTTACTACCAAGAACTCCTTCCCCCTGCCCCGGATCGATGAATCACTCCAAGCCCTTGGCGGAGCGAAGTACTTCAGCGTTCTTGACTTGACGTCGGGATACTACCAGTTGGCCATGGAGGAGAAGGATCAAGAAAAGACAGCATTCGTGACGCCGTTCGGGTTGTATGAATACACAAGAATGCCATTCGGGCTTTGCAACAGCCCAGCAACATTTCAACGCCTCATGCAACGTTGCCTGGGCGATCAAGCCCTGCAAAGCCTCCTGATCTACCTAGACGACATCATAATATTCTCATCGACCTTTGATGAACACCTTGAGCGGCTAAAGCGGGTGTTCTCTCGTCTGCAGCAGTATGGGTTGAAGGTCAAGCCAGCAAAGTGTTCCTTCTTCCAGACTCAAGTTAAGTACTTGGGGCATTTGGTAGCAGCGGGTGAAGGGGTGAAACCAGACCCTGACAAGATATCCGTGGTTCAGGATTGGCCACAACCAACGACAGTAACTGAGCTTAGGTCTTTCCTGGGCTTCACAGGGTTCTTTAGGAAGTTTGTCCACCAGTATTCCAGCGTCGCGTCTCCTCTGTTCACCTATCTAAAGGGGACTGGAAGTAAGGGCAACGCGAAGGCGAAAACTGGGAGTAGGAAGGTAGACCTGGATAGTGCTGCAGTTTCGGCTTTCCTGGCACTAAAGACAAAGTTAACCGAGGCGCCAGTTCTGCAGTTCGCTGATTTCAGTCGACCTTTTCGTGTGGAAACTGATGCTAGTGCGACTGGGCTGGGGGCAGTACTTTCTCAGGAACAAGGTGACGGAACCAGGACAGTGATTGCCTATGCATCCAGATCTCTGCGGCCAGCAGAGCGCAACGATAGGCATTATTCGTCATTCAAGTTAGAGCTACTAGCTGTTCGATGGTCAGTCTGCCAGGCCTTCAAGGACTATTTGATGGGGAACCAATGCACAATCTACACGGATCATAATCCACTGAAGTACTTAGATACGGCCAATCTCAGTGCCCCAGAGCTCAGATGGGTTCAGCAGTTGTCTGCCTTCGACTACAAGTTAGAATATCGACCTGGGAAGCGTAACCAAGCTCCTGATGCTCTGTCTAGGCTTTCCCAGAAGGATGATGGTGCTCCTAAGCCCCTCCATCTGGGTCCCGAGTTGGAAGTCTCCTCTGGGGCAGTACGTGCCACATGTGGCCCCACTGACTCTAGTTCGGCGGTGCCGCCAGTTCTACTTCATCAGATAAGAGTGAACCAGCAAGATGGGAGTCGCTGCTTACCGGGGTATACTGCAGCAGAACTCGGATCCCTTCAAAATGGTGATTTCGTACTCCAGAGAGTCAGGACTTACTTTGGGAGAGGCTACCGACCGACCCGTCAAGAGAGACATGAGGATCCTCCAGCAGTAGCTACCGTACTAAAACACTGGGATCAGCTTCAGCTGAGGGATGGGGTGTTGTACCGGCAGTCAACCTTTCATGGGGGAAAGAAGTGTGAGCGCCTGGTGGTGCCAGCCCGACTGCAGGAGGTTGTACTGAAATCCTTCCATGACGACATGGGTCACTTTGGGGTAAAGCGAACCCTCAGGTTGATCCAGCCCCTCTTCTTTTGGCCAAACATGGAGAGTTCAGTCAGAGCTTGGTGTCGGCAGTGTGTCAGGTGTGGTGTCAGCAAGCAACCTAACCGTTGCACAAGACCCCCAATGGGAACTCTCAAGGCTACCGCCCCATTGGAAGTAGTAGCGATGGACTTTACGGTGCTCGAGCCGTCATCAAGTGGCCACGAGAACGTGTTAATCCTCACCGATGTATTCACTAAGTTCGCGTGGGCCATTCCCACGAGAGACCAACGGGCGGAAACAGTGGCACGTGCCCTAGTCAAACACCTGATAACACCTTATGGGGCTCCGCTCAGACTTCACTCTGATAATGGGAAGTGCTTTATAGCCGGAGTCATTCAGGAACTCTGCCAGCTGTACGGTATTGGGCGCTCGCATACCACTCCGTACCATCCCCAAGGGAATGGGCAATGCGAGCGTTTCAATCGCACCCTGCATAACCTACTTAAAGTACTGCCTGCACAGAAGAAGTCAAGATGGGCTGACTACCTACCGCAGTTAGTTGCTACCTACAACAACACCGTCCATAGCTGTACGGGCTATGAGCCTTTCTTTCTACTCTTCGGGAGATCAGCACGCCTGCCCCAACACCTTGTCCTGGGTGTAGACCACCCCCAACTAGATGGAGAGACACCACAGCACTACGTGAAGAAACACTTGTCACAATTGGACACTGCCCGCAAGCTAGCAGCTGCTAACGTGGCCCAGACAGTTGAAAGCAGGACCATGGCTCACAGAAAGGATGTATTCGAACAACCACTGGGCATTGGAGAGTACGTCTTGGTCAGGGACCGTACACACCGGGGAAGGTGTAAAATCCAGGATTTTTGGGAGGAATCACCATACTTGGTAGTTGGGAGACCCTTTGAGGGACAGCCAGTCTATGAAGTGCGCAATTCAACTGGACGGAAAAAGGTTCTCCATCGAAGTGAAGTAAAGCACTGCCCATGGGAGGTCAAGCCCCAGCCAGCAGATACCGCCACTGACGAGTTGGCGACACCGGACACTTCTTCTTCGAGCCTAACGGCCAGCAGCGAAAGCAGCGCTATTTGGGGTGGAACACTTGGTTTAGCTGATCCGGGTCTTACTGATAAGGAAGACGACTGCGTAAGTTCGTTGCCCACCGCTGCCCCAGAGGTATTTGTCGCAGAGCCAGCTGAAGCAGTCATGACCAGAGAGACTGGAGGAGCAGGACCAGTCACACTTCAACCCAAGGCCACAGCCGGGAGTCCAGGAGAGACCGTGCGACCTGACATCAGAGCCGAGGACCGTGGAGGGACGAGACCACGCCGATCGAGACGAGTGACCAAGGGAAAGCCACCCAGCAGGTACCAGTTCAGCAGTGTCATCCGTCTACTTGACCAGGTGAGAAGACTAGCTACTCGAACAGAGACTGAGTACGATTCTTGCTCCGAGAGCGACTCGGACAATTAACTTTTGAAAGCTAGATCTGCACAGCAGCAAGCTAATCAAATGTAACAGACTGTTTAGACTAAGAGCTGTCTGTACACGAGCAGAGTTTTTGTAAAGGAGACACGAAAACTCGCTTTCCACTGAGTGTTGAATTTTTCATTGGGCCAGGTGCCCCTGTTCTGGTGTTTGTAATTTATGTTTTTAAGAGGTTACAGTTTTGTGCATAACAATTTTTGCCAAGTTTTTGCTGTTAGTTAATACTAGGAGTTTTGCTCCAGGCTAAGCCCCGGAGTAGTCGCACCACTGTGTGCCTTTTCGTCGTCGGGGCGACGACGTTGTACTTTGGGAGAAGATGTAGAGTCGGTAAGGCATCGCACGAAAGTCCGTCCGTTGGAGCGGTTATAGCGCCACCATGCGGCCGGCGGCAAACGCTGCCTGCCTGCCTCATGTTGGACTTTACCGTTCCAACCCAACTTTCAGGTACGAGATTTTCTGTGTTTTTAATAATGTTAGTGTTATTAAAACTTATAGGACCTAAATTGTATTATTGTATAGGTTCCCCACGTATGCTAGGTTATATGTGAAACCAGTCTGAAATTTAGTATTAAGCAGTTTTGTTTGGTTACATTTTATCCAACATGGCGCCGCCCATTTATTAACGCTGTTTTCGGCCAAGATGGATATAGATACATGTACATAGATTTATATTATGCACTCGTGTACGAAATATATTCCCATGTGGTGTGTTAAAGTAGGACTCGCATTATGTACTTGTGTTCGCAGTGTATCATTTGTAAAATTAAGACAAACCTGTGTTTTTAGACTCTGTCAGACGTTGTGATAAGTAAAGGGCGCCCTCACTCGTTGTAGACGGCAATACTATGCATTTTAAACAACTACATTGTATTTTATAGTATGTCTAGTTGGATGTAGATCGATTTACTATTTTATTGGTACTAAGATAATGCATCTTGGTATTTTATGATTGTCAATGTGTAAGTTAAATCAGTTGTTCCTGTAATAGACTTTACTCCTAGTCCTGCTAGAGTTTATGTCAAATTATTACATGTATTTACCAGCCACTAGTTTGGCCTAGATTGTGACGTCACCGTCCATTTAGGTGGAGTACTAGTCAGTGTGCGGCAACATACTTCATGTAACCTTGATTTTACTGTAATGTCTAGTTAATTTTGTAATTAATTTTGGTATTTTCCTTTTCTTTTTCTCCTTTTGTCGTATGTTTGTTATTGTCAATAAAAACGCTGCCTGCCTGCCTCATGTTGGACTTTACCGTTCCAACCCAACTTTCAGCCAGTTTCGAACCCACCTAGTCATTTCATGACCCCCTCCCACACTAGAGACAAGGGGCGGATCCAGATTGTTTTTGCAGGGGAGGGGGGGGGGGGGGGTGATTTTGGCGGTCAGGCCCGTCATATTTTGGCTAGTTTGAAAGTGAAAAACAATCTGACTTGTATGTGTCATTTTGTATTGTGTTTAAAGGTAGGATACACTATTTGCAGGTATCGAATAAAATTACTACCACCGAAATATTAGGAAATATCTTACTTATTTGAAAGTAAATAATGATTGTAGACATCCGGCAAAAAGATTGAACTAGATATCCTGTTATTGTTCAGAAAAATTGAATTTTATAAAAAACAAACTCACGATCGCCCGACGGCGATCGCGAAAAAAACAACAACAACATAACAATCACTGCTTGACGCTAGTTGAAAACGAACGCCGTTTTTCCTTGCTTCTCTCAGCATCCACAAGGGTACATCAACTTCGGACAGGTCAGTTATTAAATGACATTTAATATTAAAAATACCGGTACAACCCCCCAAATCCACTCATTTCTGATAACTCAAGCAATTGGATGTATTCTACCTTTAATGTGGTTTTTTTTTTATCAGAGCGGGGAAACCCCTCTCCTAGATCCGCGCCTGAGGACTTCTAGGGTTCGTATCCCATACAGGCTGACTACTGATTCACCCCTTGCCTACTTCTACACAACTAAACAATTTGTCATCGTCTTCTGACCCTACGATTTTATAAGGCTGCAATGCTTCAGCGCATTTTTCATATTACTATTTTTGTTTCATTTTGAGAGAGACCAATTTAACCAATAAATGTCGATTTGCATGGAAAAACAGACGTCTTGTGATCTTCATTGTGGCATTTTTGGTTTTACATGTAGTTAATATCTTTTGAATATGTATTTTAACATACAGGGGTAAACAACATTTTTAAAGTACAATGTTTGAAATATATATACATGTACTACAAGAACCAGATCACGCCCACAACGAGTGCCCTCTAAAATCGGTATGTGCATACTCAACGTGCGCACTATAGTCTGGATCCCAGACCACATTGTCATTTGGACTTCAAAAATGGGGTCCAGTAGCTAGAATCCCTCCTGATGTTGCAAATGTATGCAGGACTAGGAAGATATACCCATAATGCAACTCGGTTATCGCATTGTAGAAGATGGCGGTCGATGTACTTGCGTGTAATGTAACTACATGTAGTAGTTAGATTTAGTTAGATTTTTGCTGAATTCTAAAGTTATTAACGTTGCCGCTTCGATATTTGCAAGTTTTCTACAAATTTATAATTCCGGTACTGTACAAATCATGCGTTCTAACAGCTGTCAACTTGCGCAAAAATGTAAACAGCATCTCTAAAAAAAGTAAACGACCACTGCGCACGCGCAGAGGTGATCCAATAAGTCGCTTTGAATGGGCGCCAGCTACTTTTCCCCATTATGTTGAGGGGGGCAGTCTAGCGCACTACAACCTGTAACTGTACACTAAAATGCATGCATTTGTGTCTTCTAAGGAACAAGATTTGCTCATCTGACGAATTCGTCGCCACGAGAAGCTAATGGCGCCCTCTGCTGTGGTCCTTACACACAAAGTGACTTCATATCGTTGTAAAATGCCTCAGGAAGGACACATAAATAAATTAGCAAAATATATATATCGTTTACAATACAGGGTGAGTCAAAAAAGATCTAGGTTAGTTCAAGATATTTTCCCTTAAAAGTATTTGAATCGGATCTACCAACGAAGCATGTACGTGATAAACAAGCATGTTCTTCCAAAAGAGAATTATTGAAAATGCCCCATGCTATTAGAGGTTATGCATGTTTTACTAATGTTAAACCAATTTGTACAGCTGTCCGTGAAAATCTACATGCTTTGAAGCTCAGTTGAATGAGAACCAGATTTACACACAGGTAAAAATACAGTTTTTTTATTTGTATACAAGATCAAATTCTCTTGTTTCAGCCCACACCTCGAGTGGCCTTTGGCCTTAACGATGGGCGATTTGCATTAAAAACTAAACAACACCCCTCAAAAAAAATTCAAAATATTATAGACCACTCCATTCACCATACATATAGTTAAGTTCCATATTGCTGTTACAAGTTTACACAAATTTAAATTAGAAACTTAGTGAAAAAAATATCAAATGGAATATATTTTGTATAAAGCGTATAAGTCTAAACAGTCAATATGAATCCAATAATATTATGTTTATCAAAAACAAAAAAAAGTTAACAAAGCAGCAATATGGCTATCGGTGATAGCCTAAATTCTGTCAAAGATATATGTATATAATCCAAATGTGCGGTTTTAAAGAGGTACGTCGCCAATTCATCTCCTTTACATACCTTATTGCTTTAATTAAGGTGAGTGTCATAAAGAAAGGAGCAAATTTCGTTGTTATGTCGTTTCAAAAGGACACACGCCTTTTTTCATGCCATTTTCCCCACACGATGTTAGCCATGGAAACGCCGAATTCGGCAAACCAGTCGATTTGCAACAATCACCTTTATAATGTCATCACCTTAATATCATCAAAGTCGAAAGTGGAACAGCACTAAACCGGTGACCAGCGCACACATACACACGCGTGCACGGAAACGACAGTCCGCTATCTGTCTAAAAGCAGTACGTCCTCCGGTCAAATGAGGATAGCGGCATGATTATGTGATCAGCGCATGCGACGGCGATACCCAGTACGTGACGAGCCGACGTTGTTCCTTGGAATGAAGCCTTATAAAACACTGAGCGCCGTTTGTCTGTTAGTGCCGGGCTCGCAGCTCATGTGAGCTGTTCCACAACTTAGCAGCAATCCATAGACATCGGTTCAATTTTAGGCCACGCTGCAGCTAAGATGAAAGACGTCTGTAGAGCAGCATGGACGCTTTGGAGCAGAAAAACATTAAATCGAATAGGAAATCTATTTCCTAGTCACATTCCTAGTCACATCAGATCAGAAAACCTGCGAATGTAACCACATCGCTTTACATCACGTGTTACCTTAAGACATCCAATATATTGTTAAGAAATGTATCGATGATTCTGCTGCCGTTTCATGAACCTTATTCCGTCATGGGTTCCTTCCGTGAGGAGGACAGTCACAATTTAACATATTGGCACTATGCTGAGATTACCACCGGGGCCTCGGAAGCATCTAACGAGATCTGCAATCTTTATCAAAACAATACATTGGAGGCAGCGGCCCAGGAAATGTCTTACGGCCAAGGGCAGGTGGTGCTGATTTCGGTATTCCTCCCAATTATCATGACTCTCGGAGTCATCAACAACTTTGCCTTCATATACGTGGTCATACGGGTCCCCCGCATGAGAACGGTCACCAATTGCTACCTCGTCGGTCTCTCGGTGGCTGATATACTCTTCCTGGTGTTTGCCATTGGCAGTAAAGTCTGGTGCTACGCTCACTCCCCTATCTACGGCGACGACACGCCCTTGGGTTTCTCGGGATGTCTACTCACCCAGTTTGTTATCAACACCTCGTACTTCATCACTCTGTGTTTCATCACACTGGTGTCGTGGGAGCGATACAACGGCGTCTGCCGACCCCACCGTAAACGGGACACCAAACTTAAAGTCTTCAAACTTATGGCGGTGTCCTTTCTCGGATCCAGCCTGATGTCGGCGACTTTGTTGCTGAGTTTGACCAATGTCATTGTCGAGTGTATAGTCTGGCCGGACCGGTTTCCGTACAGCGACTGGCCCCGGCAGAGATATTTATATTACCAAATGTTTGACTGGGTGGATACGTACTCGTACGGCGCACAGACGATACCTTTCTTCACTTCACTTGTCATCAATGTGGTTTTCTACCACCGGATCATCAAGGGGCTCGACAAGTCCATGAATCGCAGACACACCCACCCCAACCACCGCTGCAGCGTCAGGGATTCCTCGACGCGGAACCAGATCGCCCGGATGCTGGTCATCAACGGGGTGGCACTCTTCGCGCTCCTGGCTCCCTTTGAGATCATGTCGCTGTTCCAGCTCATCGGCATATTGCGCGGGTTCACCTTCATCCTACCACAGGACGTCAGGGGACACCTGGTGGCCGTAGCTAGAGTCTTCTCCTATGTCAATGCCGTGGTCAATCCCGTGATCTACACAGCTCTAAGTAGTAGGTACAGGGAATCCTTTAAAATCACCTTCATGCCGGCACAGTGCAGGCCGCATCAGCGCCAGAGAATTGAAAACTCGGTCCACGGTAGCACAGTTACCGTACAATGTGGGGTGACCTCGAAAGTACATGAATCCCGAATGTAGTCAAACACCACTGGACATCATGTAAAGAATTTCTGTCTAAACCAAGTGATTCACAATTTAACACATCGTGAAGAACATCTCTCATATACAATCATGGAACCTTTGTTACGCACATTTATTATTTTCTGAGTGCGTGTCATATTTTTACCATGACTTCACAATGTCTAACGCAAACAACGTTTCCTTCACTCTAAGAAACAAAGGTTCAGAATTGCTCCCTAATTGATACAATAGCAGCACCCCTCAAATAAAGTAAATATTTGAACCTCAAAAGAGTTCAAGGGTGCAAATTTGGCCCTCTAAGGGTACAATGTGTTAGAGCTGAACCCTAATATGTTCTGTTTGGCACCCTTAGGGTTGTATCAACTATTGTATCAACTATATGGTGCAAAATTGAAACTTTATTTCTTAGAGTGTTCATTCCAAATAAGGAAGTCTAAGTAATGGCAACCACAGGCGTTCGTGTTTTATTCAAAGCGTAAATTTACGATTACTAATTAAACGTTTGCATTGTAATGCAGTGTGACTATAATGTATAATAACAAGCAAATTTAAGATTGTTCAAAATGGCTGTCAAAATCATTGCTTGTTATTCTATCTATATTTCAAACCCTATAAGGACAAATCGGCGATGGCCCTACACCCAAAAAGCTTTCTCCTGACATACTCTGGCTGTGTGCCAAATTGCATGTTTTTATCATCAATTGAACAATTTTCACCAAATCCGCCTGACTACAAGGTATGCCGAAGGTTCTGCACAAGGGTACATCACTTTGAGTGAATTATGACAAGATACATTAACCTATATTCTGAGTAGTAAATTAGTTTGGATTAAAGGGGTACTATGTCCTAAAATCCCCCAAAATATCATGTTTTGGATTGTTTACTTATTCTATTTCAAACATATGGTTGAGAGAAAACCAACCTAAATGTCTTATCGAGAAAAGACGGGAAAACCCCGGATGCTTACATCGGCTACGACGGAATACGCATACGTTATTTTCTTTTCGTTTTCATTTAATGTTCGATACACGTTGCGTATATTTCCCATTTCTTTTGCACGCGGTACCAATGTGCAAATGCGGTTTCTTACACGTCCGCAAAAGGCGAACACTTTTCGGCTTGGATCATGACTACATCCAAACAACTCGAGATTTGGGGGTCACTTTTGTGACCTCCAAAACTCGTTCTACACGAAAATAACACAACAAACGCCCAGTTTTTAAAGGATGGTTGTGTGAATGTTTTATACTACTTTTAAAATGCTCTCTCCGATGAACACCATTTAGTTCAAAACACGTTTTGTCGCCCAAATGGGCGATTCCAGGAAATAGTGCCACTTTAAGAGTAACTTCATGCATCTGTTTTATTGTAAAAGCGCAAATCATAGAAGCACATGGAAACTCAGTCTCGGCGACTGTTCCGTTACGGCATACGACTATTTCCATCAAATCCAAGACAAAGCAGTTACGTGCAGAGAACCACAGTTAGACCTTACGCAAAAAGCCGTATAGCAAAAAGAAGGACCATCAACAAAAATGTATACCACACCACTGACCTCAACACCTGGACGGATCATTGTCCATATTCTGCTGTGCTAACACTTGAAGTCGGCGCGAACTGGAAGTGCAACATGGCGTCACTGCTGTGAGCCAATGAAATGTCCAGTTGTAGAGGTCAGTGGATTTACCAACCAACTGAACTCTACACCTGGACATTTCATTGGCTCACAGAGTGACTTCGTGGGTCCGCCATGTTGCACTTCTCTGCATGCCGACTTCAAAATGAAACAATGGATGATCTGTCCATGTATAGAGGTCAGTGTACCACACGCATACAAATAATGGTACATAAGGCTGCCTGACGGCTGTTGAAGTCGAGGAAGGGGCTATTGTGTCTAAAATGCATAACAGATGTGACCCAATAGACCATGTGCCCTCTGTTTACATCTATATTCAAATGTGCCCGGCGGTATGCGCACGCATCGAGGCGACATCAGAGGTCACATAATTCAAAGGTGGTCTGACCTGTGGCGACGCGTCACTCCTCAACCATTTGAATATAGAGGTTAACAGAGGGCACATTGTCTATATCGCCCCTCACACACAAAAAGAGCCGTATAGATACAATGCCTCTAGATTATGTTGTAGCTCGTTGATGTTCAAAAAGGCCCCATTTTCCCTTATCAAGTATGTGCGTGACCCTGCATCTGCCTATGAGATTTATTCAGGAAAAACCTTCATACATGACTTGACCTAGAAACATCGTGTTAGAAAGGCGGTTGTTTACCCACAACTATGACAAATTGAAAACTATAAAATGCATACCCGTTGCCACAAAAAGACCCCATTATAACAAATGTGGAAGGAATATCATACTGTAAACGAATAAATGTATTATTATTTTTGCATTGGCAGGCTTTTACACGTTGTTAAAATTGTTATAGTCCCTCGACCGGAAGTGGGCATTGAGTTCAGGATGGCTGAACAGACTTATCCCTCGATCAGGACTATAATGAATACATTGCACAATTTTAAGTGGTGTAACTTGTTAATACAAGCTTGTTTCTAATTACTTTTTTCGTTGTTGTCTTTGACTTATCACAAACTTTAATTTGAGGTACATGTATATATTAGTACATGTGTTTACATTTTAAATTTTACGAACGTTAATGCACAGTACACGAAGCACATAGCTTTAGCATTCTAGAAATGCGCCCCAGAACCTATTTTTCGCGCAAACATTCGCGCCAAATTTTATGACCAGTCGTGAAATTTGACATCAATATTCACGACTTTGGGGGGCAAGTCGTGACATTTGTAGCGAACATTGACGTCAATTGTGACGACTTTGGGATAAAGTCGTGAAATTTGACGCGAATATTGACGTCAATATTCACGACTTTTGGGAAAAGTTGTGAAATTTGTTGTGAAGGTTGACGTCAATGTGCACGATCTGCGTATGGCCAAAATAGGAAGGAGATATATCAGTAGAAAGGAGAGCATAATATGAAAGGGTTCAAACAAGTTTTTGTTCAGTAATGACTGTACACGACATTGACTAGCGATAATGACACTGGCGACAAATGACATCGACAATGACATTTCAGCAAGCATTCCCGAACAAATTGAAAGCCTCAGTGCATCCGACAGAAAACGTTGACGTAAACCAACCACAGATTATATTTCACTGAAGGTGTATTCCAGAGCAGTAAATTCCTCCAAGGAATACAACCTTTGCATAGATTCCTGCACAAAATGTACAACTTGATCTTTGATTTATATTGTTTGTTTGTTAGTTTGTTTCATACCCTGTTCAATGTGATTGTCGTTAATTATGTGCATACAACAATAAAAGTAGTGACACCAACAAAGCGAGCGAAAGAAAGGGTTGTTTTCTTAAAACCAACAATGCTGCATCCGAAGGCGTGGAAATTCAACAAGGTTTCCAATTTATATGAAGTGGTTGAAAGTCTATTTAGGCCCTTACATATCCATCTATAAACTTAAGATAAGGTGTAGAGCGCTTGGCTGATTCAATAGATTTCTCCTCGCTTAAACTGTGATTAAGATAAGTGTAGCCGTTTCCGGGTTTTGTTTTGGTAGGGAAAAACAGGTAAAGCAAAATGTCAAGCGGGCAGCGCTTTTTCTTTCCGTACCACTAACGCGTCAATTTGCCCGTTTCATTGGAATGGGGCGACTTGAATGGAGACTTTTATAACTTTTACTATAAGACCCTATCTAGATGAGATTATTAACCAATAATTTGGGTTAATAGAAAAAGGTATAAAAGTCGTGTATACGAAAAACTAGGGACTGTATACAATTAACAAGGGACTGTATCCATTAATTTTGGTGAATTATGGCTGTCAACGTCGTTGGTCTTCATACGTTCCGCCCGTATCCAAATCGATTCGTATTGAAGCGCGCGCTTTGGTCTCCATTCAAGTCGCCCCATTCGAATGAAACGGGCAAATTGACGCGTTAGTGGTACGGGAAAAAAAATCGCAAGCGGGCATCGGTACTGAAATATAAATATTTAAACGGTGTTTATCTTGAGTGATTTTGTGCCGCACAAAGTGTAGGATTTTAACTTCAAATTCATATTCCTTCTCTTTCTATACACCGTCCCATTCCAGCTCACCGTGTACAGAAAAATGCATTTTGTGAAAGATTCTAGCAGTCAGCATTTTACGCAGGCAAAGCGAACGAGGAGTCAAAAACAAAAATCTCAGACGCGTAACCAGACGTGAGTATCCACTTACACCGATACTTCGGTTCCTATGTCGGGAACGAGTGTATTGCCAATGATCTTGTTTCCCTTCTAAATCTAGGTTCGATCTATACATCTCTCTAAACACCAACCTAGTTTTTGAGCCGCAACTTTCGAGATGATGCATTGTAAAAACAAAATGGCATTAAGAGGGGCAAAGCACTTGCAAAGATCAAAGTTCCTTTGTAGGTGTTTAATAGCCCCGAATTGTAAAGGTGTTTCGTTGCTGGGCAGCGAACGACGACAGTTGAGTGAAATAAGAAAGATCGCTCCTTACCACTCTCCTACACAGTACTTAGTTCATCTCCGGCATCTACATCTTTTCTCGCACTACGGATAATAATATAGGCAATTTATAATGCGCGATTGTCCACCCTAAAATTAGTGTAAACCATTTGCGTTTGCAAATGGATAGGTTAGGCGGTTTATATTATATAGTAAATATTGTGACGCTGACCTGTTTAAAGGTAGGATACACCATTGGTAATTTCTCGAACTATCATGAATGGGTGGATTTGGGAGGATCTATTTTATAGTAAATATCGTTTAACTGACCTGTCCGAAGTTTTACAATCATGGATGCCGAGAAAAGCACGAAAAACAGAGTTTGTTTTCAACCGGCGTCGAGCGGTTATTTTTGTTATTTGTGTATTTTCGCGATCGCCATCCGGCGATCGCTATTATTTTTTTATAAAATTCTATTTTTCAGAATAATTACAGAATATCTAGCGCCATCATTTTGCTGGATGCCTAGAATCATTATTTACTTTCAGATGAGTAAGATATTTTCTTAATATTTTGGTAGTAATTTTTTTCGATATCTGCAAATGCTGTATCCTACCTTTAAGCTTTGTGTTCAAGCTGTTCTTGCAGTCTGGTTCCTTGACTTCCTTTCGACAAATTCAATCAATTGAGGGCAGTGTTTAAAAATAGTCCGGTTTTTATAACGATTGCCGACCGGATATCGTTTAAAATTGATACCAAATTCCACTTTCTTGAAAACCACATTACATCAGGTGCCGTGGTTTTACAGAATGCTCGAGACCGTTATTCACTTACAGTCAAGTAAGATATTTCATAATAACTAGTAGTTTTGGTTTTTAATTTTTGAAAATGGTGTTTGCCGTAGAGTGCCGTGGCCTCGTGGTCTGGAGCATTTCGTCACCGTTTTCACGAAGAGGCGAATTTCATGAAAAATCGTCTATTTATCGAAATTATTTTTTTTGATGAAAACGATTAAATATTGCAATTTCTACAACCTGGTGAAGTTATACATCCACAAAATCATTAAAATCACAATTAACCTAATTAACTAATGGGCGAATTGGTCCTCAAGTGCCCTTTTGCGTTTTCACGAAGAGGCAAATTCGAAATAGCGTTGACTTCAACGTGTTTATGAAGGGCACTTTGGTGCGCGTAGTCACTTTAGCGTTTTCACGAAGAGGCGAATTGGGCGAATTGGTCGCGAAGTGGCTTTTAGCGTTTTCACGAAGAGGCAAATTCGAAATAGCGTTGACTTCAACGTGTTTATGAAGGGCACTTTGGTGCGCTTAGTCACTTTAGCGTTTTCACGAAGAGGCGAATTGGGCGAATTGGTCGCGAAGTGGCTTTTATCGTTTTCACGAAGAGACAAATTGGGGGCGCAATGGGGAAATGTATACATTCTGACTCTCACAGCCACGGGCGAATTTGCTAATGTATCGTTTTTTTCGTTTTCACGAAGAGGCAATTCTATTAATTGATTAATTCTGCAAAACTAATCACCTATTTTTCTTAACGTTTGCTATATTTAAGAAGATTGAAATCTCTTCTTTCCCATGATACCTTAATCTTGTATATTCTATGAATATTTATGTTTCAAACTGCCAAACGAAAAAAGGACAAACTTTACAAGCGATTATCTCGAAAGTTTGTTCAGACCGTGAAAGGCTCAATTTGCCTCTTCGTGAAAACGGTGACGATTTGATTCGTCGTATGTGTGTAAAGCTGCAGGTTGTAGGTTCGAGTCCGGCCTGGGACTACGGTGCCTGTTTCCTTTGGCGAGACACTTTGCCAACCATTGCTTCTCCCCACCCAGGAGTAAATGGGTACCCATGTGAGGGTTATTTTTGTTGATTTAGCTGCTTTGCGCCGAAATTGCGTTGTTTCGAGTTGTTTCTCCCCAGGGAGCTGAGATGGTATTTGGAATGTTTCATTGACCTAATGCCTAGGGATAATAATAATGTAAAGCGATTTGATCTCAGTTAAAAGCGATATATAAAAGTTTGTTATTATTTGCAAACGGTGTAGGTCCTATACTACCTTTAATGGGATGCTTGAGGCTCATTAATACGCATTATGACCTGCCATTTGAACAGCAAAACACACACATCATTTAATTTAAAACACACATCCCTGTAAAATGTACTTGAGTACTATTAGACAATGAAATGAAATGAAATGAGTGAAACCAAGCAGTTAGCCGTCGAGAAAATAAGATTTTGTTGGGCAGGCAAAGAAACGCAACTTCTTTGTGTGCCGGCAATAGTTGGAAATAACCAAAATACCTGACTATTTTCGAAAACTGCACCCAATGTATTAAATTTAATTAGTCCACATTTTATTTGCAATACTGTTACACATCCGTGAATAGGTGCCATAGCCAATTAGTCTGGTTTACTAACCTGATAATTCCTTGATGTCCATACATTGCTGTTTTGTTTGAAGAAAGTCAAGGATCCAGAATACACACAAAACAGCAAAAATGTTTTTAGTTTTTTCTAGCATCTGCTAACACAAAACTGGTCAGCGACACAATATTTACTAATAATATGAACCCTTAACCCATCCATTTGCGAAAATTACGGGAAAATCAAATGGAGCATACTAAATGCCTCAACAGAACTAACCTGGACAATTTGCTGACAAAATTCACATCACAAACAATAAAAAAAAACCACGAGATTGAAAGCCTAACAATTCACCAATCCAGTAGTGCACACCCGCCATAGCAACTAGTAGCGTGACGCGTTCTATATCTGATCACTAATGTATTGCACAGTGTATTACAACCTAGTGTAATTACACACAACAATTTCAAACTTATGCTAAGCAAATTCGTATGGTGTATGATTGAGTCAAGCACACATCTAACTAATGTATTCAATATAAGTTTGAAATGTATTGATATAAGACGAATTCGATCTCCGAATGCTGCCTTTCGGCAACAGCTCAGACGAATTTCAAATGTAATGATAAATATTCCTGAGACAATGTTTAAACAGAGTGACCAACATTTAAAATTGAATGGTAAATGACCACATTGGTTTCGTAAAAGCGTCTGATTTTTTTTCTTGGACGAAATTGTATGCGAGAGTGGGTGAATTTGAATGAAAAATGCTTTAAAACAGCCGGGAAACCTATATTTTAATATGGATAAAAACACAAAATATAATTAGGTTAATAAGAGAGAATTTGTTTTCGGAAATTGGATTTTTTGTCAAGTGTAATCTTTTGCATCATTTCGCAACTGACAGAAATGCCCAAGTGCTGCAGAAGATCCTTGATGCAAACAAACACAACGAAATGCAATAACAAAGTCGATCGGTGCGGAGAGCGTTCTCAGTCACGTCAAACCCAAATATATTATAGTCTGGCTATTTGGAAAAGTGCATGTCCCTGTTTTTTTTTAAATAGATCAATATGTGTCTTCGACTTTTATCCCAATACTCCAAGGACACCAAATGCTGGAAGATAGAATCTTGGAGAATAAAAACACACCTGCCCTGCTAAACCACAGAGATGGATTTAATGTTAAGAACACGAAATCCTAAACAAATAGTGAGGTGTGTTTGTCTCATCTCAACCTAGGTCAGAGTAACTGCCGTAAATTTTTCCAATTACATTTGGCAATTTGTCGTAAGAACAAGCTGATTTTGGAGCTCCCAACTCACTTACGTTTGCCTGGCATAACACACGGCGCTACCCTTTCAAGCGACTTGTTGTAGACGACAATCTGGACACGACTGACTAGTTACACCGTTGACTAGCTTTCAAATAACCGTGGCAAAATAAAACTTCAATTATGACAAATCTCGCACGTAAACCAATTTCCAGGGAGCTTTTCTTTGCCGACAATGTGACCCTGTCAGGACACCGGGGGAAATAGCGAAATCACTTACACTGTGAACGTGACCGGTAACAATGGATTTAGGGCCAAGTGACAATTATTGGTCATTCTTGCGCCTTTTTTCTTATCTCAGATGTTCATAGTGTTATGCCATGTGACGAGCAAACACCACCAAACAGTTCTTTCAAAACGAAGTCTCCATGAAATGTTGTGAGAGTTTGACGTTGCACCGCATGCATTGCGACGCTCGCTCCCTTCAAGAACATCTCGGTTTTATAATACATCGCTCTCTGCGAAATATTTTGATAACGTCTCATCTAAAAAAAATGTAACTGTTCCTATGAATGTGTTTTAATGCCAAAAACGTCGATTTAATACATGTATATACAGGTCATGTATTTGATAAAAGTAACCGTTGTAGTATTCATCAAAGTTTAACTTGAAACCATTCTAACTACTGTCGGTGTTTAATACAATACAAGACGTTCTTGGTAAAATATACACTAAGGCCCGAATTCAAAGACGGTGATGATCACCCGATTATTGTAGTCGTGTACAACTATTGCACGGTGGCTAAAACAGAGAAGTACGCGTGTGGATCAACGCCTGTAAATAATCGTGATCAAGAAAAAATTACCGTTTATAAATTTGGGCCTAGGTGTTCACATTAAAGATTCGAGAATGACTTCTAAAATTCACTTTTTACTTTATCATGTTTTCCAGTCAGTAATGGTTGTAATAAGAAGTGGCATATGTACCACTTTATTTGAATGTAACACTTATTCGTGTACATAATATTTTGATTAATAAACATTGAAGTGAATGTCATTTTTTTTTCATTCTAGTATTTTATCAGTGGTTTATACGATATAAAGAAGTAAGATAGTGCTCAGAGTACTTTAATATTTACCTCCGTTGAATATTAGAAGAGAAACCCAAACCAAAGCGTGTTAACGTTGATAAGTGTACACCATTGGTAATTTGTTGAATTATCAGGAATGGGTGGATTTGGGGGGGTTGTATTTTATAGTAAATATCGTTTTACTGACCTGTCCGAATTTTTACATTCATGGATGCCGAGAAAAGCATGAAAAACAGCGTTTGTTTTCCACCGGAGTCGAGCAGTTATTCTTATGTTATCTTTGTTTTTTCGCGCTCGCCGGACGGCGAGAATGAATTTTGGTTTATACAATTCAATTTGTTTGAACAATTACAGGATATCTAGGGCCCTTATTTTGCTGGATGCCTACAATCATTACTTACTTTTAAATAAGTAAGATATTTCTTAATAATTCGGTAGTAAATTTTTTCGATATCTGCAAATGGTGTATACTACCTTCAACGTTGATATTGGCAGTTCCCAATTGCAACGCCTTTATAGTTAACAATATGCTCCACGCGGTATTCTTAAGCCTAAGTCACATTTGCCGCGGCGGCCGTGGGGTCTCTACGGCCAATAGCAATTATAGGGCCGCCGCAGCATTTCTACGGTCACATACTGTAGCAGTCATTATGTTAGGGTAGCCGCACGGCGTATTTTGAATTTGTGGAGACAGAAAACCTGCGGCTGCCGTATGGGCTTTGAAGTGATGACGCACGGTCGCCTTAGGGCGTCCCTGCGGCGGCCGTAGGTTTTTGACAAATACCAAGGCAGGCGCAAGCTAGCCGCAAGGCGGCCGCAGGAGGACCATACGGCGACCGTGCGCCCCACTGACGCATGGCAAACGCAAGGCCACTGTACGCCCGACGTATGGTCGCCGTGGAACCGCTCTATACGGCATGGCCACGGCGTGTCTAAACCCCCAGTCCCACTAGAACCGGATATGCTACGGATCGCCCCGAATGGCCCAGGATGAAACAGACGTTTGATCCGGGGTCATCCGGGGTGGTCCGGGAAGGCAATCGAAAACAAAGTGACATGTTCCCCGGTCCTACTACGGTTCTACTACGGTTTGACTACGGTTCCGCCACGGATGGGCCCGGATCATCCCGGTTCAAGCCTGTTTTTCCCCCATGACCCCGGATGGTTACGGATTCACTACGGTTCCGCCACGGTTTCACTACGGATGCGCCACGGTTCATCCCGGATGTGCAACGGTTCACCCCGGATGCGACCGTAGTGAATCCGTGGTGACACCGTAATGAATCCGTGGTGATCCGTAGTGTATCCGGGGTCATCCGGAATGGAACCGTAGTGGAACCGTGTGTGAACCAACTTCCGTTTCATCCCGGATAAACACGGTTACACTACGGTTACGCTACGGTTTATCCCGGATACACTACGGATCATCACGGGTTGCACTACGGTTTCACTACGGTTCTCCGCCGCCCCCTCTCCCTTCCCGGATGGCCCCGGATCACCCCGGATGCTAGATGTTGATCCGGGGTGATGCTCGACTTCCCGGACGTACTACGGATGTCCCCGGATGGTCCCGGATGGCCCCGGGTGGTCCCGGATTGGCTACGGTTCATCACGGTTTGACTACAGTTCCACTCCCGGATGACCCCGGATATGAACCGTAGTGCATCTGGGGTGATCCGTAGCGTATCCGGCTTTCGGTGGGACTGGGGCTTAATTGCTACGGCGAACCTAGAAATGAAAACAGTTATAACTTTGCGCTATTATCCCACGGTGACCCCTACGGCCTGTAAAAAATAGGGATACGCTCTAGGGCGACCCTGGGGCCACCGCAGATCCTCTGAGGCCGCCGCAGGTATCTCTCGATTTCGGGGGGGGGGGGGGGGGTACGGCCGCCGTATCCTAGCCGTAGAGCAAATGTGGCTTAGTTTTACACGCGGTAATTCATTCCCTATGCTAAATCCTAAATCCTGTGATTGAATAACTGTACAAATGTTTGCCTACATGTAAACCTTTAGGTAGGCAAATAAGGTAATGTTCGCCGCCGAGTGGTACACTGAGGACTTCCAAATTCCATTACACACTGTAAAAGCTGCTATAGGCAGATTGACCCACTTGAATCCCGATTTGCTCTAACTGTTTCTGGTCCTGAATTGTTCTTCAAGACTTTTTTCACGGATAGACAACTATATTTTGTGACATGTTGTGGTGTATCAAGACCTCAAATTATTGTTCAAATTATGGGGCTAGAAGGGGTCAGATTATTTTCAATCTAAAGCAAGTAATTTACTAAGTTTCACGATAGTTGGAATCCGCTTCACTTACATAAATTTTCAGGGGCAAATTTCATGGAGCTGCTAAAAGCACAACAAATTTGCTTTGCACGAAAATTCTTTCTTGGCAAATGTGAGGTTACAAACTATTAGGCCCGAATTTACAAACGGTGATGATCAACGGATTATTTTAGTCACGTACAACTATTGTACGGTGGCTAAAAGTAAAACAGAGAAGTGTGCGTGTGGATAAACTCTTGAGATCATCGCAATTCAGTAAGAAAATAATCGGCTGTTTATCCAGCCATGTACTAGTTCCTGCTTAGCCGATGTTTAGTGGTCTAGCCGCACATCATTCTATCCACAGCGGATTACGTATTATGTTGAATAAAAGGGCATATCTATCTTCAAAAACACGCATATCGCTGTGCTCTGCTGATCAGCTCAGTTGACACTAGTGGGAGGGTCGCCATGTCGAAAAAAAACGTGCTGATAATTTTACACATGACCAGAAAATAGGTCCCATTGAGTGTGTAAAAGGTAGGAAAACAGTTCTTCCTGTGCTGTTTGAATGATAGGTCCCTGTCACACTTGTCCGAATCTATAATTCCGTTCATAAACTGATCTGAAATATTATTAATTCGGACACGTTCGGGGAGAAATGTCAAAAAAACAGTCAAAAATTAAAATACACCGATCATAATCCGGTCTTATTCCGGATCTAATGTAATAAGTTGCTATTCCGATTGCAATCCGTCTATATTTAGAATCTCTCCGATCATCACCGGACATGCCAAACTTTGAACAATTAATTGATCTCAAGACCGACCGCTTTTCGAACATTCCGTTTATATTTCGTTCGTCTCCGGTTGCAAAGAATATGCACCGAATTGTTCACCGAACGTCTACCGGTCAAAAGCGACGCAATTCCGGACTTTTCCGCATGCATTCCGAACTATTCCGATCGCATTCTGAGCGTATTCCGGTCATTCCGTTTGTATTCCGAACATGTACCAGTGGCGCACCAAACGGCAACCGAGGGTGGGAAGGCTATAAAAAGGAGCGCACCGGGCACCTTTTCTCACAACGCTTCAAGACTTTTTAACGTGCACTACAAACTGTTCCGTACTCTTCCGTACCTATTCCGCATTGCAACGAATGGCAACGAATGAGTACATGTGTATTCCGTGCATTACGTGCATATTCCGTGTGTATACGGGATACCGTCCGTATTGAGGTTGCCGCGACAATTCGGAGAAAATATTAAACAGGTTCAATAATTTCTCCGAGTTCCTCAGTGCATCACCGAACGTACACGAGTATAGCGTTGGAAAACCGAGGGAAACCGAGGGAATTCCGTTTGAGTTCAGTTCAAACCGATTAAACACCGAATCCACAATTGTTTACTCGGAACACAAACGGAGTGACGATTCGGACAAGTGTGACTAGGGGCTATATACGCAGCAGATCCAATGCCATACGTTCGTCCCACAAGCAAGCCAACAAAAAATGGTAACTTGTACACGAGATAAACAAGCCCCATGGGACGAACCTAAGTTTCTTTCTTGTAATGCGGCCTAGTTATGATAATTGACCTTTACCATGCTGAGAAAAAAATCCCGTTGCATGGATGTGGTGTATTCTCGTAAAATCTTGAGGTCAACTTACACGCTCTATTCCCAGCGCCCTGATTGACAGGACATTAATTGTGAACACTGTGACCTTTAACAACACGAATACCGTGTTCAATTGTCATGGACTAATACTTCCAAAACAAAGCACGCGAGGAGTCGAGATTGGGATAGGCAAAATCTGCTCGAGTAAATAATTATGTGGCCTCCAGGCCACCAATAAAGTCGAACACATTTGACGCGGAAACTGATCACCGTGTGAAATAGCTTGCTCAAAATGATTGGCTTTCCAATGTGAGGGGGCGACTAATTATGTAATACACTGCTTGTACGATTCCAGTTTTCCAGATGAATGCATTATTGAAAGGCCAAGTCGTGTGGCAAATTGCAGTAGGCTATAGACATTGCGAGAAACATGTCATGTGATTCCTGTGCGAGTAATTGACTCTTTTCAATTAAAATCTGACAGCGGAGAGCGAAATGTCGTTTCTGAGGATTTACATTTTCAGACGGAACGATTTCCTTCGGGACGTTGGACCGAGTTAATTAGGTGCAAAAGGTCAGTCCCATTTGTGATTGCATATTTGATTGTATTGGATTGGATTAGATTGAACTGTTTCATGTTGATACCCAATAGTCTTTGCCGAAGACGACAGGAATCAATATTGTGCACGTTGCGCATAATCTTTTCACGCAGCTAGTGCGCATGCAAACGATACGATTACAGACCAGCTCCCCTTTTCAAATCTTTGTAAATCTGCGCCAGAGGTTTATTACTTTTTCTTTATTTCTCCGCCGGCTCTCCTTGGGAGCCATTCAGTGATCGCAAAACGGCGATTGTTTTACATACACAAGAGCACGTACTACACCCACGCACGAAATTCCTTTGTGGAGCAACGCATTAAATAATCTTTGCCAAAGACGACCTATTTTGATTGTGCACGTCGCGTGAAATCTTTTCACGCAGTGCGCCCGCAAACGACACGATTATAGACCAGCTTCCCCACTTTGTCGTCTTTGCAAACCCGCGAAAATTGGGCGTGACCTTTTTAAGTGCGGATGTATTTTTGCAAGTCAAGGCAGTTAATATGAAGGGTTTCAGATGATTTCGACAAAATAGTTAATCAACTTGATTGGTATCCAAACAGGCAGAAAGCCGATATTTGTCTTAACTGAGGGCAGTTAAGCTCCCTGCAAGCATTGAAAAATACAATTCCTAGTAAATACAATGGCTTAAGGTTGATTAGCGTTCACCAACTCGGGATAAATAAAGTATTATTAAAACTTTGGTCTTCATACGCGCTACAGGCTAGAATCAATACTCACGTAGGCAAACACGCTGAAGGAAGCCATCGTATTATTATGAGCACGGTTCACGAAAAAAGCGGGAAAGTGACAGCTTCGCATAGCCAGATCGTTGATTGAAGCGCAAACATTTAACCCAAAGTAAAAGGTTTAGCTTTGTTGTTTTCGGAGCTAACACAACCGTACGCTTGCCTTATACTTATGTCAACAAGTAGAAAAAAATAACCTCTCTAGATCCAGTGTGCCGCTATTGAACAACCAAAACACTTGGCTGATATAATACGGTCATAGCAGGTACTCAGAGTCAATAAAGCTCGCCGCCAGTCGTTTGGATTGCGCTTAAAGAGGGAGACGAATTATATATTCTGCACCTCTCCAGTCGATGTTTTTGCAGTGATCACTTACAGCGAGGCCGACAGCTAGTAATTGACGGGGCGATTGGAAACAAACTATATATAACACAAAATGTTGAGATTTCAGCCCAGTCAACAACTGGTGCATTTTTCTTGCAAAGGTTTGTCTAAATGAGACTTTACAAGGAAACATACTGTTCACGGATAGGTTTCATTAAAACCAAAACATAATGCATTATTCTGGTCGGTGGTATCATAGAGCAAGGTTTGCTCTATGGTGGTATACACCATTTTGCAGACATCGAAACATTTTACTACCGAATTATTAGGAAATATAAGATTACGCTAGGTATCCTGTGCGGTACCCTACGCATCATTATACAGTGTAGCTTTTACTATTACTGTGATTATAAAGCAAAGAAATCCTATCTTGCTTCGTATTTAACCATTTTTACAATCATGGATGCCTAGAAAAAACCAAGAACAACGGCGTTCGTTTTCAACCGGCGTCAGGCAGTTTTGTTTTTATCGGGATTGCCGTTTGGCAATCGTAATTTTTGTTTTAATTAAATTCAATTTTTCGAAATAATTGCAAGGTATCTAGCGCAATCATTCTGCTGGATGCCTAGAATCATTATTTACTTGCAAATAAGTAAACAATTCTTACAAATTCGGTAGTAATTTTTTTCGATATCTGCAAATGGTGTATCCTTCTTTTAGCCAATCTGCTCCAATGCCGAACGCTTTAAGGTAAACAGTTTTAGTTCCCACGCGGTTAACGCATGAACACGCGGCCAAGCTACTGCGGGGCTGAATTTTAAAAAAAATGTAGATGTGAGGGAAATCGCCTTGTTTGGTATAAAAATGATGTGTTTGTGAAATACGCTAAGGGTGAATGCTCGTTGTTGCAAAGCCGTTCTTGAGAGGGGGGAGAAAAAGAGCATGTTGTTTTATCGTCCGGTGCAAACAGGCCTACGGCTAAAGAGGAAGAAGACACGGCAGGCCAATCTGCGTATAACCAATCACTGGGTGAAATGAGTGGAACATAAAGTCAAGGTATGTTATAAAGGTCAGACTGACTTGAAGTTGTGCATGTAATGTACTTTGACTGAGGTTGATGGCTAATCCATCAACTGAACCACACAGTGACTGTTAGGCAGTATAATCAACAGGGTAAAAGGGAACCAGGGCTTGTTTTCTACAATCCCTGCATTTACGGCAATTCGTCAAGTGATTCCAGAGCAGGTAAATGTGACCGAATCCCTCGAATTGAGTCTGAGGACAAGTTTCCAGGTGTTAGTTTTGCATATGCAGTATAGTAAAGCACCTCATCATTTTGGTGTATCACTCAGGCTAGGCTGACACATTATAATGCACGGTTGTTGGGTGGTGCTTAGATGTTTTCATTGATTTATGTTATGTAGGGCGCTGTTAAAAGGATTACTCAATATTACTTCTGGTTTGGTTGGCTTGCATGAGTCACAAATATATTACACTTTAACCCTAACCACTACAAAACCGCTACCCCCCCACCCCCCCCCCCCCCCCCCCCCCCCCCCCCCCCCCCCCCCCGACAAAAAAATAAAAAAATAAAAAATAATAATAATAATAAATAACAATAAATAATTAATTAATTAAAAAAAAAAAAAAAACACAATTGTTAGATTTTGGCGGACTTGGTCCCGAAGGCCTGAGGTTAATAAATAGAGATGGATTTTGATGGACATGGTCTAGCCTGAAGCAGTGGCGGTGCAATTGGTGAATTTTGCCGAGGGTACAGTATGTTGTTGCCATTATCAACGGACGCTTTAGTGTTGGTTCCATTAGCCCATGAACAAAAGAAAATATACTGATTTGGTCCATTATTCCGCTAGACCCAGTAGGGAGTAGGGTTTAAGGAACACATGACAGGGAATACAAGCACTTGGTGAACTCATTCCGCCTTGACATTTATGCATGCCTCTATAATTAACACTTCAAACATAAAACTTGTTATTTTATGTCATCTAAGTCGATGCTTTCAGAAATACTTATGTAAAGATACAATTATAAAAAGAACCGTTAAAAATACCAAAGTTTTACGTATGTTCTTATTTTTCTTGTGTTTCGTTCGAGTGCTTTGATGAATTATCAGGGGTGTGTGCTTTTAATTTTCATCTACATTATTTGTATCCATCGAAATATTGATATGGTTAATGAAATTAAATACTGCATGCGAGGGCTTGTGTGGGATAAATAGCACCATTGTTCTAAAATCCCTAAGTGCACAGCAAACATAACAAGTATTAGAAAGACAAACAATCCTTTCATCGTTTTTAATAAAGAGTTCAGATATAAGCTTTAACACTCCACTTGCTACAATTTATTTAACGCTACATTACACATAATTGATTTTCTCGCTGGAAATCAAAAGGAACAGTGCGTTTAGAAGAGGGCTGCCGCACATACATAGTTCACTGTTTGTATACAAGAGTACGTCTATGCGGGAGAAGTCTCCAGCGTTGATGTACCAAATGCATTATAAAGCAAGTTCGGTTGGGCGACCAGTCAATCTAGTTGTCACTCAAACGCTGAGTGGTTTGACTAGCTATATAGTCCAACTAGATCAACTTACTTGGAGGAAAGGTAAACTGGGACCAATTTTGCCAAAGTTTACGATAAATTTCTCCAATGAAACTCTTTGCAATAATATAATTAAAGTATTAATTATTGCACTAAATTAGGTGGAGAAAATAATATAAATAAATAATAAAAATTAACAAAACATAATTTAACGCTACATTACACATAGTTGATCCTCTCGCTAGAAATAAAAAGGAACAGTGCGTTGGGTATTAGGAGAGGGCTGCCGCATATAGTTTTCTAGTAGCAAACATTTCAACTGATGGATCTCAAAACACACACCACACAATATACAAAAACTAAAACAAAACGCAGCACTTACTCATTTTCCCCCTAACGATGATCAAATTATCAACTGCTTAACATTTTTACTGTAATTTGTAGGTTGTGGGTTCGAGTCCGGCTTGGGACTATGGTGCGTGTGGTCATTTTGTCACTCATTGCTTTTCTCAACCCATATATGGATACATGTGAGGGCAGAGATGGTTATTGTGGTTGATTTAGCTGCTTTAAGCCGAAATGACAGCATCGAGCTGTATACTCCCCAGGGAGCTGTATTCGGAATGTTTCATGGGCCCAATGACCGGGGTAATAATGTAAAAAAGCTTTGATACTGTGTGTAATAAAGCGCTATAAAAGCACCGCACATCATTACATTTTTAATATAAGCTCATTTTTATACCGTGTTATACCGAGTTCAATGGACGCCGCTGTAGGACAAAAACCATAATTATTTATATTTCACAGTTTGTGCCCTAAGGTGTGATCTGGATGTACATGTAAATAATACAATGGACAATGTACAATGAAACCTGCTTCGTTGTTCATGCTATGCCTTGCCCGGGGCGCGTGTACGATCGACGAAGTTTACTTTAATTGTATTCTGGTTTTTAAATGTAATTATGTGTCTTTTGTGTTTAAATATATGTATTTCATGTTTTAAATGGGCAGACAGTATACCTTCTTATCGAAATTGTTTTTCTCCACGGTCTTGCCTTCTACACAGTTATTCTCCTTTATGTACAGTTTTAATGGTTTGTATATAGGATATGTCGAGAGAAATAAAATAACAAAAATAATAATAAAAATAATTATAAGAATGGTGGAAAAACCAAGAAATGTAATGCTTGTTACTGTTGTCTGGTTCATTGACTTCCTTCAGACGAAACGGAGAAATGTATAGGCGTTCGGGGATTTATCAGGTTAGGAAACCAGACTAGTTGGCTAGCACCTATGCATTTACAGATGTGTAACAGTTTTTCAAATAAATTGTGAAGTAAATTGGGGCAGTGTTTAAAAAACAGTCTTTTTTTTCAACAATTACCGGCGTTGGAATTGGATACATAGTTCCACCAGGTGTTGTGATTTTACTGGATACTATGCGTTTTATTTACTTACACTGTTAGGTGAGGTATTTCCTAATAAATCAGTATTTGTTTAATGTTTGCAAATTGTATTAATACATTTAAACATTAAACAAAACTGCAATAAACGACGACAAGACCAAGGCCATATTTGGTAATCCAAATTTTAATCAATAGCTCCTATCGATAACCCTCTCAAATCCACCTAAATCAATATGATTTTTTACACACCCTAGGGAGTTAAAGGGATCGTATAGTTTGGTGATTATGTTGTGTAGTTATGTTAATTATACTTACCAGTACACTCGCCGGATGATGTACATTGTTATGAGTTACACAGCGTATGTTAATTACTCACCTGATGTATACTCAACTGTTGGACACATATAGGAACACTATTACGCAACGTATGTTAATTACTCACCTGATGTATACTCACCTGTTGGACACGTATAGGAACCCTAATTTCTATATAAGAAGGCCGTGTGCCTTTGTATAGTTGCAGTTGGTTCTCGGGCGTGGTGCTGACGACACCTTCTCTAACTCACATATTTTTTTACGCTGTATTGTTTATATTCGATGTAATGAATAAAATACTTTGGATCCAAGTTCTGAGTTACTTAGTTAATATATTTCGTTATCCCTGGTGCCTCCCCAAGTAACAACATAATAATTACTTAAAAAATTTATGGCAATACAACTTACTTGGTAAGAAGTATACAGCAGCTTTGGATAGTATAATGCATTTTTAAAAACTTTTCACTTCGAAGTACTGCGGTTATGGAAAAAGCTACCACTTGTTATCCCCACAAATTTGAATCTGAGAAGCGTTACTGCAGTGACGTTTCTCAGATTTTGTATTCCAATGCAGATTATTCTTCCTGCGTGGACATAACCGCTCCAGATTTTCGGCAATATCTTAAAATCGCTATCACCTTTTTAAATGACATTCTTACAGGTTAGTTTTATGGTACATGTATAGGCCTATATATATAACTATATAGGATTGAAACAAACAGTGGGTTCCAATTACCAAACGTATACGATCCCTTTAATGTTAATTAATACAATAAAATAAGCCGATTTCTCCAAGGATGAAGCGTGAGACATGAATCAATCCGGTTGACAGGAACAACAAATTGGTCGTCATTGAGATGTCTCCCAAAATGAAATCCAAACGTGAGTTGTCCCTTATATCAAACCTCTTCAGAATAGTAGAAGCCCACGGTCACGCTGCCAAATTGATATCATGCATTTTGATCATTAGGTTGGTGCCTGGTTCCGGGATTAGTTTTCCATTAAAACTGTCTGCAATGCATCAACAGACAAATATGTGTAGGGTTTAAAGGTATGATAGACCATTGGTAATTGCTTGAATTATCAGGAATGGGTGGATTTTAGGGGGTAGATTTTATAGTAAATATCGCTTAACCATGACCTGTCCGAAGTTTTACAATCATGGATGCTGAGATAAAAGCAAGAAAAACGGCGTTCGTTTTCAACCTGCGTCAGGCAGTTGTTGTTGTTGTTCTCGGGGTTTGTTTTGCGATCTCCGTCAGGCGAACGTGAATTGTTTTTTATGTAATTCACTTTTTTTTAACAATTACAGGATATCCAGCGCATTAGCGCAATCAATTTGCTGAATGCCTAGAATAATTATTTACTTAAAAGTACGAACAATATTTCTTATTAATTCGGTAGTGCAATTTTCGATGTCTAAAAATGGTGTATCCTACCTTTAAGGGCCGGTATCTAAAAGCGATCTAAGAACTATAAGCCGCATTTCGAGATCATACACTTAATTTAATTATGGTCTCGGCTGTTAGTGTAATAAGTGCAACGTTTAAGAAACAAAATCGAAATGCTTTGCCCTAACATTATTTTGACGACAATTGTCCTTCAGCACGACCTGAACAAATTGTAGCAGTGTTCTGCTGATGATGAAAACATATATTATCTTCAAACTCAGTCTATAAAAAAAAGATATGTATACAAGTTGCAGAAGTGCATAATTAGTGAACAAGCAGAGAGCTCAGCTAGACATACATTATAAAATACCAAATGGTTATATGGATAGCAGTATACACGGCATGAGGTAAGAAGGGTAAAGGCAGTTTACCCAAAGTAGGTTACCTAGAGTCAAACATGGTTTAAGTGGTTTAACGGCGGTCGTCTATAGAGCAGCACCTGCTACCTAATGTAGCTTACATATTAGGCTATACGGCGGGACTTTATTTGCTTCCTTATGGCGACAGGATAACTATGAATGTAGCAGTTGCATTGGTATAACGCGAATAATAATTCATACACTCGGGTTTTTTTCCGGTTTGACGTACTGGTGTGGCATCATTTTTTTGTTAACACAAGCATAATGTGTAGCCTAAGTCAATAAGAATTTTTTTACATCTGCAGAAATTAATGGTATACAAAATTGTGTATTTGCACAAAATGATGTATTTTGAATGGCACACGGCAAAATACACGTACTGCTTTCAAGAATCTATACGCCAGGGGAAAGCCATTGTTAAATTGTGTACAACGTTTGCTATAGTTGGCCTACTTTCCATTCCAAAAGTACTTGCTATAAAGCCTACATCGGTTCGACGCACTGTGCTTAGTCCTGTACATGTAAGACATCGGCAAAGAATCGATAACGAAAACGGAGGCGTGGACCGCAACGGAGGCGTGTAGCGCATACAACAAACTCAATTTAACGGCGATAAATAGTTGGGACTCATGATTGCAAAAACCTGATCCCAAGTACACGGCGCAATGCGAAAACACTGGCTCACTGGGTGCATCGGATAATTAGCGTGACTCAAGCATGATAACAGAAATGTCCAGACACACGGAAACTGTATCAAGAATCTTGGCTGCAAATATCCTCCCAGATCTACAATAACGACGCAAATGGGAGATTACTTTGACAACTTGATGGCATGCACACGCGAAGGTTAATTAAGAAGCCAATACTGGGTATTATTAAGGTCCATGATCCTACGCAGATTCAGTGACTCCGTTAATTTATTGGCTTAATAAAAGACAACGGAGAAATCAACATTAGTTTCAGACCGTACGTACACTTGAAGACGTTATGCGTCCCTTTCGAGACAACTCGGTCTTTTTTTTCAAAAAGGCTTTTATTTGCACTTTCTTTGTGTCATCAGTTCGAGCGTTACTACAGATATAACTATAAAACGACCGTGCTTAGCAGACGCTGTACAGACGCTGTATCTTATCATAATCTAATCAATATTGGCCACAGGCGATGCGAATGGCTTTATTTTGTAGGTTTATATACTTCGGTCAATACAGTCCAAAAAAAGAAACGTCTCATGGTCTTGGATGACGCGTACATTAGAAGAACATACCAAGTCCCTGAGCATTAGCGGCACGATGAGGTATCGTAGGGCTGTGCCCCAAGCCACTCTAATCGTCGTATCAAATCTGCCTTACTGGCGCCAGTATCTCCCACTAGAGGCTTGTATATAATTATGCTAACATAAAATACCTCTTGAGTACTTCCCAGCCAAAAGAGTATTAGCAGTTTTAATATCTCACTATTTAAGTGATACACAAAACGTTTTTTCTTTAGGTGGCAGCAGAATCATGATAAGAGCCTCAGACAGATACAAAAAAACATATTATAAAAAATAAAAATAAAATAATATACGTTCTTTTAAGGTTTATAATTATACCACTTATAGGATGTGCATTTTTATCGTTTGAAGCAGCAAAAGTGCTCATAATATAAAGAAAGGTGCTTGACAAACATACGATAGAGTTTTTAGCTCTGTGAATGTTGCATATTCCGAGAAAACAACATTCAAATTAAATTCAAAATTTGCTGATTCACAATTGGAATTTCAACTACAGCGGATTGCAGCTACACGCGTGTCAACTAAGCATGAGTCGTTCGAACCACTGACCTCTTCACATGGACAGATCATCATTGTTTCACACTTGAAGTCGGCGCGAACTGGAAGTGCAACATGGCGGACCCACGACGACGTCACTCTGTGAGCCAATGAAATGTCCAGGTGTAGAGTTCAGTGGGTACGGTACGTATGACATAATGTTTATAAATACAAAATGTACAGAGTAAATCCACTGACCTCTACACCTGGACATTTCATTGGCTCATAGAAGTGACGTCTTGGGTCCGCCATGTTGCACTTCCTGTTCGCGTTGACTTCAAGCGTTAGCACAGCAGAATATGGACAATGGTCCGTCCAGGTGTAGAGGTCAGTGATTCGAACACATGCGCGGACATTTTCGAAAAGTGCGTCTCTGAGACGCATATTTGATAATGACAATTTATTGTTATTTTCTTCAAAATTACAGCATGCCAGACGGAATAATTTTACAGGTGTTTCGAATCATTAATATCTTTACAACAAGTAAGCTTTTAAACAGTATTTTGTTTGGTTACTTTATTGGATAACGGTATCACCCATTTAAAGAGAGTATGTTGACAGTATATTGAAATGGAAAGTCCTGATATAATCATAGGAGTACATTGCCATATACATATTGAAATGGAAAGCCGCATAGGAGTACATCGCCATCTCCAAACGATTTCCATTTTCGTTATCAGTTCATTTTTTGCCAAAGCGGTGACATACTCTCAAATGTCAGATTCCCTTTTCCGACATTCATGAGTGTCCGGACTTCTTAACACGGCAAACATTCAGTATTTAAAGGCCCGTTTCAAAACGTATGTTCACAGCATGAGCACGACGTATATGAAACAAATTTGGCTCGGCAAATAGATTTCGCCTGGGCAGAATACTTTAGCTCATGCTTATGCAAGTTAGTACGGCAGTGGCAGTGCTTTACTAGCGTACCTAGCAAAGTACAGTGTTTGGAGCCCACCTAGCTGTTCTTTCTTTTTATCAATGGTATAGCTGAAAGCATCAACTCCACATTGAGGCTCTTTGCAGATGACCGTTTGATCTATTAGACAATCGGTTCTGAAGCTGATGAAGAAGTCATTCACGAAGACCTTAACAAACTCACAAACTGGGTAGGTACTGAGGAATGAAGTTCAACACAAATAAACGCCAAACTATGAGAATCAGCCGGAAGAGAAACTCTGGTTCAACACCGTACAAGGTACTTAGTGTTCAACTAAAAGAAACAAAGTAATATCAGTACCTTGGGATCAAAATTCACAAAACCCTAAGTTGGAACAGGCAGATCAATTACCTATCGACAAAATCTACCATGACCCACAACTTCATAATCAGAAACTTCTCACGATGCTCCAAGTCTGTGAAGGAAAAACACTAACACTACATTACACTAGTTAGACCCACTCTAGAATACGGATGTGCGAAACGTTATAAAGAGAGTCCATGGAACAGACTATCCAACTCCCCTGGTGCCCGGGTATCATTATAAACGAGGAACAGCGGGTGTGAAATCAGCGAAATTGTACGTTACGTCGTTATTAGGTGAAAAACCTTCTCTTTTGTTAGCGTATACGGGACGGCCAAATTTGACGTTTGTAATTAAGTTCAGGAATTCGACGGTTGAAACCACTGCCGTGCTTATACGCCGTGCTACCGTCCCACGAAATTCAATTGAATTCGACACGGTATTAAGCACGACGTTTGAAACTGGCCTTAGGGAAAGACATGTTCGGATATCCTACCCACCATCTGTCTCCCTAGGGCTGCATCCTGGCGACATTCTGTACACAAGAGCCGCTACATTCCGGCTTTTTGTGAAGATTGAACACACTGTTCAAACACGGGTCCAGGAAGTATTTTTTTGTCACGGTGAATGATAGACCAAACAAGATTTGACAACTTGTGACGGGTACGTCGATATTGATATCTATGTATACCTAAACTCCACCCGTGACGTCACCCTATTGTCCCCGCGCTCCATTATTTTGCACGAATGGAGCGTTGTAGGCAATATCTCTCCATTCTTTTTGAAAGATAACGCAAGTGAACAGAGAGGAAGTCATTAAAACTAACCAGTGTAGCGGTTTTTGTTGTATTTTTTTAAAAACCTATGTACTCTAACACGATTTTCCCTTCAATCTTGTTCTATGGTTAAACTAACCCATACGAAAATGTGTCGAACAAAAAGACAAACGTTAACGATAGTCGGATTCGAACCACAGACCTTTCGATCCATAGCTCGCTCTACTCTCTACCAACTATGCTATTGACGAGTTGGTAGAGGAAGCCGTTCTTTATAATTCTTTATAGTTATTTAATGTATATGAGTTGCCATTGCTCTTTCTCATGAATATTTTAATCACAAACCACCCAGCTCCTGATAAAGAATCGCACGAACCGCTACACCGGTTAGTATTAAGTGTCTTCTGAACAAAGACGCTCCATTCGTGCAAAATAATGGAGCGCTGGGGCAATAGGTGGTGACGTTACGGGTAGAGTTTAAGTCAGATAATGCCCTCGTTAACGCGCCATTCGTGGGTAATAATGTCCCTCGGGCTTCGCCCTCGGGCCATTATTACCCACGAATGGCGCGTAACTCGGGCATTATCTATAACTCAACGGACCCACATTTGTACCCATGGCACCGAGATGGCGTCACTCAAATTTCAAGTCCCAATTCTCAATGGCAATACTATACTATGTTCAAACCAAAAATCTTCAGGTTGGCACCAAAATGTTAAATAAGACCAATATAATTGGATAGATATGTTTAGATTTTTAGCGGAAAAATAGGTTAAGTTTGGCTTATAATTATGTTTATACGCTGAAATGCGAAAATGTCTGTTTATTAATTTAAAGCCTAGTTCCCAAATCGACGTAAAGACACGCAAAGTGAAACGTAAACGACCCAAACTGCAACGTATGTATAATATGGTAACATCTCATGTGAAAGTGTCGCCGACAACGCCAACATACCGATCGGCAAAATTGAACCCGGTTTGACTTTTCCGACGGCTCCGCGTACTGTCTGCGCAGTATGCATATTCTGCGTACGTGTCGTCGATATGGAAACCAAGTTTAACACTATTTTACACGGGTGCGGAATCTTAGCAAAGTCACTGGTGTCGTATAAGCATTACAGGTGTAACGGTTTCACCTTAAACAAGTTTCGCTCTACAGAATCGATCTCATTTTGGCCGCAAACCTCGAGAACTAAATCTGACGCCGGAGTGCAGGTCCAGGTAATGGAATCCATCGAACTCTCGGATCGTATGCACTAATCAATGGCCGGGAAGATGTAACACATTCGCTCTGTTAACCTGTGGCACACAGATTGTGCCACGAGGTCTGCAATTATTGATAATGAACTATAGGTGAAAGTGGACAAGGCTTGGAAGAGTTGGCATGGGTCAGCGTAACACTAGAACCACGATGTCCCATGCCATGCCCTGCAATCCCACCAACAAGCATATATACTGACCATAGTATAAAGATTAATCTTAGGTACTCACATCTTATATCCCCTATCAGTGGCGAATCTGGCTTTTTTGGTTAACCTACCAACTGTGACTTCAGCAAGCGAGTAACGCGAAGCCAATTGGGGTGTGGGTTCCAGGGCCCTAAACTCTAGATTCTTGATTCTAGGTGCTCTATGGTGCAATCTGAGGTGATTTCTGGTCACTTTTCTCTGAAACTACGTATAATATCGATTTTCTGAGATTTGGTTTAATTTTGACAATAATATAAACTTTGCTTAGCAGCCCAGGTGGGTTGCAACACCCCCCCCCCCCCAACATTCGCCACTTCTACATCCCCTGTATATACCAAATGATCATATTGCCAATGCAATGCAAAACTCGACCTAACTCAAACGATTTGCAGACAGGAGCACTTTAGTATTGTTATCTGGATCATTACGAGCAATCTCACGCTGCAGGCAATACAGGAAGATATTTCGGAGATTATTGACCGTGTCTGTGCACATGTACAGTGTACATAGGTTCACGAGAGGCAAGGCTACTTCAAGGCGACAAGTATGTGACAGGTTGCACCAATTACGAAAGCAGTGCAGGTGCCTAAACCTCTCCTAGGGGGCACAGACAAGAAATCAATCACCGCTACAAGGCATTGGCGATTAACCAAAGGCGAATGAAAACAAAAAAAACAGAATGATGTGACACGTACACTCAGACAACGCACGAGCCTGCATAATACTAGCACTACACTCCCAACTTTATCAAAACAAAAATGGATTTAAATAGCGATGAAATAGCTAATAACGGTTTCAGAGATACTGTCAATTTGATAAATGACATGGAACACTATCAATAATTAAACCTCCAAATCCCAATTCGTTATAGAATCACAAACATTCATCAACATATTATAAGTATATAATATCTTATAGGCGATTTTGGTCCAAAATAAATCCACGCATCGACGCTCTTAAACAGCAGCAGATTGTCAAACATGTGACCCGCTCCATCGTAATCAGGAATACGTCGCTGAGGCCGTATTACGCAATCTGCCGTTGGAGTGAACGCATGGGTGAAAATCGTGACCAAGTCGATTTTCTGAACATTGTATTTTTACGAAGTGCAGTTATCACAGATTATTGTCATTAATGTCTTGTACGTTAAATTGATCAATAAAGATGAAAATAAAGAGGATTTGTGTGCGCTGTCCGTATGATTTTGGTCAATTTTGTTTATTTCAAAGCTGTTTTTCTCGGAATGTGGAGTCGGCAAATAAATATACACCTGTCATCTTCATCAGACCATTACATAACTCGTTAACCTAAACAGATAACACTTGTGATGGGTATCATTAGAGACTTATTCCTGATTTCGATGGAGCGGATCACATATAATATCAGATATCCACGTGCATTTCACAACCAGTTATCGCTTCACAAATATTTCCCCATAGGAATTTCCCCTTCTTATTTTTCACCTAAAAAGTTTTTTATTTGGCGGGTTTTCGCCTATCTCGTAAATCAGAATTAGTATTAATGTTTAGAATTCCTGTAATATCCTTGTATTTATAATATGTACTGTTATTTTATTTGATGATGTATGCAGGGCCCCAATGAAAACCAGTTTTAAACTGTTTGGGCACACCCTGGGTAAAGAAATGGAATAAATAAATAAATAAATATCTTGATCGGCACGCTCGGGATTTAGATACCCTATATATAAACTTTGTTTTCGTAAGACTTCTATTAACGTCTACAGTACGAACGTGACACGTCTACAGAACTGTGTGTTACCGTTGAATCCTCAGGCGTGGGAACGGCATTGAGAAAACGTACTATAATTAAACTATTTTAATGATGCTAGAAATGTACTCTACATATATGAACCGGCTTATAAAATGAATATGCTTAAAAAATGCATATGGCCCTGGTATAATGTGAAGAAATAACAGTAATAGAGCATAAAAAAGCACACGCAAAAAACAAATAAAATTATGTTTTGGTATATACCAAAATATAATCTTACAAAGCTACTTAAGATTGGAACAAAACATAACAAATCACAATTGTTTTTCCATCTTTTATGACACTCAAAAGATGTCAAAAGTAAAACAAAATTTCAGACATTATATTTAACATGGTGATATTTTGATTCGAATGTCTAGTGCAGTATACGTTAAGATACTAACAGTCGTTAATCAGTTATAGTTCTACATGTAAGTTCATATAATAAATCTCAATTGCAAATTAAGGGCCGGCATTTGAAAAGTAGGTCAAACCATACACAGAGACATCAAACAGAAAAGCAATCTCATAATATCCGAGCTTCCTTCAATTGCTCAATCTCCAGCAGTAATTTGGGGACGCAAAGTACACACGGATACCTAATGCTGCGGTCATTCGTCTTTGAAAAATTGCTTTTCACTAATAAAGAGAGACGTTACTGCTCTGAGATACCCAACAACACGACTTAAGTACAGATTAGATTATTTATTCTGTAATAAAACTGTCCTTCTTAATACTGCTAAATTAATCAAACTGGCCCTACGGGAAGAGCATCGCTTAAAGTACTTGCTTCCAGGAGCTCAAATTGTCTACGAGAAAAGGCAAGTCTGTGTTTTTTTCACCAGAATTTTATTCTGCGATAAGTAGTTTTTCCATCAGTGTAAAAAGCTTACTCATCCATAATAAAAACATTACATTGCTGTGGCTTTATTTGTCAGGCGTTTAGTAAAGCCTCTGCTGTTTCAGACGTTGAAGGTCATAGAACAATTTTACTACCAAATCGTTAAGAATTATCTTACTTATTTAAATGTAAATAATTATTCTAAGCATCCAGCAAAATGATTGCGCTAGATATCCTGTAATTATTCCAAAAAATTGGACTTTTCGCAAAAAAATTACATAAATACAAAGAATAGCTGCCCGACGGTTCAAAAACGAACGCCAATTTTCTTGTGTTTTTTCGCAGCATCCATGATTTTAAAACTTCGGATCGGACAGTTAAACGATATTTACTATAAAATACAACCCTCTAAGTTCACCAATTCCTCATAATTCAAGCACTCACCAATGGTGTACACACGATCTTTTATTAGTGAATCAGTTTAATGCAATATGCAATATTAGACTCCAAAACAATGTAAAGGTTATGCACTCATTGGATCTGAGCCCGGCTTTAATAATAATCATAAATAAAAAGAAATCTAAAAACATTAGAAAACAAGGGATCGTATACGTTTGGTATTTACTCCAAAAATAATTGGCAATAAAAACTTACTTGGTAAGAAGTACAGCAGCTTTGGATAGTATAATGCATTTTTTGAAACATTTCACTTCGAAGTACTGCGGTTATAGAAAAAGATATCACTTTTTCTCCCCAAAAATTTAACCTGAGAAGCGTTACTGTAGTGACGTTTCTCAGATTGTGTATTCCAATCCAGATTATTCTTCCTGCGTGGACAAAACCGCTCCAGATTTTCGGCAATATCTCAAAATCGCTACCACCTTTTGAAATGAAATTTTTACAGGTTAGTTTTATGGTATATATCTATAACTATATAGGATTGAAACAAACCATGGGTTTCAATTACCAAACGTATACGATTCCTTTAAATACCAGCTGCTAGATTCGACAGCTGATTCGGTTTGTCGATTCAACGACGCTGAATGCACTACTTCTCGGACATCAATGTCGTAAAGGAGTAAAAGCGAATGAGCGAAGCACGATAATGGCTATCTTGCAATTCAACCCCCGTCAATGCTAAACCCTCCAGTTCACAGCAGAAGGTTCAATTGGCGTTTGAAATCGTTGAAGTTGAAGAAGAAAAAAGGAGAGGATCCTGTTTGTTGTAAAACGACACTTAGCCTCGGGTGTACTAAATCTTGTCCTGCGAAGGCTTTCGGACAGCAAATCTCGCGCATTAAATAATCCAGGAAGAAGTGAAAACTATTATTAGTGTTTTAAGAACAACGGTTGTAATCCATTTTGAAGGATTAACCTTATTTTAAACAATCAGCAAACCTTACTTTGGTAACTTTGGCAGTTTAGGGACAACTTTTTAAAATCTGACATACAAGTGCTACCGGTTTGGTCTGATCGTTTTAGGTGTAAATTGGTGAAAGATTAGGTGTAGGGTTTATAAAATATTACATACAATCCGGTTTCTTTCTTGACCATTTTAGGTAGAAAAATACACGAGTAAAACCATTTAACCAAAGTTACCCCCATTTTACGGTATTTTATTTCACTTCTCAGAGGACAAGTAAATACCGTAATGGAAGCCTGACTGTGCCAGGTTTTAACAGTGTAAAACAAAATTATTTATGTTGGGAAATAACGCAAAGGTTTGGCTGAAAACATTTATTTGATCTTGTTCAAATGTAGTATTTAGAAGATTTTTTTGAGGCGTGTTTGAATAATGAACATAACACCCTTAGTACTTAGCAATATACGGGTATACAATACACCCGCTATAGTGCTGCGGAGGACGGGTATACAAGACTGACAAGTATGGCATGCAATGGACGTGAATATACGATGACGTTGCCAAGCATGCTTCGTTGACGCGGTGGACGTGTACATACGCTATATCGAGGTACAACGCTTCAGTGATTAGGCCTATTCAACAAGGATCTATTTTACAAGAATCTGGGCAATGGTGGTTAAATGACCAAATCATTTTTAAATCTGACATACAAGTGATACCGGTTTTTTCTGAAATTATGATTACAATTTTCGTCGGTTGCCGCACAAAGTGACGTATCATGTGCACAAAACCAATGGAAGACCCGTCACTTCGTGGTGCGAAAAAACCTATCATAAACACCCTAGTTCCTAGTTCCATGCCCGCCATTCAAATTGTCCAACTATTGTTCCTTATAGTCTCCTTTGACATTTTTTGAAAAGGTGCTTTTCAGCTGGCTTTGAAAATATTTGTATATACTACCACTTACATTTGTCCCCGGCCCTGTGTGTAGTTCCATGGATGACGTATACTCACGAGTCAGATTTTATGACGGGTAGCGGTTGACGTAATATCACGCCGGCCCTGACTGCAGAGAGAAAAAATGCCCTAGGCGACAAAATGTTGGCAAAAACAAGTAAACAACAGTGCTAATAAACTAAGTGTTGGCATATTGTAATAGTGGCATTATGAAAACAGGAATATTTTACTAAATGAAAAAAATATCGCCAGTGGTCTCGGCAACTTGAAAATAAACCCGGTGCGAACTGGTTAACATCTTGCTTCGTTAAAGGTAGGATACACCATTTTGTAGAAATCGAAAATATTTACTACCAAATTATTAAGAAATATCTTACTTATTTGAAAGTAAATAATGCGGATTATAGGCATCCAGCAACATGATTGCGCTAATTATGCTGTAATTATTTCGAAAAATTTTAATAAAGTTTTATAAAGCAAAAAACACAAGAATAACATAAGAATAACTGCCCGATGCCGGTTGAAAACTGCCGTTTTTCGTGCTTTTGCAATTTTTCGTGCTTTTACAATTGCAAAACTTCGGAAAGGTCAGTTAAATGATTTTTACTATAAAATACAACCCCCCAAAATAACCCATTTATGGTAATTCAAGCAATTACTAATGGTGTATCCTACCTTTAACGTGAAGGGCAGTGTCGTCTGCTCATATACTATATCAATCGACTAGACGCATTCGAGTAAAAACAGACCAAGCATGCGTGAAGTTGAATCGGAAATTGACAAAAGGGACTAGTTCAGGAGCACCCGAACTTACCCATAAATTATATGTTTTGCTGTGACAAAATGCATTTCAGATCTTTGATCTAAACACTCTCCTTTTTACCAAAATGACAGATATGCACGGTCCATGCTTTTCTTTGCTACTGTTGACTTTCTCCTAAAGTGGTTGTCTGCGTACGCCATTAGGCAGGGATCGAATTCCCATCTTTCTTGGGAGTAGTAGTAGTATATGCAGTATGACGTCATAATTACAACAGCAAGCATGTGGACAGTTCTTAGACTCGCGGCGCCAGCAAGCTGCCATGCAGTACACAGCCCGTCGGCCGTATTAGTCCTGTCGAGAGGGTTGTTACGATATTGTAACTGCCTTTTGCGGAAACCGAAAAGCAAGAAATGAGACGGATGAAACACCCCCCCCCCCCCTTTTTTTTTTGTGGCGGTCATTGTGTTTGCAGAATGTTGTGGTTTATAAGGAATCCTTTTTAGGGGGGGGGTAGTTTAGAGAGTGTGGGTATGGGGGACTAAGGGTGGGGGTCTCTCCGTCTCATATCGTGCTAGATATAGAAAAGCGAGGCATGAACTGAGCTAATTGAAGAAATAAAAGGCACTGATAGGCAAACTTGGACACAGATATTCTCAAAAATTATCGACCCGTTTCGAATCTGTCTTTTTTATCTAAAATCCTTGAAAAAGTTGTCAAGGTTCAGCTGGATCAATACCTGTCACAACATTCTCTATACGCAAAATAGCAGTCAGCCTATCGAGCGCACCATAGTACTGAGACGGCCCTCCTGCGTGTGCACAATGACATCATGATCTCCCTTGATAAACAGAAAGAAGTCGTGCTGGTCCTTCTAGACCTGTCTGCCGCATTTGACACACTTGATCATGATGTCCTTCTGCGTGGGCTGGAGTACCGTTTTGGTATCTCAGGAACCGTCCTTCGGTGGTTCCGGTCGTATTTGTCAGAGAGGAGACAGTGCGTATCCGTTGGTTCGGTCATGTCTAGTTTATCTCCTCTTTCTTGTGGTGTTCCTCAGGGCTCGGTCTTAGGGCCTATACTTTTTACCTTATACACATCGCCTCTCGAAGAGATCATTCAGCGCCATGATTTCAACTGTATGTTTTATGCTGATGACACGCAGTTGTACATCACGTGCGACGCTGGCTCATCCGTCTCTTCTTCTCTTGAACTGTGCATACGCGAGATACGTGAGTGGATGAAACCTAACTTCTTGGTCTTGAATGATTCTAAAGCAGATGTCATTCATTTTACGTCTCGCTTTAAACGAGTTGATAAGCTGCACAGTTTGAGAGTCGGTGGGACGGATGTCTCCGTGTCGGATGTGGTGAAAAACTTGGGTGTGGTACTGGACCAGTTTGGTTCCATGGAGGCACAGGTTAAACAAATATACAAGGCAGCTTCGTTTGCTTTGTGGCGCATAGGCAAAATTCGAGCTTTGCTGGATGTTAAGACCACAGAGCGTTTGGTCCATGCATTTGTTACGTCGCGCCTTGATTATTAGCTGTTTCGGTTTTTCACCGAAACAGCTTTTGTAATCGTTAAAGTTTTTTTTTTTCTTTTTTTAGCTGTTTCGGTTTTTCACCGAAACAGCTTTTGTAATCGTAAAATTTTTTTTTTTTTTTTTTTTTAGCTGTTTCGGTTTTTCACCGAAACAGCTTTTGTAATCGTTAAAGTTTTTTTTTTCTTTTTTTTGTTTTTCTTTTTTTAGCTGTTTCGGCAATTCAGCCGAAACAGCTATTGTAATCGTTAAGATTTTTTTTTTTTTTTTTTTTTTTTTTTAGCTGTTTCGGTTTTTCACCGAAACAGCTTTTGTTTTCGTTAAAGTTTTTTTAGCTGTTTCGGTTTTTCACCGAAACAGCTTTTGTTTTCGTTAAAGTTTTTTTTTTAGCTGTTTCGGTTTTTCACCGAAACAGCTTTTGTTTTCGTTAAAGTTTTTTTTTTTCTTTTTAGCTGTTTCGGTTTTTCACCGAAACAGCTTTTGTTTTCGTTAAAGTTTTTTTTTTTTTTCTTTTTTTTTTTTTTTTTTTCCACTTTCAGACTTTTTCCCATAGGATTTGTACACGTTTTTTCAGCCAATACACTTTGACACTTTGGTAAATCCGATCGACTTGAGACTTGGCATACACTTAGACAACCACCCAAGGACGGTCCTAGAAGAAATTCGTCGCGATTACGTCATTCAATGTCACGTGACTTCGCGTTAAAGGTGAAATTTTCCCCATAGGTTTTGTACACGTTTTTCCTCAGACTATTGAATTTGACACTTTGGTAAATCCGACCGACTTGAAACTTGCCATATACTCAGAACACCACCACCAGATGTTTCTGAAAGAAATTCAGCACGATTGCGTCATTCAAGGTCACGTGACGTCAAGTTAAAGGTTTAATTTGTCCCCTATAGGTTTTGTACACGTTTTTCTTTAGACTATTGACTTTGACACTTAGTAAATCCGATCGACTTGAGACTTGGCACACACATAGACCACTATCCACAGACGGTCGTAGGAGAAATTTGGCACGATTACGTCATTCAAGGTCACGGGGCGTCACGTTAAAGGTTCAATTGTTTCCCCCATAGGTTTTGTACACGGTTTTTTTTAGTCTATGACTTAGACACTTTCGTAAATTTGATGGACTTGAGACTTGGCACACACTTAGACCACCATCCACAGACGGTCCTAGAAGACATTCGGCACAATTACGTCATTCAAGGTCACGGGGCGTCACGTTAAAGCCTCAATTTCCCCCATAGGTTTTGTACATGTTTTTCTTTAGGCTATTGACTTTGACACTTTAGTAAATCCGATCGGCTTGAGACTTGGCACACACATAGACCACCACACACACATATTGAAAGTAATGTAAGACACTCGAAACAGCTCTGTGTTTGTCCACAAACACATGTCTGGTTTTTTTTTTTTTTCCTTTTTTTTTTTTCCACTTTCAGTGTTTTTACCCATAGGATTTACACACGTTTGTTCTGCCAATACACTTTGGCACTTTGGTAAACCCAATCGACTTGAGACTTGGTATACACTTAGACATCCATCCACAGATGGTCCTAGAAGAAATTTGGCTAGATTGCGTTATTCAAGGTCACGTGACGTCACGTTAAAGGTTAAATTTTCCCCATAGGTTTTGTACACGTTTTTCTTCAGACTATTGACTTTGGCACTTAGGTAAATCCGACCGACTTGAAACTTGGCATACACTTAGAACACCACCCCCAGATGTTTCTGAAAGAAATTCGGCACGATTGCGTCATTCAAGGTCACGTGACGTCACATTAAAGGTTCACATTTTTCTCCCATTGGTTTTGTACACGTTTTTCTTTAGACTATTGACTTTGACACTTTAGTAAATCTGATCGACTTGAGACTTGGCACACACTTAGACCACCATCAACATACGGCCCTAGAAGAAATTCGGCACGATTACGTCATTCAAGGTCACGCGGCGTCACGTTAAAGTTTCTATTTTTTCCCATAGGTTTTGTACACGTTTTTCTTTAGACTATTGCCTTTGACACTTTAGTAAATCTGATCGACTTGAGACTTTGCACACACAAAAGACCACCACACACATATTGAAAGTAATTTTAGACACTCGAAACAGCTCTGTGTTTGTCCACAAACACATGTCTAGTTTTTTGTTTTTTTCCACTTTCAGTGTTTTTACCCATAGGATTTACACACGTTTGTTCTGCCAATACACTTTGGCACTTTGGTAAATCCAATCGACTTGAGACTTGGTATACACTTAGACCTTCATCCACAGATGGTCCTAGAAGAAATTTGGCTCGATTGCGTCATTCAAGGTCACGTGACGTCACGTTAAAGGTTTAATTTTCCCCATAGGTTTTGTACACGTTTTTCTTCAGACTATTGACTTTGGCACTTCGGTAAATCCGACCGACTTGAAACTTGGTATACACTTAGAACACCACCCCCAGATGTTTCTGAAAGACATTCGGCATGATTGCGTCATTCAAGGTCACGTGACGTCACATTAAAGGTTCACATTTTTCTCCCATTGGTTTTGTACACGTTTTTATTCAGACTATTGACTTTGGCACTTCGGTAAATCCGACCGACTTGAGACTTGGCATACACTTAGAACACCACCCACAAATGATATTGGAAGAAATTCGGCACGATTGCGTCTTTCAAGGTCACGTGACGTCACGTTAAATGTGAAAATTATTCCCCCATAGGTTTTGTACACGTTTTTCTTCAGAATATTAACTTTGAAATTTTCGTAAATTTTATCGACTTCAGACTTAGCACACACCTCAACCACCATCCCCAGGAGGGCCAAGGGAAAAATCGTCACGATGACGTCATCGTGGGTCATGTGACGTCACATTAAAGGTGCAGTTGTTAGGCCCCTCTATCTCTGGAAGTACAGGCCCGATTGGGGTCAAACTTGGTATGCAAGTATTCCAGGATGTGTTATAGACGAAAATCAGGGTGACGTCATGATGACATCATTGTGGGTCATGTGACGTCACATTAAAGGTGTAGTTTTTAAGACCCTCTATCTCTGGAAGTACAAGTCCAATTAGGGTCAAACTTGGTATTCAGGTATTCCGGGATGTGTTATAGACGAAAATTAAGATGACATTGTGATGATATCATCGGGTGTCATGTGACGTCACATTAAAGGTTCACATTTTTCTCCCATTGGTTTTGTACACGTTTTTCTTTAGACTATTGACTTTGACACTTTAGTAAATCCGATCGACTTGAGACTTGGCACACACTGAGACCACCATCCACAGACGGCCCTAGAAGAAATTCGGCACGATTACGTCATTCAAGGTCACGGGGCGTCACGTTAAAGTTTCTATTTTTTTCCGTTAGGTTTTGTACACGTTTTTCTTTAGACTATTACCTTTGACACTTTAGTAAATCTGATCGACTTGAGACTTGGCACACACAAAAAACGACCACACACATATTGAAAGTAATTTTAGACACTCGAAACAGCTCTGTGTTTGTCCACAAACACATGTCTAGTTTTTTCTTTTTTTTCCTTTTTTTTTTTCCACTTTCAGTGTTTTTACCCATAGGATTTACACACGTTTGTTCTGCCAATACACTTTGGCACTTTGGTAAATCCAATCGACTTGAGACTTGGTGTACACTTAGATCTCCACCCACAGATGGTCCTAGAAGAAATTTGGCTCGATTGCGTCATTCAAGGTAACGTGACGTCACGTTAAACGTTTAATTTTCCCCATAGGTTTTGTACACGTTTTTCTTCAGACTATTGACTTTGGCACTTCGGTAAATCCGACCGACTTGAAACTTGGCATAGACTTAGAACACCACCCCCAGATGTTTCTGAAAGAAATTCGGCACGATTGCGTCATTCAAGGTCACGTGACGTCACATTAAAGGTTCACATTTTTCTCCCATTGGTTTTGTACACGTTTGTCTTCAGACTATTGACTTTGACACTTCTGTAAATTCGATCGACTTGAGACTTAGCACAGACCTCGACCACCATCCTTAGAAGGGCCAAGAAAAAAATAATCAAGATGACGTCATCGCGGGTCATGTGACGTCACATTAAAGGTGTAGTTTTTAAGACCCTCTAACTCTGAAAGTACAAGTCCGGTTGGGGTCAAACTTGGTTTGCAAGTATTCGAGGGTGTGTTATAGACGAAAATTAAGATAACGTAATTATGACATTACTGGGTGTCATGTGACGTCACATTAAAGGTTCAATTTTCTCCATAGGTTTTGTACACGTTTTTCTTCAAAATATTGAATTTGACACTTCTGTAAATTCGATCGACTTGAGACTTAGCACAGACCTCGACCAACATCCTGAGGAGGGCCAAAAAAAAAAATATCAAGAAGACGTCATCGCGGGTCATGTGACGTCACATTAGAGGTGTAGTTTTTAAGACCCTCTAACTCTGAAAGTACAAGTCCGGTTGGGGTCAAACTTGGTTTGCAAGTATTCGAGGATGTGTTATAGACGAAAATTAAGATGACGTCATGATGACATCGCCGGGTGTCATGTTACATCACATTAAAGGTTCAGTTTTTCCCATAGGATTTGTACACGTTTTTGTTCAACCAATATATCTTTGGCACTTTGGTAAATCCGATCGACTTTAGACTTGGCACACACTTAGACCACCACACACACATAATGAAAGACATTTTAGACATCCGAAACAGCTCTGTGTTTGTCCACAAACACATGTCTAGTTTTTTTTTTTTTAGCTGTTTCGGCCTTTCAGCCGAAACAGCTTTTGTTTTCGTTAAAGTTTTTTTTTTTCTTTTTTTTTTTCTTTTTGGCTTTTTCGCAATTTTGCGAAAAAGCCTTTGTTTTTGTTCTGATTTTTTTTTTGGCTTTTTTTCTTCTTTTTTCTTTTCTTTTAGTAACCTAAACCCCATAGACTTTGTACACGTTTTTTCTGCCCGTCACTTTTAATAGAAAACAAAGTCGTATTTACATAAAACTTAACCCAGGTGAAGACCCTATAGTGAACTCGTGTCTCGCAGAAATACGTCATGGTGACGTCATCAGGGGTCACGTGACGTCATCTTAAAGGTGTAATTGATTTAATCTTTGAAATTCAATAACAAATCAACCGCAAAAGACCGAAACTAAATTTTTGTGGCAATAGATAGAATAATCCAGGATCTTAATTTTATCTCGTGTGCGTGAAATCACGTGACCCTTCCTTCCGGTCTAAACCGGAAGTGCCTTATAATTTAAAAGTGAAAAATGATATGAACTTACTTTCAACGATGTTAGTGTCTGGCTACAATGTATTTTTCAAAAAAAGTATTGGTGACGTCATAACATGTTATAGCGCCCTCTAGCGGCAGTTTGAAAAATTGTTAAAATGAATAATCTGTTGATGTGTGTGGCGAAGTTTGCTGAAATCACTTTATAACCGGTGTATTTAATCAGCTTCATGCTAGGAACAAGTTGACGGGAAGAAAAAATTATGACGTCACCAGACCGGAAGTTAGAATGAAAAGACTCCTTTTCCTTTGAAAATTCCTAAAAAATTTATCATGACAGATACAATCTTGATTTTTGCTCTAAAGGTTAGTGTAAAAGTAGTTCTCGAACCTTCCTGTGTTTTTTGGCAAACAACGAACTTGGACATACCCTGCGGCACCCTTGAAATTTAATCGTTTTGGCCTAAGCGCATAAAGCATTGACCCCTTATATGTGCATGGCACACGTATAATAGGGGTGTACATGCTTGTATATGTACGTACGTATACACTGATAGTGTACTATGCATTGAGCGAATGTATTACTACTGACATCGTACGTGCATGCAAATGTACGCTCACCCAAGAGGACACTAGCCGCCAACAAGCGAAACAGGATGACGTCATCAAATTGCCTATGGGGAAGGGCACCGTGTGCGACAGGTAGGTAAACAGGCTCTCGGCTACGCAGAATCCAATCCCATAGATTTTGTAAACGTTGTTTGCACAATTCAAAGCACTTTTAACGAAAAACAAAGTCGTATTTCCATAAGACTTAACACCCAGGTAAAAACCCTATAGTAAACTCGTGTCTCGCAGACATACGTCATGGTTACGTCATCAGGGGTCACGTGACGTCATCTTAAAGGTGTAATTGAATTAATCTTTGAAAATCAATAACAAATCAACCGCAAAAGACCGAAACTTAATTTTTGTGGCAATAGATAGGATAATCCAGGATCTTAATTTTATCTCGCGTGCGTGAAATCACGTGACCCTTCCTTCCGGTCCAAACCGGAAGTGCCTTATAATTTAAAACTGAAAAATGATATGAACTTACTTTCAACGATGTTAGTGTCTGGCTAGAATAAACTTTTCAAAATAATTACCGGCGACGTCATAACACGTTATAGCGCCCTCTAGCGGCAGGTTGAAAAATTGTTAAAATGAATAATCTGTTGATGTGTGTAGCGAAGTTTGCTGAAATCACTTTATAACCGGTGTATATAATCAGCTTCGTGCTAAGAACATATTGAGAAAGATATTTATTGATGACGTCACCAAACCGGAAGTTACAATGAAAAGACCTTAAAACCTTAAAACGTCGCTTAAAAATCAACCGCGATAGATATAATCCAGATTTTTGCTTGAAATAGCAAAGTTAACACAGCTCTCGATAGATAGAATAATTAAAGATCTTCATTTCAACTCATGTGCGTGAAATCACGTGACCCTACCTTCCGGTCCAAACCGGAAGTGCCTTATAATTTAAAACTGAAAATGATATGAACTTACTGTCAACGATGTTAGTGTCTGGCTAGAATAAACTTTTCAAAATAATTACCGGCGACGTCATAACACGTTATAGCGCCCTCTAGCGGCAGGTTGAAAAATTGTTAAAATGAATAATCTGTTGATGTGTGTAGCGAAGTTTGCTGAAATCACTTTATAACCGGTGTATATAATCAGCTTCGTGCTAAGAACATATTGAGAAAGAGATTTATTGATGACGTCACCAAACCGGAAGTTACAATGAAAAGACCTTAAAACCTTAAAACGTCGCTTAAAAATCAACCGCGATAGATATAATCCAGATTTTTGCTTGAAATAGCAAAGTTAACACAGCTCTCGATAGATAGAATAATTAAAGATCTTCATTTCAACTCATGTGCGTGAAATCACGTGACCCTACCTTCCGGTCCAAACCGGAAGTGCCTTATAATTTAAAACTGAAAATGATATGAACTTACTGTCAACGATGTTAGTGTCTGGCTAGAATAAACTTTTCAAAATAATTACCGGCGACGTCATAACACGTTATAGCGCCCTCTAGCGGCAGGTTGAAAAATGGTTAAAATGAATAATCTGTTGATGTGTGTGGCGAAGTTTGCTGAAATCACTTTATAACCGGTGTATATAATCAGCTTCGTGCTAACAACATATTGAGAAAGAGATTTATTGATGACGTCACCAAACCGGAAGTTACAATGAAAAGACCTTAAAACCTTAAAACGTCGCTTAAAAATCAACCGCGATAGATATAATCCAGATTTTTGCTTTAAATAGCAAAGTTAAGACAGCTCTCGAGCTTTCTGTTAATTACGTCACGATAATATGACGTCACTAGACCGGAAATTACAATTAAAAAACCTTTAAACATTTCTGAAAATTAACCGCGAGAGATATAATCCAATTAATAATTTAAAATTTGCAGTTTTGAAAAAATTAAAGTAAAGAAATTTATTAAATGAAATCATAAATGTAATGAACAATACAACAAAAAAATGCGAAAAAGCCATATGCTCTGTTCCTTGAACAGACATATCTCTAGTTTTTCTTTTTTTTCTTTTTTGTCATTTTCCCCATAGGATTTGTACACGTTTTTTCTGCCAATACACTTTGACATTTTAGTAAATCCGATCGTCTTGAGAATTGGCATACATTTAGACAACCACCCAAGGACGGTCCTAGAAGAAATTCGTCGCGATTACGTAATTCAAGGTCACGTGACGTCATGTTAAACGTACAATTTTCCCCATAGGTTTTGTACACGTTTTTCTTCAGACTATTGACTTTGACACTTTGGTAATTCCGACCGACTTGAAACTTGGCATACACTTAGAACCCCACTCCCAGATGTCCCTGAAAGAAATTCGGTAGGATTGCGTATTTCAAGGTCACGTGACGTGACGTTAAAGGTGCAATTTTTTTTCCCATAAGGTTTGTACACGTTTTTCTTCAGACTATTGATTTTAACACTTTCGTAAATTTGATCGACTTGAGACTTAGCACACACCTCGACCACCATCTCCAGGAGGCCCAAGGGGAAAATTGTCATGATGACGTCATCGGGGGTCATGGGACGTCATATTAAAGGTTCAATTTTTAGGACCCTCTATCTTTAGAAGTACATGTCCGATTGGGGTCAAACTTGGTATGCAAGTATTCCAGGATGTGTTACAGACGAAAATTAAGATGACATCATGATGACATCATCGGGTATCATGTGACGTCACATTAAAGGAGTAGTTTTTAGGACCCCCAATCTATGGAAGTCCATGTTTGATTGGGGTCAAACTTGGTATGCACATATTCCAGGATGTGTTATAGACGAACATTAAGATGACGTCATGATGACATCATCGGGTGTCATGTGACGTCACATTAAATGAACAGTTTTTTCTATTGAATTTGTACAAGTTTTTTTCAACCAATATATCTTTAGCACTTTAATACATCCGATCGACTTCACACTTTGCAGACCCAAATATTGAAAGTCATTTAAGACATGCGAAACAGCTCTGTGTTTGTCCACAAACACATTTCTAGTTTCTTTTTTTTCTCCTTCAGACTCTTCTCCATAGGGTTTGTACACGTTTTTTGTTCGGACAATACACTTTGGCACTTTGATAAATCCGATCGACTTGAGACTTGGCATACACTTAGACCACCACCCACAGATGATCCTAGAAGAAATTCGTCACGATTACATCATTCATGGTCACGTGACGTCACGTTAAAGGGGCAATTTTTCCCCATAGGATTTGTACACGTTTTCCTTCAGACTATTGACTTTGACACTTTGTTAAATCCGATTGACTCGAGACTTAGTACACAGCTCAACCACCATCCTCAGGAGAGCCAAGAGGAAAATTGTCATGATGACGTCATCGGGGGTCATGTGACGTCGCATTAAAGGTGCAGTTTTTAAGACCCTCTACCTCTGGAAGTACATGTCCGATTGGGGTCAAACTTGGTATTCAGGTATTCCATGATGAGTTATAGACGAAAATTAAGATGACATTATGATGACGTCATCGGGTGTCATGTGACGTCACATTAACGGTGCAGTTTTTAGGACCCTCTATCTCTGAAAGTACATGTCCGATTGGGGTCAAACTTGATAGACGGGTATTCCGGGATGTTTTATAGACGAAAAATAGGGTGACGTCATGATGACATTATCGTGGGTCATGTGACGTCACATTAAAGGTGTAGTTTTTAAGACTCTATATCTTTGGAAGTACAAGTCCAATTAGGGTCAAACTTGGTATTCTGGTATTCCGGGATGTGTTATAGACGAAAATTAAGTTGACGTAATGATGACGTCATCAGGTGTCATGCGACGTCACATTAAAGGTGTAGTTTTCCCCATAGGTTTTGTACATGTTTTCCTTCAGACTATTGACTTTGACACTGGTAAATTCACTCGACTCCAGACTTAGCATACACTTAGAACACCACCCACAGATGGTTCTGGAGGAAATTTGGCACGATTGCGTAATTCAAGGTCTCGTGACATGACGTTAAAGTTTCAATTTTCCCCCCATAGGTTTTGTACACGTTTTTCTTTAGACTATTGACTTTGACACTTTCGTAAATTTGATCGACTTGAGACCTAGCACACACTTCGACCACCATCCTTAGGAGGGCCAAGAAAAAAATTATCAAGATGACGTCATCGCGGGTCATGTGACGTCACATTAAAGGTGTAGTTTTTAAGACCCTCTACCTCTGAAAGTACAAGTCCGGTTGGGGTCAAACTTGGTTTGCAAGTATTCGAGGGTGTGTTATAGACGAAAATTAAGATGACGTAATTATGACATCACCCGGTGTCATGTGACGTCACATTAAAGGTTCAATTTTCTCCATAGGTTTTGTACACGTTTTTCTTCAAAATATTGAATTTGACACTTCTGTAAATTCGATCGACTTGAGACTTAGCACAGACCTCGACCACCATCCTTAGGAGGGCCAAGAAAAAAATAATCAAGATGACGTCATCGCGGGTCATGTGACGTCACATTAAAGGTGTAGTTTTTAAGACCCTCTAACTCTGAAAGTACAAGTCCGGTTGGGGTCAAACTTGGTTTGCAAGTATTCGAGGGTGTGTTATAGACGAAAATTAAGATGACATCATGATGACATCATCGGGTGTCATGTGACGTCACATTAAAGGTGTAGTTTTTCCCATAGGATTTGTACACGTATTTTTCAAGTTATATATCTTGGGAAAATTGGCAAATCCAATCGATTTCAGACTTGGCACACACATAATGAAAGTCATCTTAGACATCCGAAACAGCTCTGTGTTTGTCCACAAACACATGTCTAGTTTTTTTTTTTTTTTTTTTTTTTCAGACTTTTCTCCATAGGATTTGCACACGTTTATTCAGACAATACACTTTGACACTTTGGTAATTCCGATCGACTTGAGACTTGGCATATATTTAGACAACCACCCAAGGACGGTCCTAGAAGAAATTCGTTGTGATTACGTCACTCAAGGTCACGTGACTTCGCGTTAAAGGTGAAATTTTCCCCATAGGTTTTGTACACATTTTTCTTAAGACTATTGTCTTTGACACTTTGGTTAATCCGACCGACTTGAAACTTGGCATACACTTAGAACACCACCCCCAGATGTTCCTGAAAGAAATTCGGCACGATTGCGTCATTCAAGGTCACGTGACGTCACCTTAAAGATTCAATTTTTCCCCCATAGGTTTTGTACACGTTTTTCTTCAGACTATTGACTTTGACACTTTCGTAAATTTGATCGACTTGAGACTTGGCACACACATAGACCACCACACACACACATATTGAAAATAATGTAAGACACTCGAAACAGCTCTGTGTTTGTCCACAAACACATGTCTAGTTTCTTTTTTCTTTTTTTCTTTTTCAGACTTTTCTCCATATGATTTGCACACGTTTGTTCAGACAATACACTTTGACACTTTGGTAAATCCGATCGACTTGATACTTGGCATACATTTAGACAACCACCCAAAGACGGTCCTCGAAGAAATTCGTCGCGATTACATCATTCAAGGTCACGTGACTTCGCGTTAAAGGTGAAATTTTTCCCATAGTTTTTGTACACGTTTTTCTTCAGACTATTGACTTTGACACTTTAGTAAATCCGACCGACTTGAAACTTGGCATACCCTTAGAACACCACCCCCAGATGTTCCTGACAGAAATTCGGCACAATTGCGGCATTCAAGGTCACGTGACGTCAAGTTAAAAGTTTAATTTTTCCCCCATAGGTTTTGTACACGTTTTTCTTTAGACTATTGACTTTGACACTTTAGTACATCCGATCGACTCGAGACTTGGCACACACACAGACCACCATCCACAGACGGTCGTAGGAGAAATCTGGCACGATTACGTCATTCAAGGTCACGGGGCGTCACGTTAAAGGTTTAATTTTTCCCCCATAGGTTTTGTACACGTTTTTCTTTAGACTATTGTCTTTGACACTAGTAAATCTGATCGACTTGAGACTTGGCACACACAAAAGAACACTCAGTCGTGAACCACATAACGACCGAGGATCGATATTGTGTTTTCCTTTCTTCCTTTACTTAACCCAATCCCCATTGCTTTGCGCTTGCACTGTCGATCGAGGACAGAATTCGGACAAGCAAACCGTCGATCGAGGATCCTTTGTTCCCTTTGTTCTCTTTTGTGTTTCGATCCTCGATCGTAATGCAAGACAAGAACACACATACACATTGAAAGTAACTAGAAACAGCTCTGTGTTTGTCCACAAACACATGTCTAGTTTTTTTTAGCTGTTTCGTTTTTTCACCGAAACAGCTTTTGTAATCGTTAAAGTTTTTTTTTTAGCTGTTTCGGCATTTCGGCCGAAACAGCTTTTGTTTTCGTTAAAGTTTTTTTTTTTTTTTTTTTCTTTTCCTTCTTCAGACTATTTCCCATAGGATTTGTACACGTTTTTTCTGGCATAGCACTTTGACACTTTGGTAAATCCGATCGACTTGAGACTTGGCATACATTTAGACAACCACCCAAGGACAGTCCTAGAAGAAATTAGTCGCGATTACGTAATTCAAGGTCACGTGACGTCATGTTAAAGGTAAAATTTTCCCCATAGGTTTTGTACACGGTTTTTTTCAGACTATTGAATTTGACACTTTGGTAAATCCGATCGACTTGAGACTTGGCATAGACTTAGAACACCACCCACAAATGATATTGGAAGAAATTCGGCACGATTGCGTCTTTCAAGGTCACGTGACGTCACGTTAAATGTGCAAATTATTCCCCCATAGGTTTTGTACACGTTTTTCTTTAGACTATTAACTTTGACACTTTCGTAAATTTGATCGACTTGAGACTTAGCACACACCTCAACCACCATCCCCAGGAGGGCCAAGGGGAAAATTGTCATGATGACGTCATCGTGGGTCATGTGACGTCACATTAAAGGTTCAGTTGTTAGGCCCCTCTATCTCTGGAAGTACAGGCCCGATTGGGGTCAAACTTGGTATGCAAGTATTCCAGGATGTGTTATAGACGAAAATCAGGGTGACGTCATGAGGACATCATCGTGGGTCATGTGACGTCACATTAAAGGTGTAGTTTTTAAGACCCTCTATCTCTGGAAGTACAAGTCCAATTAGGGTCAAACTTGGTGTTCAGGTATTCCGGGATGTGTTATAGACGAAAATTAAGATGACATTGTGATGATATCATCGGGTGTCATGTGACGTCACATTAAAGGTTAAATTTTTCCCCATTGGATTTGTACACGTTTTTTTCAACCAATATATCTTTGGCACTAAATTCGATTGACCTTAGACTTGGCACACACTTAGACCAACACCCAAATATTGAAAGTCATTTTAGACATGCGAAACAGCTCTGTGTTTGTCCACAAACACATTTCTAGTTTCTTTTTTTTTTTTTTTTTTTTTTTTTCTTTTTCAGACTTTTCTCCATAGGATTTGCACACGTTTATTCAGACAATACACTTTGACACTTTGGTAAATCCGATGGATTTGAGACTTGGCATACACTTAGACAACCACCCAAGGACGGTCCTAGAAGAAATTCGTCGCGATTACGTCATTCAAGGTCACGTGACTTTGCGTTAAAGGTGAAATTTTCCCCATAGGTTTTGTACACGTTTTTCTTCAGACTATTGAATTTGACACTTCGGTAAATCCGACCGACTTGAAACTTGGCATGCCCTTAGAACACCACCCCCAGATGTTCCTGAAAGAAATTTGGCACGATTGCGTCATTGAACGTCACGTGACGTCACGTTAAAGGTGCACATTTTTCTCCCTTTGGTTTTGTACACGTTTTTCTTTAGACTATTGACTTTGACACTTTAGTAAATCCGATCGACTTAAGACTTGGCACACACTTAGACCACCATCCACAGACGGTCCTAGAACAAAATCGGCACGATTACGTCATTCAAGGTCACGGAGCGTCACGTTAAAGGTTCAATTTTCCCCCATAGGTTTTGTACACGTTTTTCTTTAGACTGTTGACTTTGACACTTTCGTAAATTTGATCGACTTGAGACTTGGCACACACATAGACCACCACACACACATATTGAAAGTAATGTAAGACACTCGAAACAGCTCTGTGTTTGTCCACAAACACATGTCTAGTTTTTTTTTCTTTTTCAGACTTTTCTCCATAGGATTTGCACATGTTTATTCAGACAATACACTTTGACACTTTGGTAATTCCGATCGATTTGAGACTTGGCATATATTTAGACAACCACCCAAGGACGGTCCTAGAAGAAATTCGTTGTGATTACGTCACTCAAGGTCACGTGACTTCGCGTTAAAGGTGAAATTTTCCCCATAGGTTTTGTACACGTTTTTCTTAAGACTATTGTCTTTGACACTTTGGTTAATCCGACCGACTTGAAACTTGGCATACACTTAGAACACCACCCCCGGATGTTCCTGAAAGAAATTCGGCACGATTGCGTCATTCAAGGTCACGTGACGTCACCTTAAAGATTCAATTTTCCCCCCATAGGTTTTGTACACGTTTTTCTTCAGACTATTGACTTTGACACTTTCGTAAATTTGATCGACTTGAGACTTGGCACACACATAGACCACCACACACACATATTGAAAATAATGTAAGACACTCGAAACAGCTCTGTGTTTGTCCACAAACACATGTCTAGTTTTTTTTTCTTTTTTTTTTTTTTCTTTTTCAGACTTTTCTCCATAGGATTTGCACACGTTTGTTCAGACAATACACTTTGACACTTTAATAAATCCGATCGACTTGAGACTTGGCACACACTTAGACCACCACCCACAGACGGTCCTCGAAGAAATTTGTCACGATTACGTCATTCAAGGTCACGTGACCTCACGTTAAAGGTGAAAATTTCCCCATAGGTTTTGTACACGTTTTTCTTCAGACTATTGACTTTGGCACTTCGGTAAATCCGACCGACTTGAAACCTGGCATATACTTAGAACACCACCCCCAGATGTTTCTGAAAGAAATTTGGCACGATTGCGTCATTCAAGGTCACGTGACGTCACATTAAAGGTCCACATTTTTCTCCCATTGGTTTTGTACACGTTTTTCTTTAGACTATTGACTTTGACATTTTAGTAAATCCGATCGACTTGAGACTTGACACACACTTAGACCACCATCCACAGACGGCCCAAGAAGAAAATCGGCACGATTACGTCATTCAAGGTCACGGGGCGTCACGTTAAAGTTTCATTTTTTTCCCATAGGTTTTGTACACGTTTTTCTTTAGACTATTGCCTTTGACACTTTAGTAAATCTGATCGACTTGAGACTTGGCACACACAAAAGACCACCACACACATATTGAAAGTAATTTTAGACACTCGAAACAGCTCTGTGTTTGTCCACAAACACATGTCTAGTTGTAATAGCCTTCTGTATGGACTTCCAATTTCCCAGATCTCGAAACTTCAGCTACTTCAAAATGCTGCGGCTCGGCTTGTGACACGTTCCAAAAAGTGTGTACATATCACACCCATTCTTCGTGAGCTCCACTGGCTCCCAATTTCGGAACGCGTCAAGTTTAAGATTTTGCTCATTGTTTTTAAAACTTTGAATAATCAAGGCCCGGCGTATCTGTCTGAGTTGATCTCCTTGTATGCTCCTCCGCGAGTTCTTCGCTCAGGGCACAAACGCCTGCTGAGAACCGTCAAGAGCAGGACAGCCTATTACGGTTCCCTGGCTTTCTCTACTGCAGCTCCATTACTATGGAATCGGTTACCGGACAACTTGCGATTCTTGCGTAATGTGGACGATTTAAAAACGTTCCTTTTTAGATTGTACTTTAAATAATGATTTAATTTCAATAATTATTTTTAGCTCGTATTGTAATTTAAATGATTTGTTGTAGTTTCTTAAGAAATTTTTACTTTTTATTATTGTACAGAGTGCTGAGGCGCATGTGTAGTGCTCTTTAAATCAACATATATTATTATTACACAAACAGGGGAAATATTCCTACAGTAATGTATCTAAAACTTTTAACAATTTCCACAGAACACGTGAAGAATCTCCTAAAGAATCACAATGATTCTACTCAGTCTAAATGTAAAAGAGTGAAAGTCCCACTCTCAAAAAGGGTTAAACTAAATTGTTCAGAGTAAAAGCAACTAATCTAAAAAGAGTGAAAACAACTCCAAAAGAGTAAACTTTCGGCCTAAAACATAAACTCCATGCCGGAGGTACTACGTCATTATATAAAGGGCGAATGATAACTCATGTTGTCAGTCCAAGATATTTTCAAATGTAATCAGAAAACATACAGCAATTCCGATAGGCAAACCTCGTTCACAACTACAGATTAAGATAATAACTTATGACAATATCCCGAGTAATAACTGTGACACTGTCGTATAAGAAGTCCACGAGAGTTCAACGTACAGATGCGGCGACGACGACTCCTAATCTGATAAATATCTGACTCACAATAAGTACAATTATTACAATAAAGTCCTACAACGCCAAAATTAGATGCCCATCAAGGAATAAATGAACAGTGACAGAACAATCGTTCTCTTGAAGCTGAAATGTCAACTCGTGCTAATTTGAAAATGTATTGACATGACGCGAAGAGACAATACAAACTTCGGCCAAAAAGAGAAAAGACAAAAACATCTAACAAATTATATTTCACATAGAGGCAAACTTCATTTTATTTGATTTAAACAGAAACATGTTTAACCAGAAGTGGATTTTTGTTGTTAGATTAATAACTTTAAGTCGAATCAATGAAATAAAAAACAAAAAGAGGAATAATAAAAAAACCAAATTGTCTGGTTACACATTTCCAAATGTTGTTTCGACTCTATCTTGAACATTACAATAATATTATCCAAATTGTGCCAAGAAACTGTAAAATAATAATAAATTAAATCTAAAATACTCATACAATTATCATAAAATTGTAAAATAACCAAACAATGGTAAAAGAATCATAAAATTTTAAAATAATCATAAAATTACAACAATCAAAATATTTAAAAATTGGTCATAATTGTAAACTAAGACAAATATGCGTGTAAAAACAAAATATAACAAACTCCTCCTCACAAATAATACAATATTGCGACAGCCGTAATAACTTATTTTTTAATTATATTTAAATGCCATTTCATATAGTTTCTTTTCTCCATATAATTATAAATAAAACAAAGTTTCAGTTAATAGAATATGGGCAGTTGTCGCATTTTCTGAAGAAAACAGATTTGTTCAATTGATTTTATACTTAGGCCGTTACACAGAACTACAGAAGTACTATATACTTAGTTTGAACTTGGATTTTCACTTTTGAAAACGTTGCACATATTGAGTATGTATGTCATGAGAAAGATATTTGGCTATATCCATCCCAGATTTGACATTTAAAAAAATGTAGGTAGAATATCATGCGATGGTAGCCATTCTGAAAATTAAAATAATTGCTTGTTATTCTACATATATTTTTTAAAGGACCAATCTGCAATAACCTTATAACCAATTTTATCGGGAAATACCAAGATTGTGTGCCAAATTTCATGCTTGTATCATTTGATTAAACCCTTTTTTCACCAATCTGTCCGACTAATAATAAATTGCCGTGAATCACTCTGAGACTGCACTCCTCCGGTATCTCCAGATGCGCAGGCAGTAATTCATTCTGCGTTAATCCTCCGATTCGTACATGTTAAAATCGGGCATATGAGAGCGACAGAACCGCGACAGCCGGGTCATAAAGCTTCTCATGAAGGCATCATTCTGCGTGTTAAAACCAAGCAAAAAAAACCGTCGAGAATGTCGTTAGAGATGTACAGCAATACAACACGATACTATATTTTAAATAAGGACAAGTTAGACTTCGCTCTGCCCTGACGAAAACGGAAACAAAATCATCGTGAGATTGTAAAGTGGGCTAATGGAGGCAACATTTCTCCAAACTCAAAATCTTCTCCACCAAAATTAGATAGAGAGGTACAAGACAACGCACTGGTTTATTAAGACGATGACTTCAAATAACCCCTCGGTTACCTTTGACCCAAAGGAGTTGTGATACCACCCCCCCCCCCCCCCCCCCCCCCCATTTTCCCGCCGAAGGATTCCTCTATCAAACTTACATGAAATTCTGTGGACAACAAATATTTCAAGCATACTTTAACAATGACCTCTAATGACCCCTACATGACCTTTGAACTTGAATATCCGACAAAGAATTATGTCTTCCCACCCAAGGGCTGCTGTATCCAAGTTTCATCAAAGTCCATGAAAGCATGCAAAGCCATGTAGAAGTTTTCAAAAACTTAACCTAGAATCTTAACATACACGAAGATACTAAAATTAGGACCGGTAATTGCCTCCTAAACTTCGTTTAGGCGACACAACAGTTCCACCTGCCAGACTGCACAGGGATAACGAGTATGAGCGTCTCATCTAGAGCATCCTGCGACTGATCACGAAGAGCTCATCCATCACAATTTAGCCGAAGATAGTGATTGATTGATTGGTCTGCTCGGCTCGACCGACAGGCAGCACTAACGAACCAGTCGTTTGTGCCAATCTGGTGGGTTGTGTGTATATAGACCACATCTGCCTACAGATGCCACATGACAAATTTTAAATTCCACATAACAAAAGTTGACAAGACAGTATGGAAAGGTTTTGTGTATACTATAAAGGATGTTGGCAACTTCGTAGAATCAGTAAAATCGGTAAAACCACATGCATGCGTTATATACAGACCTCCAAATTTATTATGTGCATTGCACAGTCGAAAATTCAAAATGCTAGCAAAGGTCGCAAACCACATTGTCAGATCTTTTGAAAAGTAAAGTCTTACAGAAACAACTTTCACAGCATTTTTAGAAATGCTTTAATTCCCACAGCATGTCCACAGATTGATGCATATCTTCAAAATAAAAGGGAAGTACGACTTGATTTCAGGTTTATCTGTTTATCTAGCTTTTCGGTAGTCGAGTTGCAAATAAAATACAAAAAGACACAAGGCCAGGGAGTTCCTCTTGAGAAAACTTTTATATAACTGCGTTGCCTAAAGCCTACATCGTGTCAAAATGTCAAATATTAATTTATCCACCATATACTTTTTGTGGAACTGTGGGACAAACTACACACAAAAATATTTAGATTTCAAGCGATCTACATTTGTAGTGTTTCTTAACCAGTTCGCGCCGGAGAACGTATATATCCGCAATATTTTCCGAGATTTAAAACGGATGACGAACAAACACGTCTTGAGCAAGGCCCGAAAAAATCGTTTACTATCCACGGATGACGCGTTACTCCTTCAGGCACAGCAGTTTAATTACGCGGAGGACGTGTATATACGCTGCAAAAGTTTCTTTGGTTGTTGCGGTTGACGTGTATTTACGCCAAAAGTTACCTGCTAGTGCTGCGGAGGACGGGTATATACGACTGACATGTATGGCACACACAGCGGTGGACGTGAATACACGTCGACGTTGCCAAGCATGCTTCGTTGACGCAATAGGCGTGTATATACGCTATATCGTGGTATCACGTTGCAGTGATTAGGCCTATTCTATTCAACACCCTAGTTTATGTCTCCATTGAATTCATACAGCTGGTATCAGATGCGTCCAGTAATTTCTTAACATTCAAATTCCCCAACTATTGTTCCTTGAGTCTCCTTTGAAATTCTTGAAAGGGTGCTTTTTAACTGAGCTTGCAAATATTTGTATGTCTTACTGCGTACAATTGTCCCCGGCCTGTGTGTATTTTATGGGGTAGTGGTTGACAGAATGTTGGCAAAAATATATAAATGCCGGTGCTAATTAACTACGTGTTGGCATCTTGCAGTAGTTGCATTATCAAAACAGGAATATTTTACTGAATACAAAACCCATTTGTTTTCGATGAAAACAATAATCCCGCCAGTGGTCTCGGTTACTTGAAAATAAACCCGGCGCGAACTGGTTAAAGGGTATTGTCCATTAACAAGCAATATTGCTAGCCAACGGGATCACATTGATACAAAGTGAAAGGCACATTATGCACTGGGGAAGATGATGTTATGCCTGATGGCAAACCATCATGATCATAGCAACACAGTTATACCCTTCTCTATGGTTATACAGGGTCACATTTTTGTATCACATAAACCAACAGCTCACATGAGAGAGATGTGAGCTAAGGCACTAACAGTTTCACCTGTTCATTGTTTTTTCTCGAAAATATCCAATGTGCGACCTCGATTAGCAAAATAAAAACAGACAGAAGAACAGTAGTCATGCGGAAAGCCCTAATGCTCTTGTGCCCCGGTGGGCATAGGTTTACGGACAACATCACAACCAGTATAAACACACTATGCGTTATTAAACAATGGAAATACAGTTTCACACTTAAAACACCGTGAATTTTGACGGAGATTCAAGGGTCACGGTGAAACTGCATTAATATTTCTATCATTCAAGAACTCATAGTATATCATCGGGTAATCATAACAAAATATGCTTGTAATCATCCAAATTAATTCGTGCATCATGAGAGGCTGTCATACATCGCCGAGCGGCAAAAGTAATTCCCTTTCAATTTATTTAGCCTTTATTTAGCCCCAATTCCCAGACAACACTGCTAATGAGGATCTATCTATTCGGTATTGCCAAAGAAATGCACGGTAGCCTTTAATTCATTAGAAATGTTCAAGAGAGGGATGTAGCAAAGTGCTTTCGCCAAGGGATAGGACTACTAAGTGCAAACGTCTTTGTGAGTTCAAGACGACTTGTCGGTATCAGGGAGAGTATAAGAAAATGTGTATATCTTCAAATAAAAGTGAAATAAAACAATCCTTACATACATTGGGCGTTTTTCTGGACCTCTCCAAGGCATTTGACACCTTAGACCATTCCATTCTTTTGGCCAAACTTTCCTATTATGGTATTAGGGGTATTGCCTTGGAGTGGTTCAGGGATTACCTTTCCAATAGGCACCAGTATGTTTGTATCAATGGTAACAAATCTTCGCTTAAGTTATTGTCTTGCGGTGTACCTCAAGGTTCTCTTTTGGGTCCCCTTCTTTTTTCTATTTATATTAATGATTTTCCGACCTCTTCAACCAACATTTCCTTTATTATGTTTGCTGATGATTCTAATTTATTTTATTCTCATAGTAATGTTGACATACTTTTTGACACTGTAGAATTCTGAACTTTGTCACATTTCCAATTGGATTAAAGCCAATAAATTATCGCTTAATATTAACAAAACATTCTTTATGCTGTTTAGTGGTTCAACGATTAATAATCCATGTGATATTATATTTGACAATGAGCCCCTTAAACGTATTGATTGTACTAAATTCCTTGGTTTATTCATTGATGAAAAACTTAACTGGAGCAATCATATAAATTATTTATGCAAATTGATTTCTAGAAATATTGGCATTATTAACAAATTAAAGCATTTCTTTCCTTCAAATATATTGTATAACATTTATAATGCTCTAGTACTACCGCATATATCTTACGGTATTCTTGCATGGGGAAAATCGAGTGCATATTTATTGAACAGAATTCTTGTTTTACAAAAGAAGGCTCTTAGAATTGTCAATGGAGTTCATTTTCTAAGTCCTTCTGACCCGTTGTTTTATAATCACAACACTCTCAAGGTTAGTGATATATATTTGTTGCAGCTTGGTGCATTTATGCATCAATTCAAGGCTAAAACATTACCAAAATCTTTTCAGAATATGTTTACTTTAAATACCCAAATTCATTCGTATCATACCAGATCTGCCAGAGATTTTCATATTCCCCGTATACGTCTTTCTAAATCAATGAATTGTGTGTCATTTCAGGGTCCTAAATTCTGGAACTCTCTGAGTGATAATCTCAAAACAGTCAATAGTGTCCAAGCTTTAAAAAAGAAACTTAAATCATGGCTTCTGGAAAAATATTGTCAAGATTGATTAATGCCAGTTGTATTTACTTGTTTTGTAAATCTTTGTAATTGATAATCTTGATTAATTGTTAACCTCCTCATGTTGTTTTGTCGTGTTTGTCCTACATGTATGTCCTTAGATGTGTATAGTAACTTAATTAACTCATTGTGTACGTTTATTAATGTCATACTTGAACATTTATAATTTAAAGGTCATTAAGTACACATAAGGGGATCTCCGGTTTACAAGCTTTGCTTTTTGGAGACCTCCTCCACTTATAGTTGTTGTAACTAGCTTGTCAACTCCCAATTCGTATGAATTCGAGCGATTCACAATACCTAGAAGCTGCCGTTGGAGGCGCAAATCCTGCTATACTCGCAGTGCATCATGGGGAAAAGTCGGCATCAGTTTGAAAAACGGTATTCATTTTGCATGCACTCATCAGTTTTTACGTTTTTCTGGACGCGCACGATTAAAGTTCCAATTTTTTTCTGCAAATAACAATGTTTTAATCAACGACGCTGCCGGATACATTTATGTTTGTGTTGTACCTCGCGTGAACAACGAAGAATAGATATTTCACTACGGTATGATATACGGAAGAAGTCGACCGTAAAGTTTAAAAGTGGCTCTTTGAGTCAAACGCTTGGTGGCGCACTGCATTGTGAATCGCCCGAATTGAATAAGTGGAAATAAATGAACTGAACTGAAATGAACTGAAACGTAAATGCTATTCTTTTACACTGCAAAAAACACACATCGCTATCAGTTTGTAAACATGTTTACATGCTAAACATGTTCAGCATGAGGATGGGTCGTGTTTAGTCATTAGGAACTGGACACGTGCGTTCAGCTTTTAAACATGTTTCCAAACTGATAGCAAGAAAAGTGTTTCCTCGCTGTACTTTACTTCGTTTTCCCCTAAAACACAAATCTTTAGCCAGACATCTACAGCCCCTCAGCCTTTCTTTTTACATTATCCGTCCATTCAAAATTAAGAAGTAATATTTCAAAGTATTAGGTAACTTACCTCTGATCCCAAGTGCTCTGAAATGTTGTTGTCCCTGAAGTGTGGCTTACTTTGGATATTTAAAACCGAGTATCCTGTAAAAAAGAGAGAGTAATGTATCCGGGTTCATTTTCCGTAAAAGGAGTGATTTGACTTAAAGGGAAAGTATACCTTTTGTAACTATCCAACAATGATTGTTCAAAACTTACTTGATGTAGATGTTCATGTGTATAAACTCCCAGTTTAATTATTTCTTCTGTCAAGCAGCCATTTTTTGAGAAACTAAGTCACAAATGCGTTATTTTCTCGGAATATACAGCATTCACAAAGCTAAAACCTCGCCAGGATAGCTATCCAGCACAATTCCTAAAATTTTGTTCTGCTCCTGAATGGTCAACTATAACTTTAACATTAAACTTTCAAAAGCAAAAAAGGTTTTCACTAAATTACCGGTATCAACTTTGGGAGAGATAGAAAACTATAATTCTCTGGGTTTTTTCTTGCAGCCCCAAAAGAATCCTAATGGGAAGCTTTTCCTAGCCTTTCAATAATAAGACTTCTGGGAGGCTGTAAATGGGCATATCTTGCAGGCATGTGAAGTAACTACCAATGAAAAGGGAAAAAAGGAACTAGACCGGAAAAAAAGAGGAAAAGACGATGCCTAGAATCGTTATTTACTTTTAAATAAGTAAGATATCTATTAATAATTCGGTAGTATTTTTTTAGATATCTGCAAATGGTGTATCCTACCTTGAATTGCACATGCTTCTATACGATATTTGTTTTACCATATCTAGCCGTCACTGCCTCTTCGTAAAGAAGCACTGCAAAGGCTGCGTCTTCTTCAAGAACTGTTTCTCTCAAGTTGAGTTTGGCGAGTGCCCTTGACATACAAGCTCTGCAGGGTAATTACATTATATAGATAGCCTTGGCATTACAAAGTGCACTGTACTCGAAATGTCCAGGAGGAACTAGTTCATTCCCAATGATACAGCACTTTGCAGTGTTAACCTGTCTCTGGCTAAATCTGTTAACTGCTCCTCGCAGTTTCATGATGTAAATACACATTTTAAAAAAACCACTATAACTAGAGTAGTATGTTTTTAACTAAAGGCTAATCTTTTGTTTGATTAAAGGTATTATATACAACAGTTTTCAAACCCCACCAAACTATTATGAAATACCACACTTGACTTTGAGTGAATAGTAGTCTCAAGCATCCTGTAAAATCATGGCACCTGGTGTGCTGTGATTTTCAAGAAAAATTGTACATTTTGAATCGATTTTTAACGATGCGACATTGAGAATGTATACATAGTAGGAATTTCAGAAAAAAAGTAGAAAAACTTGGACAACGTTGGAAAAGTAGGAATACTTGAATTATTGGATACATAATTAGGCCTATATCTTCCTTTTGAAGTGGAACTTTATATGCCCGAGATTTACAAGATGTTTTATCCTAAATGTTTTATTTAGAAATAAATAAACAAAGTCAGCAAATCGTCCCTAAAACTTACAAAGTCTGAAGTGCCATAGGTGGAAATGGCGTGCCATGCACCCCAGACAAACGCACCCGTCGGCTTCCCACGAAGTAACCCTTCAGCAGCTGCTTTGCTGGTGCCGAAAACTCGACAGTTGTCGCAGCAGCAATTTGAAGTAACTGTACGTATACATATATATGAAGTAGTGTTCAATATCGCCATCTAGTTCACTTTTTTAACCCTTGAAGGGTAGCTGGCCAACAGTCCTGCGGTTTTAACAGGCATAAAACCTACAAGATTCACTTGATACACTTGCTAAAAATGTAACGTAACCAACCGTAGAATTGCCCTATAACTGATTTGAAACATAATTGTTTGTATTGCAAGTGCAAAGGCATTTGTGTGTGTTAATCTTGGTTTGATGATAACTTTAAGATGGCTTGTCATATCACTAAAACATGTAATGCTTGTTTTTACCAACTGTGTAATATTCGTAGTATAAGGAAGTATCTTTCATGTGAGGACACGTAAGTCCTGGTTCATTCTCTTGTTACAAGTCGTATTGATTATTGTAAAAGCTTGTTATATAATGTACCTCAAGTTCAGTTAAATAAACTTCAAAGTGTACAAAATACAGCAGCGAGGTTGGTATATATAAGGAATCAAAATTCTGTAAAATTACACCAGTACTGCGTGATCTACACTGGTTGCCTGTAAGTTATCGTATTGAATTTAAGATTTTGTTGTTTGTTTTTAAAGCAATTCACAAAGTCTGTCCTATGTACATTTGCAATCTTGTCCAGTTGAAAGAATGTTCACATTACTCATTGAGATCATCGGGTCAGTTAACATTACAGATCCCTAAATGTGCATTCTTAAATAAATTAGGTGACGGGGCATTTATGATGGCTGGCCCCAGACTCTGGAACCAACTTCCAAATCACCTAAGGCTTGCAGAATCAATAGAGGTTTTTAAGCGTAGTCTGAAGACATATCTTTTTAAGAAAGCTTTTGATGTGTAATTAGTTTTAACTTGGCATGGGGGTGGGGTGGGGTGATTACAATCAACTATTACTGTATCTTTTCTTTTATTGGTGTTATTTTAAAGCTATGGTGTTATATATGTATTTTAAGGACTAATTAATGTGAGGTTAATTTTTTTATTTATTTTTGTGTGTGCATGCACTGAATTTGATTGCTGTTAATATACTGTTTGAAGTAAGCACATGTAGTAACGGCTGTATGCCTTACATTGTTATTGTAATGCGCATGTGTACATTTTAAAGGAATTTGCGCAATATAAATGTATTATTATTATTATTAATCTTCACCTGCTCAACAATGTAGTTCAACGAGTTGTAAAAAGACATGTGGCATAGACAAACACATGATCAATCAAGAATAAAGTAAGGATGTTTACCCTCCTTCGGCAATTACAGTTCATACGTTTGTTATCATTCATGTAGGTTCACAGGAAGCTAAGCAGGTCACTCTTATTTTTATTTTTTTGCTTGGGGATGTTGTGATTTGATCAGTCTTCCAAAGAAGGCAAAACAATAACTCTGGCCGTTGAAAAATACAATATATATTTAGTAAATCTTTAATTTAATTCTACCTATACCAGGCACTTTTAACACCCCTACCATAGGGCCTATAGCTCTGCTGGTTTTTTTCCAGATACTATAATCTTTGTCAGTTATTACTTATTAGATGTCTGTCATTATTTTTTTCTGCAATCTTGTAAGGTACTAATCCATTTCACTGAGTTTTCTGTGTTTCTGCAATCTTGACAGTTCAGGAACTAATCTATACAGGGTGTCCATAAAAAAAGAATACCCGTTTTCAAATTTTTCAGAAAAAGATAAATGTCTGTGGAAATGCTAGAATGTCCTCTGTCCAATGGTACAAGGTTTATTGTGTCATTGCATTGGATGACTGAACGAACAAGACATTTTATGAAAGGCACTGAAATCGGCACTGTGACAAGTTGTTTTTACTTGAGTGACAAAGATCAGGCAGTTGTTTTTAAGGTCAAATTCTTTTGCTGTTTGAACACATTGAACAAGTTATGACAGGGTTCCTGAATCTTTTGTCTGATCTATTCCTTTTTTGTGGTACACACACCTGACAAATTTAAGGTGATGTACCCTTCACATGGCCACTATTCCTGATATCGCATAGCTGGCATCTTCGTCTCATGTCTCTCACTGCCAAGAACAAGTTGACAAGAACTAATCTATTTTATGTTTATGTATTTCTGCAATTCATCGGTACTAATCTATTTCAATTTTGAGTTTCTGCATTTTTGACAGGTACTAATCAATTTCTTCTGTGTTTTTGCAATCTTGACAAGTACTAATCTATTTCAGTAAGTGTTTAAAGGGCGTCTGTCATTTTTCTGTGTTTCTACAATATTGACAGATACTATAAACAAATTATTTCAGTTGTTACTTTAAGCATGTCTGTCATTTTCTTTCCTGCACTTTGAACCGGTACTATCTATTTGTTTTTACAATCTTGACAGGTACTAATGTATTTTAGGTGATTAATTTATACTAATTTATCTATTTCGGTGAAAAGGAAGTATGCCATTTGTGTGTGTTTCTGCAATCTTACAAATACTGTTGACGAAGAATATTAAAATCCGCATTTATCTATTAACATAAATGTTGGAAACAAAAGAGGAAATCAGGTTTAATTATATGCCCAATATTATGTTTAAATTGGCCGTGGATATTTGATTATAACCACTGATTGGCCTTGATCACTAACCTGCTTAATTTCACTAGGGTCAATGATTGATTTCTGACTGTCCCCCAGCTGATCCGGGCCTCCCATTGCTTCCTGTAGTGTATGTTTGAGGACATCTAGCTCTGCGTGTTCATTTGTGGCAGGGTTTGGGCTATCACACACGAGCACCATGGGAAAAATGCTGGAAAGCAGGATTAATGTATCATTTGAAATTTTAAAAATATAAAGTGATTGCCATTTTTGTTTGGTTCTGTTTGCCCTGATTTAAATTTTCAAGTTGAGTTAGGTTTAAAGTATTTAAAGTACATTTTTGGACTAAAACCTAGTAGGACCCTTAAATTGTTATTATAGGCCCTTAACCAGTTCGCGCCGGGATTATTTTAACATCGCCGAGCCGACGGGCGGGATTATTTTTAACGAAACTCGATCCGAAGCGGGTTCAGGCCGATAGTGCCGGGAAGCACACCCATGCATTTCCGGCCTTGCGCGCTGTTGACATACATTTTCGAACTTGAACTTGGCGTGTTTATGCGTCATCCGTTTTGAATTTTGGGAAATGTTTGCGTTTATATACGTCATCCGGCACGAACTGGTTAAATTGTTATTTTATACAAATATCATTATTTGTATAAGCACCTTGCGACCTTGCTTAGTTAATATTCAATTCAGCCCACAACAGGGATGTAGTCAAGTCCATCACAAGTCCCTGTAAGGCTGTAAGTCCCTGCAAGTCCCTGCAAGTCCATCAAAAGTCCTCCAGTTTCAATTCAAATCACAAGCTATTCAAATGAGCTTTGACAAAAGCATTCCTTTGTCATTGTTCAACCAGTTATGACTGGACTTGTGACTGGACTTGTGAAAGAACTTGTGAAAGAACTTGCAGGGACTCGAAAACAACTCTGGCCAACAAGGACTATAATAAAATAAGCACAGCCTGCATTATCCAACCGAGAACAACACATTGTACACTGCTTCATATTGAGCTCCTGCACTAAATTAACAAACAACTTGTGGTGTCAGCTGCAGAAATGGCTCTTCAGAATTCCCTAGCTATAAGGCTATACCTCCCTGCTGACGTTCTCAAATTGACTCCCCATTTTATAATGAGTTGCGAAAAATGCATATAATTTCCCTATGGTTTGAACAATGTTAGCCACATTTTATGTAAATTGACGATTGGCGATGGGGGACAAGTAATAATGTGATTAATACGCACAGCGGGGACATATATCTTGTCATTTCATTAATATACGCAGTACCCGCGAGGCTTATGATATACTGCACACACAAACCGAGTTGGAGATATCATGTGTAACACTTTCAGCAAGGAGAGGTGTTACTGGAGTTGGCAGACACATATGGAAATGTAACGCGGGGATGTCATCCGATTTGGGAGTATCAGATGTATGTAGTTGTCAGGTTGATTAAAACTGAGAAGAGTTTGTCACACAGTAGCACAGGTATTTATCAACTTATGGTGGGTTATTCGGTCATATACACTTGTTTGAAGCAAATTGCTCTCTTATCGAGTTTGAATTTTAAATATTTTGTTTTAGAGTTGTCAAAAAACAAGGAAAGGAGTAGGACTGGGGAACACTTATAAAAATACAGCCGAATGTATAAAAGCCAGGGTAAGCAATGATAAGCAATGGTAACTGTATGGTACTAGTGGTAATGAATAGTATAGCCAGAATTGTTCAGGGTAAATATATGGTAACCTGGCAAATACAAATTATTACCACGCACAAGCTATGGTAAAGAGTGGTAAACGTTAATGTGTATTCAACATGAATGGTATTTTGTCAGTGGTAACGTACCATTCAGTGGTGTTCAATAACACCATTCACAACATTCAATGGTAAATAATTGGTATGTAATATTAAAAAAATGCTAATTTTAATGGTAAACACTGTTAATTTGTTTTGCAAAGAAAAATGGTCCACGAGAAGTTTGAAATAATTATAATTATTTCAGAAGAAGGATCTGTTTTACAAGAATCTGGGCATTGGTGGTTAAATTAATGACCAAATCATTTTTAAATCTGAGATACAAGTGCTACCGTTTTTTTCCCTGAATTTATGATTAAATATTTTGTCGGTTGCCGCACAAAGTGACATATCGTGTGCACAAAACCAATGAAAGACTCGTCACCTCGTGGTGCGAAAAAACTATCATGTACGACACTTCGTGGTGCACCCGACAAATTATTGCATTGGGAGTGACTAACATTTTCCAAACTATCCTTCAAACACCATCACAAACATCTTCCCCTCTGTCAAAGCTGCTTTACGAAAATACAATCTGTAATGAATTCCTTTGATTAATTACGAAAAAACCACTCCAGTTGCGAACAAGACGAGTAATTTCATTCTTTGTGCCCCAGTATTAAACAAGACACGACACTTACTCCAAAATGGATTGCTTCCGAGTCCTCTTGACTTCCTGTATAGACAGGTTATTAAACATATTAATTACAACCGAAGACAGGTGTTTGCTTATACTAAAAGGAAAAGCACTCTGTTTTTTCCAGCTGCCTACTAGGGCCAATTTCACGGAGCTGCTAATTATTAGGCACAAACAATTTGCTTAGCATGAACATTCTTCCTTGGCAAAAACAGGGTTACAAACCCAATATTAAGGTGACGTGTATTATTTGAGACCGGTATTCAGTTGGTTTGTTGTTTTGCTTAGCATGGAATTTAAAGTAAATCGAGCTTTGGCTAGTTACCTGATTTTGTTTGTGCTAAGCAATGTTCTGGTGCTTAGCAGCGCTATGAAACTGGGCCCTGGTCATGTGGTTAGTCCATTACCAATGTACAATTAAAATGGGTATTGTACATTGTACAACTAAACATAAAGAGGCTGATACACACTCTACAACCTGCTGAGCCAGACTGACCCGGAATCTGAATCCAAGTGTGACTTGTCAATTGAGCTTAAAGCCAACTTACTGGTGCGCTTTGCGGCTGCGCAGTTTTTCGTCTGAGATATCCTGATTTTATAGCACTCCAATACTTTCTTGGTAACAAATTATCATACAGTTGATACATGTGAAACACAGCTGCTAAAATAACTCCCATGTTGGTACGGCTAGAAACCTCAGGTGTCATATTTGACAAACATCTGAACCTCAAGGCGTAAAGAACAACACCCGTATCACCACGTTTCACCTCAGAAACATGATTCTTTTTCGCTCGCTGCTATCTGACCAAGTTGATTCATGGATTTGCTTTGTCTAGACTTGATTATTGTAATTCACTCTTATATGGACTTCCAGCTTCCATCATCAATCACCTTCAAAGAATCCAGAGCATTGAAGCCCGGATCATGTCACGCAAAAAGAAGTTCGAGTACATCACACCGGTCCTCAAGGCACTACACTGGCTTTCCATTGAGCAACGCATAATAATATTCAAACTCCTTATCATCACCTACCGGTTCATTAACGGATCAGCACCCAAATACATGCAACAACTGATATCATCATGCGCCAACTACGCCCCAGTGACACACACCTTCTTATGGGTCCATCTTCTAGGTTGAAGGCTTATGGGGACAAAAGCTTTTCTGTTTCAGCCCCTTGCCTATGGAACAGTCTATCAATAGTCCTGAGACCACAACCAGATGTTGACTCTTTCAAAACACATCTTAAAACCTACTTTTCAGTCATGTATATCAGTTGATTTTTTAGATTTTTATTATTACTATTATCTTGGAATAAGTACCTTTTGGGAGACCAATTTGCGTAAGTTTATTAGGGAGACCATTATTATTATTACTTATATTTAGGTCGGAAATTGCATTTATTAGAAGACAAAATCCAAAGGTTGGTCGATTTTTGTAATGTTTTTTGTATGTGTACCTTAATCTGTAAACTGTTTCACCATTCTCAAATTTTAATTTGTAAATGCCATTTTCTCAAGAATCAGTTTTAATAATTAAAGTACAAGGTAAGTTGGTGGCCTATATATTATTTCCATTACTGAACCTAGTACCCCTTAATTTTGTATAAAGTTCGATCTTGTTGAGCAGAATCCAGATATATAATATATATTTAAATCCTAAATATCAGTCTTTGAGCTCATTTTGTGGTGACAATTTGCTCTACCTATTTGTAGGGAAAAAACTCTTTTCTGGGTCAAAATGTCATTCAGATGTAGGGTTTAATCTGATCCAACAGTTTGTAGTGTGCATTATACAGTGCAATGAATAATAAATAAATTACGAATTGGTAATAAATGTCACATTTACAAAGCTATGTATCTGATAGATTGTACGCGTGTTCATGTGGAAACAATCTCTTCGATCTTGTCAAGTCACATCGTGTAAGTTCCAAAACGGTGAATAATATAAATATTTGTATATCTTTAACTTGAAAGTCAGTTGAATGAACTTACACAGGATGACATCCCATGGCAATGTACAAGGCGGGTAGGCTTGTTTGCAAAATATATACACCCAATACAATGTTAGGAAAATCGGCACAACAAACTTACAGAGGCAAAAAGTGACGATTCCTCATCATCAGTATCCGGATGTTTGTAACAGTTTGCATAGCCCCACAGATTACACTCCACAGGGAACAACTGCTGCTGGGATGATCCACTACTTAAGATTCTCGGAAGATCTATATGAATGACTCTGTTTTCTATCACTGAAACAAACAAGAAACAAAAGAAAGGAGATATGAGGCCTATGTGGATTGATTTTTCAGTCCCTGGATGATTCTGTGGGATTTCCCGAGAGTATATCATTCTGGGGTTTTCCCTAAACCTCTAGAACTGTAATTCCTTCCACATTTTCTACGGAGGGACCCGCCACTGGAAATAAATCGAAAGACTTTCGTGGATTATCACGGCATATTGCTGAATAAATAATAAAGAAAGAAACAATAATAAACGTGATGATTAATTCAGATGTTGACAAAGATTTATGGCAGTCACATATTGTCACAGAAGTGCAATTATTGCCAGGCATTGCAGTCTGCAATGTTTTTTCTGTGAAATACATTATTTTGTTAAAGTTATCTCATCCTATATAGTCGAACCCTGATAATAAGAGCACTGTAGTCGAATGTGAGCCGTGAACGAGCCCTTGTTGTGGATTACAGGTTGTGGATCTTGTGACAAAGATCAGGTTGTGGATCTTGTAAGGGGGATAAAGTTGTGGATTTTGTGAGGAGGATCAAGTTGTGGATCTTGTGAGTTGTGGATCTTGTGAGTTGTGGATCTTGTGAGTTGTGGATCTTGTTAGGAGGACTGGGTTGTACACGATTGTACACGATTTTTGGTACTGTAGAGCATGATTATTTAAAATCGCTACGAAGTCGTACATTCGTTTGTGGTCAATCGTGGTCCACCGTAGCGCACTGTAGTGGAACGTGATGCCACTTCATTCATTCGTACTCATTCGTAGTGGCCACAACACCTACGGTAATGCTAGGTTGCCACTATCACGATTCGCGCCACGATTGAAATCGTGGTCTTAATCGTGGAGTAATCGTGGTGATCCTATCAGATCTTATCAGATCTTGAGGTCAGTCGTGGCAATCGTGTTGATCGTAGCAAATGTTTGGACGGTTCAAACATTTTCTACGATTAACACGATTAATTTTCAATCGTGATCATCGCATCAGATCGTAATGGATCGTAACAAAGTGCGACAGATCGCATCTAATCGTGCTTCTAAATCGTGGTGATTGGGATCAACCTTGGACAAGACAAACACCACCTCTGTTGAGATGCGTTGCGATCTGATTTGTGGGTCAGTTCAGTCAGTCAGTCGGGCTGTATATATACCCGTTGGGGGCCAATCGTGGCTCAAATCGTGATTACTCTCGATCCCGATCGTGAAAGACATCGCGACCACAATCGTATCCGATCACAACAGAGCGCATAGGTTTGTGATGATCATATCGGAACGTATCGGAACGTATCTGCACGTACCAGATCGTCCCAAATCGGGGACCCCGATCGTGCTGATCATGTCAGATCGGGATCCAATCGTGGACTCAATCGGGACAATCCTACCGGAACGTATCTGAACGAGAGACCAGATCGTGACAGATCGTGTCACTTGAAATTGACCAATCGTGACTATATCGCATCCAAGCGCACCAAATTGTACCAGAACGTATCGACTCGCATCAACTCGTATCCAAACGTGAAATTTTAGAAAAGGAAACCAAAATTCCACGATCAGCTACGAATGACCAATTATGGCGTTTGTAACGGATCGCACGACAGTGGGAACCTAGCATTTGGTGCACTTGTATGAAATTATAGTCACGATTGGTCAATTTCAGGTGACACGAACTGTCATGATCTGGTGGTCTCCCGTTCAGATACGTTCCGATAGGATTGTCCCGATTGAGTCCACGATTGGGTCCCGATCTGACACGATCAGCACAATCGGGGTCCCCGATTTGGGACGATCTGGTACGTTCCGATACGCTCCGATACGTTCATCACGAACCGATGCGCTCTGTTGCTATCGGATACGATTGTGGTCGCGATGTTTTTCTCGATCGGGTTCGAGAGCGATAGCGACTTGGGCCAAGATTGGACCCCGACGGGTGTATATACAGCCCGACTGACCATGGACTTTATTGTTTCTTGAACTTCTACAGAGTGAAGACTACAACCCACAATCAGATCGCAGCGCATCTCAACAGAGAGGGTGTTGGTTTCGTCCAAGGTTGATCCCGATCACCACGATTTGGAAGCACGATTAGATGCGATCTGTCGCGCTTTGTTACTTTCCATTACGATCTGATGCGATGATCACGGTTGAAAATTAATCGTGTTGATCGTAGAAAATGTTTAAACCGTCCGAAAATGTTCTACGGTCAACACGATTGCCCTCAAGATCTTATAAGATCTGATAGGATCACCACGATTACTCTACGATTAAGATCACGATTTCAATCGTTGCGCGAATTTCATTTCATTTATTATTTTGCAGGATTACATAAAAATATGAAAACAATTACAAGAGTTGAAATAAAATAATAAAAAGCAAGGCAGATTACAACAGAAAACACCCTTAGAACATTATAACAAGAAAAACAATAACGCACACCCCTGCAGGATTGCCAATCGTGATAGTTGGAACCTGGCATTAGCTACGTTGCTGATACGATGCCACTATGATGGTCCTGCAGCCTAGCACGACTTGAAAAAGACGCCACCAAGAACGTTTTTTGTATCACGTGACTCTTGTTGATCGTATTGTTTGTTTGTTTGTTTGTTTCAACAACATACAAATATTCACCCATTGCGCTTTTTCGTCATGTAATTAATTAAACCGTCTTGTTAAATCGTACTGACGTCGTACTGGCATCTTGCGAAGTCGTACTGACGCCGTAGTGACGTCGTAGTATATTCTTGGCGTTTTGTAGTACGCCGTGACAAATCTTGACGATGTCGTTACTCTATCGTAATAATTCGTAACACTGTCGTTGCACTATCGCACTACTGTCCTAACACATCTTAGAGACGTCTTGCGTCTTGACAAGACGTAGAACTTGATTAATCTTGAACTTTGAGTACTAATTGCTACGGTACATTAAAATTGTTCTACTTTGAAAAATCGTGCTCTACCATAGCAAACATCGTGCTCCTTTACTCTTTTCGCTGCTCCTTTACTCTTTTCGCTGCTCCTTTACTCTTTTCGTGTAAAAATCGTGCTCTACCATAGCAAACATCGTGCTCCTTTACTCTTTTCGCTGCTCCTTTACTCTTTTCGCTGCTCCTTTACTCTTTTCGCTGCTCCTTTACTCTTTTCACTGCTCCTTTACTCCTTTCACTTTACATCTGAAAGATAATAATACTCATCGAGATATTTTGGAAGATTTCAAAGAAAAGGTCAATAAAGGCGTGGAAGTAAACAAAGCCCTGAACAGAGTAATACCTAAACACGGCCAAATTACATTTTCATATTTTGCAAATATTGCTATTGTATATCAGAGATGCACGACGGGCGAATATTGGCCCGAATTTTCTTAGCACTTGTCCTGCACAGCGAGTTTGCTTTATCACTGTTTAACTACAAATAATAATTAATAATAATAATAATAATTCCTGCCGACCAGCATTGGGAGACATCTCCATAGACATATGCACAATTTCTCCAACAATTTCTCCCTAATCCTTTAGTATTTATACTATTTAGACTCTGCTCTATCGATCTAGACGTTAATTTTTTTTAAAATGTTTCTCCTTATAGTAGTTGGAACTTTAGAGAGACCTCGAAATAATCACACTGGTCACCTTAGTACTGTAAAACTTACGCTAATTGGTCTCCTTTTAATATGGTACTTATTCTAAGATAATATTTTAGCGGTAGTGAACAAATAGGGATACTTTCCTATTGAGACGTGCACACAGGTTTTTAATTTTTACTGTGATCTAACCCGATTTTCCATGGTGCTGTTTTTACAAAAATTATACATTTTGGACCCTACTCTACAAATATAACCAATAAAAACATTAACATTTAATCTTCTTCTAGTAGCTAAATCAATAGGGAGACATCTCAAAGTCTCCCTATTTGTAATTGTCTCCCTATTACCGAAATAGTTACACTAAAGTCTCTATCTATACATTTAACAAAACAAATAATGAGATAACAATGATAATCATAATTACCATACCGGTACCTCCAAATAGGCACTTGGGGAGACAATCCCATAGAGATGTACACAAACTTAAAACAGTCCTAACTTGTTGACCCTAACCCTTTTCTCTAAGATCTTCGAGATTTATGCTATTTAGACCAAAATCTGTCGTTCTAGGACAAAAATAACTCCCAAATATCATTTTTTAGGGTAGCTAGACACTTAGGGAGACACTGAAATGTCTCCCTAAGTGCCACTATCTCCTTATTACCTAAAAACTTACGCTAATTTGACGATGACGATATGATTATGATAATATGATAAAATGATAAAATGATATTGATAATAATAATAATAAAATTGTTATTGTTTAAGTTGGACACTTAAACGACCGAGAAAGCCAAGCATGTGTACAAGCAGATGCTTTGTAAAGCCAGCGAGGTTTTGTGGTTGTATACTTTTTGTTGTCAGAGGCCTGAGGGGCTGAGAATGAACAGAGAGAGCAGCTGCTATGTGAAGCCAACGATGCTGTTGTCTTAGTTTTTCATACATTATTGCAAGTTTTTGTTCATGAATTACAAGCTTGTATTAGCCCTTATAATAATAATAATAATAATAATAATAATAATACAATACAGTGTATTAGAATAAACACTTTATAGCGCCGGTATTCGCCAAGTAAGACGCTTATGGCGCTTTTTGAAATTCGAGTTAAATTTGGATTTGAAGGAAGATTGGAATGATTGCTGAGGAATTCTGTCGTAGTTTAATTTGCCCCTTTGACATATATTGTGCTTCTTGCTATTATGTAACAGATGCACGAAGGGCGAATTTTAGCCTTTACTTAATATTAATTGTAATTTTAAGTCAGACATGTAAACGGCTAAGAGAGCCAATCACTAGTTGGCTTTGCGTTGTTTAGTTTCTGTTGTACCAGGCAGGCGCCTATACATAGGGCCTATATAGTGCTGATATGCAAGGACAGAGCAGTTGCTCTGGGAAGCCAACGAGGTCCATTATTTATTGTTATTAATTGTTCATGAATAACTAGCTTTGTTAGGCATTCATAGTTTTACTTGGATTACAATCGCCCATATTTTTTCGCATATTGTGATTGCAATTCTTGCTAATATGTAACAGATGCACGAAAGGTAAATGTTGCCCCGGAATTTCTTAGCACTTCCTGTTCTTGTACACAGCCATTTTGTGTTGTCATTGTCTTTTTACATAATAATAATAATAATATTAATTTTCATTTAAAGTCGAAGAGTAATCTGCCAAGAAAGCCAAGTATGAGTAAAGCAGATGCTTTCTAAAACCCACGAGGCTTTGCTTAATTTATGTTGCACCAGGTAGACGTCTAAAGGGCCGAGGGTGAAGATCAGTTGCTCTGTAAAGCTAACAAGTCTGAACCTGTTGTGATGCCATTTCCGTACTTCTACTGTCATTACACCGTTTTGCTATGCAACGCACAGAATGGACCTCATACAAGCTTTAAGTTACTCTTACCTGAAATACAAGTGAATCAGTAGCTGCCAACAATGTTAACAGGGTGTACCCCGAGATGTACCCTAGTGCAACATTTGTTTTGTTGAAACATATTTTTCAACATATGCCTTGTAAGTTATCTACAATTATCTTTATAAAAACATACATGATTCCAATTTGTGGTCAGTTAAGAGTAATAATAGAGGTTTGTAAAAAATATGAAAAACAGACGCCGTGCACTTATGATGCGATGATCACGATTAAAAATTAATCGTGTTGATCATAGAACATTTTTGAGCCGTCCACAAATCTTCTATACGATCAACACTATTGTCACGACTGACCTCAAGATCTGATAAGATCTGATAGGATCACCACGATTAAGACCACGATTAAGACCACGATTTCAATCGTGGCGCGAATCGTGATAGTGGGAACCTAGCATAAACATGATGGAAAGAGCACATCGGGACATTTTAAAATGCAATACACAATAACAAAGTACTATCCTGACTGGTCGGGTTTTTTACAGTACAGAAAAGCACTTAAAACCTCCCTGGGGAATTACGATAAAGTGTGCAAGCATTGATGTTCTGTTTATCACTCTCAATGATGAGTATTCAATCATAAAAAAAGCTTCCTTGGCATTTTTTTTTGCCTTTCCAAACAGGATACGGACATCTATCCACCCACACCCTCTCCCCCAAATACCGCCATGTAAACACATGTTATATAAACTCACCGCTGTGAAGCTTCTCTTTAGTATCTTTTTTCAAGCTGCCTATGTCTCCCAGCACACAAACACCTTGATACGCTAACAATGTTGATCCACCTGCCAGTGAGGGAAAAAACACCTGTTCTCAAATCTATACAAATGACAGTGATAAACATCTAACCATCTCTTCACCTTAGGTCGACATAATACAAAGCTGGATATCCTCCTATCATAATTTGTATCAGTCAGATCTGAGAGGTTTAAAGGTAGTATACACCATTTGCAAACATCAACAAACAAAACTACGAAAAACCTTACTTGAAAAACCTTACTTGATTGTAAGTGAATAACAGTGAGCATCCTTGAAAATCACAGCAGTGATGTGGTTTTCAAGAAAAGTGGAATTTTGTAGGTAGGTAGAATGCACAATTTTCAGATATCGAAAACATTTTAATACCAAATTTTTAAGACATAAGATTACCCATGACTCAGAATGCTTAAGACATTACATGTATACATAATCAACTGCACTTAACTGCACTGCCATACAAGAAGAAAAGAGATACAAATGTGAACATTTTATTTTATAAATTTTATAAATTTTATAAATTTTATAAATTTTATAAATTTTATAAATTTTATAAATTTTATAAATTTTATAAATTTTATAAATTTTATAAATTTTATAAATTTTATAAATTTTATAAATTTTATAAATTTTATAAATTTTATAAATTTTATAAATTTTATAAAATTTATAAATTTTATAAATGCGTGTGTCGTCTGTTAACGCTAGCGCGTTGCTATGCACGGTGGGCATCAGTGGTCAGCTAGTCTGGTCTCAAAGTATGGGTTATAATAACAACACATATTGAAGACAGGGTACCATGCATAAGCTAAAACATGGCCCCTAAACATGAACACAAAACGCTGGAAATATCGCCGAAAGGAAAGTAATTTGGAGCATTTTGACCATTGTTCTCGTTAAAAAGGTATTTATTAAAGGTAATAACAGTGCGAGGAGGCGGTTATTACTGCATGATAATGACCGAGTTGGGGGATGACCGCTGGTAATGGACCTCGCCTTCGGCTCAATCCATTACCAGCGGTCATCCCCCAACCCGGTCATTATCACGCAGTAATAACCGGGTCCTCGCACTGTTATTACCTAAATAATGACCATTCTAAACAAGCTCATGTACGAGCAGTGTCATCAAGTGTGTGTGGGGGGTGGGGGGCGGGCACCAATTGGAGATGACCAAAAATCTCGTGGCAATACTATTTGCACAAGGGAGAGGGCTGGACACCAGCTGTTCATGCTAAGAATGTACATCTAATGAAAACCTACGCAGTTGTGTGCACTAATCTCCCTTATACCAAAACAGTGTATTAAATTGTTTGCAGTGTTTGTTCTCTGATGTGATACATTTTGCTGAACATTGTTAAATTATAAGATGCTCAAGATGCCCTTAAAGGTATCGTATACATTTGGTAATTGGAACCCAATGTTTGTTTCAATCCTATTTAGTTAGTAAATATACCATAAAACTAACCTGTAAAAATTTCATTTCAAAAGGTGGTAGCGATTTTGAGATATTGCCGAAAATCTGGAGCGGTTATGTCCACGCAGGAATAATCTGCATTGGAATACACAGTCTGAGAAATGTCACTGCAGTAACGCTTCTCAGATTCAAATTTTTTGGGATAAAAAGTGATATATTTTTCCATAACCGCAGTACTTCGAAGTGAAAAGTCTCTAAAAATGCATTATACTATCCAAGTCTGCTGTACTTCTTACCAAGTAGGTTTTTATTGTCATTAATTTTTAAAGTAATTACCAAACGTATACGATCCCTTTAACCCCCCCCCCCCCCCCCCCCCACCCAATGTAAAAAGGAGTAGTACGTAGTTATCCCCCTTCCTGAATAGATGCTTACACTCATGCACACAAATCTAGTAATTCAACCTAAGTGGCATTTTGTTTAAGTAGGTAACATGATTCTTCTACTGTCCACAGGAGTGCATCTCATTACATTCATGATATATTTAGGAGCGCCATTTGACAGTACACTAGGAAAAGGCATGATGTGATTTTGCATTCAAGGCGGCGACGGTCCTTAACAGAATGTGATTTTAGCAAAAGATTTCCAAAATCACATCAAAATGCTCCAAATTCTCATTCTCGGTCCAAATTCACATCCTGGGTCAAGTCAAAATGCAAATTCACACACCAACAGGGTTCACATCCAATTATAACCCACAATGTTAGACCGGAGAGGTGACTTTGGAGCATTTTGATGTAATTTTGGAAATATTTTGCTGAAATCACATCCAGCTAAGTAAGGACTGTGTCCACTTTGAATGCAAAATCTCATCATGCCCTTGTAAAAGGCTGCCAACAAAAAAGTTGGGAGGGGCAAAACCAAACATGGCTTGAAACAATATCCACGCATTAGTGGCACTATACGGCAGGATGATCTGGAAATCACCACTGTTCATGTTATGGGGAATAAAAACAAAAGTGAAATTTTCAATCATCATCAATCTTACAATGATTTGTGTTCACAATGTTCAACTTATTTGCCATGGCATCAGTTTATCACATGCTATACGCCAGTAAGTGTTGAGTGTCTCTCTTCAAGTATAGGCAGTCACCCAATGACAAGAATCCAATAACTCAAAAGAGCAGCTAGCACACACTGTCATTAAAACCATCAATTCTCAAAATTTACCGATGGGTATAATGGAAGTTGCAGCAACCAGACAATCCAATTATATAAAAAAAGCCAGCACAGGTTATGTACATGTGCAGACATTTTTTTTTAACTAACAAATTACTATGAATTAATAAATATCTAGGAGAGTTGATGGCTTCTGATTGGTCGAGACTCGATCACGTGAAGTGGATTATCAGGTAGTAATATCATGGGCTTTCAAGCAGAAACGAATAAAATGTTCCCTGAACCAGCATTAATCAAGCATCATGTAAGCCAATGATTGGCCGAATGCAACAGTTCTACGGTAACTTGTAACAAGGCCGCGTCAAATCTTGATACAGCGCCCTATAAATGTATGCGTAGAACGTTTGTATCTATATGCGCGGCATTTTTCAAAATGCGCGTGTCGTCTATTAACGCTAACGCGTTGCTATGCACGGTGGGCATCAGTGGTCAGTGGGCTAGTCTGGTCTCGAAGTATGGGTTATAATAACAACACATATTGAAGAGACAGGGTACCATGCATAAGCTAAAACATGGCCCCTAAACATGAACACAAAACGCTGGAAATATCGCCGAAAGAAAAGCCACGAAATTTGGAGCATTTTCACAATTGTTCTCGTTAAAGGGATCGTATACGTTTGGTAATTACTCCAAAATATTAATGGCAATAAAAACTTACTTGGTAAGAAGTAGAGCAGCTTTGGATTAGTATAATGCATTTTTAGAGACTTTTCACTTCGAAGTACTGCGGTTATGGAAAAATATATAACTTTTTATCCCCAAAAATTTGAATCTGAGAAGCGTTACTGCAGTGACGTTTCTCAGAGTGTGTATTCCAATACAGATTATTCTTCCTGCGTGGACAAAACCGCTCCAGAATTTCGGCAATATCTCAAAATCGCTACCACCTTTTGAAATGAAATTTTTACAGGTTAGTTTTATGGTATATATCTATAACTATATAGGATTGAAACAAACAATGGGTTCCAATTACCAAACGTATACGATCCCTTTTAAAAGCTATTTATTAAAGGTAATAACAGTGCGAGGACCCGGTTATTACTGCGTGATAATGACCGGGTTGGGGGATGACCGCTGGTAATGGACCTCGCCTTCGGCTCGATCCATTACCAGCGGTCATCCCCCAACCCGGTCATTATCGCATAGTAATAACCGGGTCCTCGCACTTTATTACCTAAATAATGTCCTTTTGGAACTTAATGTTAATGGTGTCTCAAAAATGATGTAAATACATTGGACATGGTGTGCTATCATTTTCAAGAAAAGTTAAATTATTATTGAAAAAACAACTTGTTTTTCCAAAAACTCCTTCTGGCTTGAACGGGTGCAAGCCAGCTATTTTGATTACCTGACCTAACAATTAATTTCCGAACATAAATGTCCTTATTTTAATCTTCAAACCTTAAAAATATAAATGTTCATGCCAAGGAGAACCACTCCTACGGTTTTAGTGCTAATAAAACAAATTCCAGGAACTGCTCCTCAGAGTCTTTTTTGCTTAAAGGTAAGATACACTATTGGTAATTGTTTGAATTATCAGGAATGGGTGAATTAATGGGGTTGTATTTTATAGTAAATATGGTTTAACTGACCTGTCTAAAGTTTTACAATCATGGATGCCGAAAAAAAGCAGGACTAAAACAGCGTTCATTTTTAACTGGCGTAGGACAGTTGTTTTTGTTGTAATTTTTTATCGGAACAAAACAGTATGTCTAGCGCAATCATTTTGCTGGATGCATTGAATCATTATTTACTTTCAAATAATTAAGATTTTTTAAAATATTTTGGTCGTGTATACACGTCCTCCGACGCAAACTAGTATTCAAGAATGACACTCACCATCAACTGTATAGCACCCGGATCCCAAGTCTCTGTTGAGTGAGGCAAGCAGGGGCTGACTGCCACTGTGAATGACAACTCTCTGTGCATATGACGCCCCATAGATCAATAACCTGCGGGTTATATTGGAATCAGCACTAACAGCCACGAGATCTAGAAAACCATGCGACTCCTGCCATAAGAATCAATAAAAAATGAAACAATTGAATACATTCTTAGCCATACAGTGCGCATATATGGCCCATAGCAAAACGGACAAGCATAATACACTACCCTGGGGGCTAAACTACTTATACCAATGGATGAAGAATCTTCCTTGAAGAAAAATGATACCATGATGATATCTCGATTTTGGCTAGTAGTTTTAGCTCTATAGACCCTATTTTGTAAAGCACAGTCATGCCCTTTCACAACGAGAAATAACCAAACAGCGCCAACGAATTTAGCATGGCACGGTTTAGTTATTTCTTAATGCGAAAGGATCGACTACTGACTTCACTTAACAAAATAGGTTCTGGAGCTAAAGCTAGTAGCTTAAATCAAGATATCTTGTTATCATGTTTCTTCTAGAAAGATTTTCAAACCATTGGCATCATAGTTTTGGCCTCATCAGAGTAGTGGAATTATGCCTGTTCATTGAGCTATGAGATATACTTGTCCATTGTTTTGGAGCAACCATGTAAGACATCTGCTATATTATACTGCAGAAGATATGAAGAGTTTTAATTTCAAAGTGTGACATTTGAAAAAGGTAAGACATTTTAGATGGTTATAAAAACAGTGTAACATCTGTTTCTAAACTTCGTTTTAGCTTCAATGTATTCATAAGTGGTGTTCAAGGACTGAAACATGGAGAGAGATTAAAAAGGAGAGAGAATAATGACATATATCGCGTGATGGACAAACAAACTCTTAATACACCACACAGATACAATTAATCATTACATTTCTTTAGTTAAAAAAACCATCTCTTAAGTGTTGATTTAAAACAAGTCAAAATAAAAATAAGATAATAACATATCTTATCTGAAATGTTTGTCATTGAATTTTCATTGTACATCAAAGAAAATAAAAAAACGAATTTAATTGCTTTATGTTTTATATCATTAGCACCCAGTGTCTTGTCAGAAGTCTTGGGCCATATAATTCATGTCTTAATTATCACACAGAAAGTGATGAATTGCCTATAAAATGAGGTCTATGCACTTCTGGTCTATGCCGTCCATTTTAACTTGCAATAATGGCTTCACGTCAATTAGACATCCGTAACCCGAGGCACATGCATGAGTTTATTTATCAAGAGGTGATTTATAGATTTGCCTTTTTATTAACTTATGTATGTTGATGGTGATTTCTTTTCTCATCTGCTGAATGAAATAGCTTCATTCCATTAGCATGCAACTGGCATGCCTACAACTTGCAGACTAAGTGATTTCTGCCATATAATTGCACTTATAATTGCCATTGCAAGTCATTATCTTGTTTCTCTCAAATTAATCTTGAATTAAAGGTTAGGGGGTCTAGGTCTACCAAGGTCATGAACACATGATGAGAGATGAGGCTGGAAAGCATGATGAGGGGTAACAAGTGAAGATGCATTAAAAATAGGATATACTTAAACATTATTTGCAGATATCAAAAATATTACAAAATATTTTACTTATTTGAAAGTAAATAATGAATGTAGGCATGCAGCAAAATTATTGCGCTAGATATCCTGTAATTGTTACAAAAAAACCATATAAGACCAACTTCTCGACGACGGTTAAAACCGAACGCCATTTTTCTTGCTTTTCTCAGCAACCATGGTTAAACTTCGGACAGGTCAGGTCAAAGATATTTACTATAAACTACAACCCCCGAAATACACCCATTCGTGATAATTCAAGCAATTACCAATGGTGTATCCTACCTTTAAGCCGCATCCAAATTAATGTACTTGGATATGACTTATACAGTTACACATGCCCCTATGGAAGGAACTTAAGCCGCATCTCATAGATGACAACTGTCCACAACCAAGAAACTGGGATAGTACGGCAGATAGGTGATTGGATTGCCTTTGACGGAAGTTGGCACACAGTAACAGTACATGTATATCATGAGATATTTGGCTACAGGGCCATGACACAGATTTGTCTGGCTGTGAAGAGATATAGGTAAAATAACAAGCATTGAAATCGCTTGTTATTCTATATATATTTCTTAAAAGAACAAATTTGCGATGGCCCTACAGCCACATATATTTCTTATGACTGTTTGACACATTCTGACATACTATCATCAAAAGGTACAATTCCCCCAAATATTTCCTATATCTACATCACTAGGATTCTGCCAATAATAAATTACATTTGTGTAGGATCTGGAAGTAGCGTCGACTAGACTGAGTAGTATGCACAGCTTGAGGCGGTGATAGGTGCCCGGCGGGGCGATCCCCTCCCCAAAGAAGTAAGCTAGACTGGCACTAAAGCTCCAAGGTGACGCGGCTCTGTCTGTAATGTTATCAAGTGACATTGGAGAGTGTTAGGTGGTTTTTAAAACCTTTGCTTCGATCGTCTTCGGCTTTATCTTCACCTCCGAATTTCAAATCACCGAGAAGCAAATGGAAATAGAAGCAAACGTAAATATTTGAACTTTGGGGTTCATATCAACCGACTAAATGTTTCTGAAGTGCAACAGGCACAGGAATGTGGCTGGAATTCCTGCAGTTAGGAAGCTAAAATCGCCGCCTAAGACAAAGCCATGCTCTAAAAGGCCCATAGTGTGATCTCTACCGGTGCAGCAGAGTAGTTCTCTGGTGCTGGAGATTGGAATCGATAGTCTCGATGCCTGCTTATATGCAGACAGACATGTAATACACCTAATTGAAAATGCTGATAGGACACTAGACCCTGCAGACCTGGGGCCAAATTCATAGAGCTGCAACCATTTGCTTAAACGCAAATACCCTTGCTTAAAAAGCAATATTTTTGTATTAAACTTTAATCAAATTATTAACAATTATAATCAAATAAGTTAAGAGGGCCTAATATTTCGATCTTAACAAGATCTTCTTCAGAGACTAATGACTGTGTACAAGAAACAAACATATATAGGGCAAAATACAGCATGATGCACATCATTAACAATTATTATAAAGAAAAACTTGCTTAAATTAGCATTTTTTTTTGCATTTAAGCACATTTTTGCAGCTCTATGAATCAGGCTCCAAAAGGTTACAAATCAAATATTCAGGAGATGTTTATCGTTTGTGACTGATATTTTGCTGGTTTTTACTTAGCATGAAATGCATTAACCTGTTTTTACTGAGCAAAACTATTTTTTTACTAAGCAAAACTATTTTTTACATGTTTTATGAAAGTGGCCCCAGGTCTGCAGGGTTTAGTGTCCTATCAGCATTTCCAAGGTGTACATGTATTAATTTTCTGTCTGCATAAGTCAGTTTAAAAGCAGCATGCTAACAACATATTAACTTCATAAACATTACATTATTAAGATAAGTCACTTTTGGTTATACCTGGAACACAAAAAGTCACTAACCTTTTAAAGGGATCGTAAACGTTTGGTATTTACTCCAAAAATTAATGGCAATAAAAACTTACTTGGTAAGAAGTACAGCAGCTTTGGATAGTATAATGCATTTTTTTAAACTTTTCACGTCGAAGTACTGCGGTTATGGAAAAAGATATCACTTTTTATCCCAAAAAAAATTGAATCTGAGAAGCGGTACGGCAGTGACGTTTCTCAGATTTTGTATTCCAATGCAGATTATTCTTCCTGCGTGGACATAACCGCTCCAGATTTTCGGCAATATCTCAAAATCACTACCATCCTTTGAAATGAAATTTTTACAGGTTAATTTTATGGTATAACTTAAACTATAGGATTGAAACAAACAGTGGGTTCCAATTACCAAACGTATACGATCCCTTTAAGTGTCTCATGTTTAAAAAAAAATGAATTAGTGTTGGCAACCTGAAGATGACTTGTACAATATATAATACGTAGATTTTTTTCTCTAAATTTGAAAGAAATATAAGCTGCCACACAATAGTAATAGTCACTCTCAAGTCAGTGAACTCAACTTAATATCAGAGTTCAAGTTATTTTTAACAGACTGTAGCCTCAACGTATGCCAAGGGTGTTATTTAAATATAATCTTTTTCTTTTCTGATGTAGAAAAATAATTGTTTGCAAAACTGTATCTCAACAAGGGGTGTTTAAAGGTATTCAACACTTGAATATTAGTACATGTAACTCTTAATGCTTCAGGTGATATTATATTTTTATAATGCGACAAAAATAAGTTGGATCTTTGTTGACTCTATAAAAAGGGTAATTTGTCCAATTCACCGCAGTCTAGAGAGTTCAAGTGGCTGGTTTTGAGATGCCCACTGGGAGGCGCACTACAAGAGAAATATCGTTTGCTGAATATACAAGCAATACCCAGCAGGAAAGTTTTGATTCCTAGCATGGGATTAATAGAAGGCACATTCTGAAGAGGGGAGAAAGGCATTTTTCTGGAGGTCAGAACAAATTATTTCTGCACTAGTGGCCTAAAATGAACTTGTGTGGAATTGTGATGCGTGTTGCCTGGGGTAAATAACAGGTTGTGGTGTGCAAAACGTTGTTGACACAAGTAGTGTTGCAATTGTGTACATTTAAAGGTAGGATACACCATTGGTAATTGCTTAAATTATCAGGAATGGGTGGATTTTGGAGTTGTCATTTATAGTAAATATTGTTTAACTGACCTGTCCAAAGTTTTACAATCATGGTTGCTGACAAAAGCAAAAAAAACTACCTTCGCTTTTAACAGGCGTCGGGCAGTTGTTCTTATGTTGTTTTTGTTGTTTTTCGCGATCGCCGTCAGGAGATTTCTATATTTTTTTTGACAATTAAATTCTGTTGAACAATTACAAGATATCTAGCGCAATCATTTTTCTGGATGCCTAAAATCATTATTTAATTTCAAAAAAGTAAGATATTTCTTAGTAATTCTGTAGATATCTTAGTAATTCGGTAGTAACAAATTTCGATATGTGCAAATTGTGTATCCTACTTTAATAAACATGGCAATTTGTTGGCACCGTTTTGTGTTTTTATTATGTTACAATGAAAGTAATTGAGGGAAGTCAGGTTAACCCTGTGGGCAGGATGTGTAGTACCTTTTTTGCCTAGGAATGGGCGTGATGTAATTTTGCATTCAAAGCATGCAGACACGGTCCTTATGCTTCCGTCACACCAAACTAGTTCTCAAAATGTCCTGCCCCGTACTAAACAAAAATCATAAAATGGGCTGTGCTGGGAATAGAATGTGTAACTTTGGCCAAATAATGTCATAAATACGATGCTACTTTGTTCAGAAACAGTCCTCAATATGTCCATCTCGTCTTTAACCCGTCCGCAGTAGTTGGTATCCAGTTCAGATCAGGTAAAATTGCCTGTTCACCTCCTGCGGACAATGTTTCCAAGCAGCTCAAGACCGTCCGTAGTCAGTTTAAACCCGTTCTGAACTTGTTCTACCTCGTTCCTAATACATCCTAACCCATGCTAACTATTTCTTAACAATTAAGACCATTTCGTTCCCAGACAGTTCACCTCGATCTCGCCACGTCCTCATCTTGTCCCTAGTGCGCTCTAAACGTAACGGCAATCACGACCTGGCCCGACGGCTATAAATACCCAGCGCGTTTGTTGCCAGTCCTCATTTGCATTTGCCGCTTCAACCTGTGCAGATCAACACTTCGAAGATTTCCGACATCAAAATTTACGAGCATCATGCCTCCAAAGAGGAGTGGATCGGGAAGACGAGCCGTGGGAAAGCAGCCAGTACTACTACCTGAAGATCCAAAAGCCCAGTCCCTTGTAGGATCGAAGTATGGCAATTCCGTTTGTAGTACGTCCATCTCGTTTAAGTACGAATTGTCACTCCGTCTAATTGCAGAACGGGATGGCTGCCCGAAAATGTTGAGTAGGCTTAAAGTTCTGGAGCACCCTTTCCGTCTGAGACCATCCATGAAGTTCGTAAACAGTTGCTTCTGCGTCCACTCCGTTCGCACACAGTTTGAGCCCGTTCGGCAACATTTTTAAGAATGTCGTGAGAACTAGTTTGGTGTGATAGGGGCAGGATGTGATATTTTTTTTTTAAGATTTCCAAAATCACATCCAAATGTTTCAAATTTACATCCTCAGTCCAAATTCACCACCTGGGTTAAGTCGTTAAGATTCGAATTCACATCCACTGGATTCATAAACCTCAAGATGTGAATTTGGACTAAGGATATGATTTTGGAAAACTTTTGTTGAAATCATATCCTGCTATTGGACCGTATCCGCTTTGAATGCAAAATCACATAATTCCCAGTGTTCGTTCTATTGCTGCGACCCCGGGGATTTGTACCGCGCCTTCCGGAATACCGTACCAGCGCTCTATACAACTGAACTGAACAATCTTGCCCATGTTTAAACAAAACTTATTTTACTTTATGGCGATTGTAAAGCAATGGGTTAGGGTTAGGGACTCGTAGTAAAATTTAATTTGAGTACTTTGAACACGGAAATAACAAATTTTGGTGGCCTACTTGATAAAAGCTGTCTCAAGGTTTCTGATAGGTGGCTTCTTGGCTCCTTCAGAATCCTTGGTTTCACCTGGTGAACAAAGAGCAAATAATAAAAACAATTTATAAAGCATATTGTTGTGCAGTACAGAATTTGACATTTTTTAATCCTGAACTGTTTCCCGAGAAGGGTCATATCCCAGTCGGCAAAACTATGTTTCCAAAAACGCGTGTCTTGGCGAGGTAAAATGAAATATTGTAACATCTGTGCCGGTTGGCCGGTAGAGGGCACCAGAGCGGTCCCACGGTGGGACCGTCTGGGGTGCTCCTGCCGGTCCCCTTAGGCGACCCGTACCGGATCGCGCAAACGCCGAACCAGTTTAGACCAGTTCCAGTGCCGCATGATAAAGTTAGCTTTATGTCAGTGTTTTGATGAGAGAAGTTGTACCAATAAACAGGCCGAGAATCACCGGAAACCACAGAATACCTGTCTTTAGTTTTCTTCCTGTGTGTGTGTGTCGACCCCAGAAACGGTCAACATTACAATATCCAAACATGCGTTTGAAATAGACACGTGTTTAAAAGTAGTTTCAGACACGCACATTACATTGTAATACGTCTTAGAACACATTTGAAATGTGTGGTTGAATATTTCATTTTACCTCGCCAAGACACGTGTTTTTCTTACTTATTAACCAGTTCGCGCCAGATGACGTATATAAACGCGAGGTTTTCCCCAAATTTAAAACGGATGACGCATAAACACGCCAAGTTCAAGTTCGGAAATGTCTGTCAGCAGCGAGCAAGGCCGGAAATGAGTGGGTGTGCTTCCCGGCACTATCGGCCTGAACCCGCTTCTGATCGAGTTTCGTTAAAAATAATCCCGCCCCTCGGCTCGGTGATGTAAAAATAATCCCGGCGCGAACTGGTCAACCGTGTTTGAAACATAGTTTTGCCGACTGGGATATTGGTGCTAGATTTTGGGTGGCACGGGTGGCTTGTGCGTAAAGCGCTCGCCTCTCACCAATGTGGCCCGGGTTCGATTCCCCGCCCGGACCATATGTGAGTAGAGTTGTGCGTTGGTTCTCTCCTGTGCCACAAGGGTTTTTCTCCAGGTCCTCCGGTTTTCCTCCCTCTGGAAAAATCAAACACTTTCGCTCTCAGGCTGTGCTCCGTAGTCATATATGAGTCAATGTTGTCGGCTGCCATAGGCGCCTTTACGTGCCAGTGGCTCGACCACGTTGTAGCTGCGTCCTTCGCAATTCAGCACACCAGCTGCAAGTAAGGATGATTAGCCTCCCCAATAATAATTAATAGAAAGTTTCCATCCTTTGCAGTGGGTAATAAAATGAATGCAAGAATTAGAACCATAATACTCACCTTGAAAACATTGTTTGCCTGAAATAGAAAGAAAACAAATTTAATATTTTCTCATATTGATAAACATTTATAAGCAGTAATGTTGGCAAATATATAAATAAATACACTTATGGGCATTGCATTCAAACAGTGAGGATTTCTTATCACTAGTACTTGTTATTGTTCCTCTTGATGCTTCTATGAACCGACATTTGATAATTTTTTATTTGTTATCAATACTTAAAGCAAGCATTTCGCGTACTTCTTCAAGTATGCTTCAAAATGATTAAGTTTATAAGTTTTTGATATAGCAAAACAGAGCAACTGATCTCAAAGTTATACTGGCAACTTTAACCCTCTGACGTGCCATTGTACTATTTCTGATAGTCGCTTCGCCGTAAAAAAGCCAAAGGTCAAAGGTCAAAGGTAAAAAAATATCATGTTACACGTATTCCTAGTTCAAAGCATGCCAAATAATGTGTGAACATATATAGCCGTAAAACCCAAACAGCTTGGGGATATGCACGAAATACAAGCGACTATCGAAAATAGTACGTCCGCGCGTTAGTCTATAAACAACATGGCGGCACGTCGTCGCAGATTTTTGAGGTCTGGATTTCACCGCGAGACCTTCCCAAGCAATCAATCGTGCTATTGTTATCTTGCCTTATTTAACAATACCAGCTGGTTTCTGGGTCTCTGACCTATCGATAAAGGGCTGTGTGAACATATAAAGCCGTAAAACCAAAACAGCTTGGGGGTATACACAAAATACAAGCGACTATCGAAAATAGTACGATGTGTGTTGGTGTATAAAAAAAGATGGCGGCGCATCGCAGGGTAAACCTAACCTCGATCATTACAGAAACAGATGCATTTCCAGTAAACTCCTTAACTGGTGTTCCAATCACACAGTAGCAGCTGCCCAGTTGAATGTTGAAGAATTCATCTGAGTACAACAAAAAGTAAAGGAAATTTGAACTTTTTGTGAAAAAGACGACTTAATTAGTTAACAAAACAAAAAAATAGGCATATAGGCTGTGTTACGTGACCCAAAAATATGCTCAGAAAGGAAATCCATGGTACCAGTTTGGGAACAACAACAAAATTGTGTGATTCTACTCAGTTTGATGTCCTGAATCCGAAAATCAATGTTGTCGGTTGCAGGGATTGGAACATAACCTACTTTTTGGGGTCCAAAATCTGAATTTTGGGCGCAGTCTCTAAATCTGCGCTATCAAAAATGCATTTGCACAAGTACCGTCAGCCTATTTCTCAGTTTTTACTTCTCTTTTGCAGAACAACCCCCCAATTACTCGTGCATTGGAACTAATGGAATAGCTAAATAGAAGGCAATCGACTGGTGGTGACACGATCGGCCAATTGAGGCACGATCAACAGACAGCGAATGCAGCGCGATCCGATTCGGGCCTACCTGATGTACCTCCCCATGATCACAGCATGCAGCGCACGCTATGGACGGTTCGCGCAGATTAGCAGTTCGCGCAGATCAGCAGTTCGCGCCGCGCAGAAAGACTGAATTTCCCCCAACACGAGTTCTAAATGGATGTAATCCGGCATAAATGTAAAAATGACAGTTGGCTTTTCCAAAAATCTTCATGTAACTTATTTTTGCATTCAATATAGTCTGGTGTAATGGACACTTCTTTGAACCCTATAGTTGTTCATGATCTTCATATGAAGCCTGTAAAAGAGGCTATAGGTTATTTCAGTTTACCAAAAATCAATCACTTTTTTCGGTTGACATTTATGCTGTACATGGCATACTTTATTGGCAATTGTACTTCTTACAGGTGGTCGGTAGTTGCAATGAATATACAGCATGCCAAAACAATTCAGGACTTTATACTGCCTACTGGCATACATAAATTGGAGTCTTGCTGTTTAGTCAGGCAGATTGGTGGAAAAAACATGGTAAAAATGATAAAAGCATGGAATTTGTTACACAATCAAAATATGTCTTTAGAATATAAATGTATACGGCCATCTTAGATTTGTCCCTTGAAAAAAATATAACAGGCATTTTTAAGAATTTCAAAATGGCTACCATTGCATGTTATTCTTCCGAGAGCGGAGAGCCAAATATCTTTCTTTACACTCTGAATGTGTGCCAAAATTATTGCTTTTATCCTCAAGTGAACAATTCTATCATAATGTTGCGTAGCAGTTAGAGTAAACTGACCAGTACATTGACTTATACAAAACATCACATGAATGACCCGCACGTACTAACATTCAGTTTATTTACAGCTACATATAATTGTTCAAATAGGGTCGATTCCTGTGTCATCCAGTAAATGAAATTGGTGCTGTCAGTAAAGTCAAGTACTGCACCGAAGAGCTACTCTACAATTCCAGATTGAAATGTCCATCTAATGATCCAGAAGATATGCTGTAATAAATAAATAAAAACAAAAAACTGTTTGTCCATTCCAGAAAGATATTTTAATCAGAAGATAATTTCTGAGTGCAATTTAATTTGCCTGTAAAACGATAGCCACTACGTTACTGCCTAAAAATATCAATAAAAATTACCAATGGCAAAAAATATTACGATTTATAGTGCTACTACTATAACATAAGGCAAGTAGACTAGAAAGAGTAACACCCCTGCCTAGTGGCCTTCCCCCATACTTTGCAATAAAATGGCATTCCCATCTTTGGTGGTTGACAGTTTTGGGTGGATTCTTCTGTGGTTATGGGAAGTATTACTAATAACTGTGCTGATGCATTTGTGTTGTTGATGATGCCGTGTGTGTTCTCTAGCTGGCGTCTTGCAAAATCAGGAACCGATTTCAAAATCAAAGAAAAACAAAACTAAATACGACAAATCTGGATTTGTTAATATAATACTATAGGCCTACCTCTATTCCTTGTTTCCTCAGTTTCCAAATAAGTCCTTTTCGTTGCAGACCATGGCAACTGCCGTGTGGAAAAAAAATGCGACACACCGACACAACTTCGACTAGTACAAAATCGGTTGTATTCGCATTCGCCGCGCTGGTCACGTCGTGGCATTGATTTTCATACACCAATTTCATGTTATTTACACTTGTCAGTCTTTTTTCTTAACTCTCCAGGTACTAAGTTACTTCTTTACACTCAAAAATGCAGGGTTTCTGAAGCTGCGCTATCGGCAAAAGCTTGTGAATGGTGATGCATGCAAAACGGGGGACCGCCATTTGTTTACATATAGTGCGCCACCTATCGACAGGATCGACACACTTTTGTATGGAAAGCCGCATCTTTTATAAATCGATCGTAAATAATGGGATGGGGGACATAATTTTTTTTTGTTTAAATTTCTTTCTACGATGTACCCTTTTCACCAAAATGATTTCGAAATGTATATCAATTTGTGAAATGTAAGTGGGGGTTGGGGCTACTATTATTAGCCTAAATAAATTCCATGTTACATTTTTTTTTTTTGGTCGAAATGGCTGTCCATACTGTGACCGTTGCGACGTCATCGATTTAAGGACCAAAATCGGGTCTTTCGAGGCCTAATTTCACCCCTTTGTTCCATTCCCTTGCTCCGACAAGGTGGATTTTTGAATTCGCAGTGGTTTAAATTTATATGTAAGGACATTTCATTCTGTTCCCCGTCAGGCAACACGAAAAACGGGGACGTAACACGGCCTAATAACAATGTCTGTACAAAAAACAATCACTATTAACAATAATAATAACAATAAGGCACTTAATTCACACTAGGAAAGGGGCATGTTGTAAATTGGCATTCAAAGCGGACACAGTCCTTAGCAGGATGTGATTTCAACAAAAGTTTTCAAAATTTAAATCTAAATGCTTCCAAATTCACATCCTCATTCCAAATTAACATCCTGGGCTAAAGGTAGGATACACCATTTGCAGATATCAAAAAAAATTAATACCGAATTATTAAGAACATCTTACTTATTTGAAAGTAAATAATGATTTTAGGCATCTAGCAAAATGATTGCGCTAGATATCCTGTAATTGTTACACAAAATTTAATTGTATTAACAAAATTCACGATTGCCGGATGGCGATCGCGAAAAAAACAAGAACATCATAAAAACAATTGCCCGACGCCGGTCGAAAAACGAACGCCGTTTTTCTTGCGTTTCTCAGCGTCTATGGTTGTAAAACTTCAGACAGGTCGATTAAACGATATTTACTATAGAGTACAACCCCCCAAATCCACCCATTCCTGATAATTCAAGCAATTACCAATGGTGTATCCTACCTTTAAGTGGATGTGTATGCAGAGGTTGTGAATTTGCATTCTAACGACTTAACCCAGGATGTAAATTTGGACAGAGGGTGTGAATTTGGAGCATTAGGATGTGAGATTTTAAAAATAGTTTGCTGAAATCACATCTTGCTAAGGACCGTGTCCGCTTTGAATGCAAAATCACATCATGCCTTTTCCTGGTGTTGTTTGACACTTGTCCTATGACGTACCTCTCAACACAACAGTGACAGATTGGCAGCATCTTCCAAAGTTTGTGTCTTCATTTTGACACTGAAGAGTAGAAACATCACCCTCCACCATCTGCACAGTTACTTTCTCTAAAAAAAAACATTTTATAAAAAAATTCTCAAATAGCCCACAAAAAAATATAAATAAAAAGTAGATACAGGGCGAGTCAACAAGAAGTTCCCTCTAAAATAATGTGTTTGTGAATAAATTTTAGGCAAATATTCACATAGCCAAATAAATAGATAGACAATGTTTTTAGCTTTATACAGTAAGTAAGTGAGCATGCCACGTTCTAACACGTGTCTTCTAGGAGTACGGGATACATGTGCATGGTATATGCACAAGCGTGGACAGCTGCATTTTGCAGCAAGTAATTTGAAATTGGCATATTTAAATTGTGTCATTTTTTCACAGTAGACCAACAATTGTCTCTCATATTGTAACGAAAACCTTTCTCTGGGGTCGACACACACACAAGAAGGAAACTCGGACAGGTATTCTGTGTTTTCTGGTGATTCTTAGGCTGTTTTAATGCACACTTCTCGAGTCAAAACAAGTGACATGAAGCTTACCGCTATCACGCGGCACTGGAACCGGTCTAAACAGGTTCGGCATATGCGCTATCTAGAACGGGTTACCCGGGCGTACCGTCAGGGAGCACCAGGCAATTCCACCATGGAATCGCTCTAGTGCCCTACAACTGTATATCAATTGGCCAACCGACACAAACGTTACATTATTTTTTTAAATGTTACCAAAACAGTTTTAGAAATAATTGTAATATTTTTGTTAAGTTGATCAAAATGCCAGTCTAGAAACTTTCTTAATCTCACATGTGAAACTGATATTCTTTGATCCACAGTGTCTTAAAAAACAAAAAACTAGATTGAAATGCTTATTATTCAGGAAATATTATAAGACTCAATAAATTAATAGTAACTACAAATACTGGTTGTGATAGTGGTAAGCTTACAAATGTGTCATCACAAGTTTAAACTTAAATAAAGGGGGGGAATGTACTCGTCTTTTTCTTTTCAAATAAAGGGGGGGAATGTACTCGTCTTTTTCTTTTCAAACATGATGGACACCTTGCAGATAAGATAAGGCCTAATCTGGTGCAAAATCATTTTTAATGCCATCTAGTCAAACCATTGTTGTTCTATCATCCATGACAATGACTTTGATTACTTGGTGTTAGACGAAAAAGTACAGGATAACGCAACTGATAGTGGTTACTACACCTCAAACAATGTACTTTTCGAGTAATGAGTCTTTCAATCTTGGTTTCCTTTTTCTTTGTATATTCAATGATTATTAGCTAAATTACTTTTATTTAACATAGCTCTTTTTTATAAAGCACTAGACTTCCTAAACTAACTAAAAAACATCTGCATTATAGTTACCTCCGAGGACTCGGCAAGTCACATCTTCTTTTAAAATCGACCCACAGTACACACAGTTAAAGTCTCGTCTAGAGAAACAAACCGGTAAAAGAAAAGGCTCAGTGACAAGCATATTCTCACTGCTTTTTGATTGTTCAACCACCTCCTTACCTACCATTCCAGAGAATTTGTGTTTATATCTAGTGTTGAGTAGTAGGGTGTTTAGCAATAATCCTGACAAAATGGAAGGTCTAGCTAAAACCGCCAAACTCACTGGTTCGTCTAGAATTCTGCTGCTGCACAATTTGAACGTGTATTTAGATGGGGTTACCATCGAGTATAGGCTTTATGTGGCCTGTCTGGGCTTCCATATATTTTGCACAGAATATTTGGGCACCATTTGCAGACGGCGTTGTATTTTCGTGATTTTGTGTATAGAAGCCAGACGTGAGTGGAAGCGAAGGTCGTGTATCTGGAACTTGTCCCGCTTTTAATAACTGCAATATGTAAGGGAGCAGACTAATACCAGCATTGCGGCACACATGCATGTGCACGTTGTCGAAGTCGCGGTACGGTCTAACTTAAGTTGCCCATCATTGCCAGGATTATTTATTTTAAGTTTGTTTTATGTGGAGTGCAATAGAATAAATATTACTATGAGGTGAACAAATTGTTGGAAATGGAAAATATTGTATTCTTCACCCCATAGGAATATTCCTTCTATTGCATGACAATTGACATTCGCTTTGCAGTTTCAACTCAACAAGTTTCCCATTTTGACTTACAAATGTAGATAAAGAGTATACAAGAGAAAGACCTTGGCATTTTTATTTATTCTCAACAAACATTAGATGCCACAACATGTCCATGTATATTTTTTACTATTAATCCAACATTCTTGCTCCTTTTATATGCCCCCAGTTGTCCATTCAAGCTCCATACCAGAAACTGGAGACTTTTTTTTTTTGGCCTAAAGTGCCATATGTTGATATCAAATTAACCAGTTCGCGCCGGGATTATTTTAACATCACCGAGCCAAGGCGCGTGATTATTTTAAACGAAACTCATCCGAGGCAATTCAGGCCGATGGTATCGGGAAGCACGCTCGCGCATTTCCGGCCTTGCTCACTGCTGACAGACTTTTCCGGCCTTGCTCATGAAGTGTTTATGCGTCATTCGTTTTGAATCTTGGGAAAACTTTGCGTGTATGTATACGTCCTACGGCGCGAACTGGGTAAGCTAGAACTTACTTCTAAATCATGGATGCCAAGAAAAAAGCAAGACAAGTGGTGATTGTTTTAAACCGGCGTCGGGCAGTTGTTTTTGTTGTTCTTGTTTTGGGTTGTTTTTTTCACGACCGCCGTTTGTTAAATAATTTTTTTCTGAACAGACTATCTAGCACAATATATGGCTGGATGCCTAAAATAATTATTTACTTTCAAATAAGTAAGATATTTCTTAATAATTTGGTAGAAAATCAATATCTTCAAGTGGTGTATCCTACCTTCAAGAAATCCTTGTACCAAACATTGACCAGAAAGAAATACCACACATTATAAATGTACCCCAATGAAGGAAGAATGTCGCAAATTAGGTTTTAGGGTTGGGTTATTCAATCAGCAATTTTGCAGCCAATGTATTGCTGATTTTGATTGTCAAATTCCACTATGAGATAGCCAAGACATGATTCTAAAGCTTTGAGGCAATAGACAATATCCCAAAAAGAGGTCCTCAACACAAAGTGTTACACATTTTTGGGGGGTACACCGTGTATTTCTAATGAACAGAATTTATTAGATAATTTAAAAACTATAGTAAATAATATCACATTGTTAGGCTAAAATACACGCAAAATACAAAGTATAGGAAATGGGGATCCTGGAGCAGCACCATTTTTGTCATACTTTTGTTGTATACCTGTATACAACAACAAAACAAAAAACAAAAAACCTAAAAAAAAACGAACGAAAGAGTAGTTTTTTTCCCCCGTATACCTATACAGCAAAATGAATAATTTTTAAAAAAACGTAGTTGTCCAAACGTAGTATTTTGCACAATTTTCACCTCTCTCTAAAAAGGGAAATTACTCACCCAAGTATTAGAAGTATTTTTTTAATATTTTTTAAAATATTAGCTCTTACCTCAACAAAAAATGACATATTTTTTTTTTTTTTATATATATATTGAAGAGAAGCATGACGAAAGTGAAAGGATATCACAAGTGGAATAAAGCTACATTGCGTGATTACGTCGAGACTAACAACCTCACAATTGATCAAACTGCGAAGTTGACTCGTAAAGTTTACATCGACGCGATTAAAACGTTCAATTTAAAAACTTTTTTTAAAAGAAACATCACGAGCTCAGACAAATCGTCGCCAAGCACGGTTTACTAGTCGTACCTACGGGTAAAAAACGCTATCCGAATAAAGATTATATCAATGCGATCAAAGCGCACGCATCGTCCGAATCTTTTGAAGAAGCCGACTTTAGAGAAATTAGAAGATTTAGAAATCAATATAGAAACTTACTGCTCAAACCAAGACTCTACAACGGAGATTTTATCAAGTTTTTTGACACTCACAAAACAATGACCAAACAAAAAATCGCCTCTGAATTGAGAGAACTCGGAAGCTTAAAATTTCAGTTGGTGATCAAAGTCCAATATCATAAAGATAAACAAGACGAAGAGAAAGAATCGATAGAAGTTAACCACAATACCAACCAGAGGGCGTTGTTAAATCAATCTCAAATCTCTCAAAATTTAAGAGAACTAATCGGAGACTTGGAGAAAAAAGTAGACGAGTTTCTACAGAGGGGATCGGGTTGGGTCTTTGACGAGATACTCAAGTTTTACATCAACATTAACCGATGCGATCCAGTCAGGGGTAGCTCTTATATAGATTTACCGAAACATCTCAAAGATAAAAAAGCGATCGTCAACGTAAAAAATGAAGACGACCAGTGTCTAAAGTGGTTGTTAAGAGCGGCCTTGGGTAAATACACAGACCAGGTCAAAACTCAAATCAAAAGCAATCCCAATTATAAAATTTATGTGAGTAGACCGAGTATTTACGCTACAGACGACGGACTCGATTTTACCAACGTAGATCAGATATCGCGAGTAGAAACTCATAATAATTTGTCGATAAACAAGTTTGGTTACGAAGAGGATGCAGATGTGTTTCCTTTATACATCTCCGAACGCGAAGAAACTCCGGTCAACTTATTGTTGTTTTCAAAAGAAGAATCCAACTATTGTGGGATAAAAGATTTTGATAAATTATGCAACCGGGTTACGAGCCACAAAGGCAAGAAATATTTTTGTCGTCGGTGCTTGTGACATTTTAACTCTCAAGCTAGATTGGACAAACACGCCGTAGACTGCTGAGGTATAGACGCTAAATCCTCTAGAGTCGTATTTCCGAAAAAGGGTAAACCCCTTATCGATAACTACGGTGTAAACCCGTTGTCGATGAAAACGACGAAATCGTATTAGAAGAACCCATACTAAAATTTAAGAATTACAAACACAAACAAAAAGCGCCGTTTGTCATTTACGCAGACTTTGAATCTATATTAGAAAAAATATCTGCAACCACAGAAACGAAGAACACTCACAAAATTAACCGTCACATAGCCAGCGGGTACTCATACGCGGTGATAAGGTGCGATGGAAAGTGTACGAGTCAGAAAACATACAGAGGTACAGACGCCGCAACAAACTTTGTTAAGTCTTAACGAAAAGTTAGAGGTAAACCTAATATTTAATAATCCAGAGCCGATGACGTTTACGGACGAAGATAAAATTAAATATCAAAACTCAAAAAAGTGTTGGATTTGCAAAAAAGTGTTGGATTTGCGAAAAAGCTTTTTGGCTAAGCAAAAACGCGTGTCATTGTGAAGCGCCAAACTCTAGCGCAATGTGTATCGACTGTAAAAAGCCAGTCGACGATCGAAAAAGAAGCATCAAATATTGCTATTGTACAGAACGAGAAATAATCAAAAGAGAAGACGTGTGTTATTGCGACGAAGAGTGTAATCCAAACTCTCGCGCAATGTGCGTAAATTGGTTACACGGTTACACGTCATTGAGTCCTCTAGACACAAAGAAATATACTATACAGGATGAAGTGTCTACTCTAGCTTTTGGCCACTATAAAATTCGGAGGTAACTCGGTGTCCGGTGGCACGACTTGAAGCTCTTGACTAACGAAACTTCGACGAGGGACTTTTTTGAGATAGTAAAAAGAGGGCTGGTTGGGGTCTTTGGTCACGCGATCTAGACTAAAAACCTTGATACTCCAGATAGGATCGGTCGCTCGCCTGCGCTCTCCTCCCTCTAACTCACCGGGCGCGTAAAGATATCTAAAAAGATTGCCTTTTTTGATCAACTCTTTTTCCACCTCGTCCGTGGAAGAAAAACTGATTTGACAAACTTTGGTTTCCTGTATCGCCCACCTAGGAGTGAGTGGCTTGTAGTCTTCCGTCGTTATCAATCTGTTGGTTTTGTCGTTTAACGCCTTGATCACGTCAGGTAATCTTTTAACCCAGAGTCGCGATCTCTTCGTCGGATTAAGGATTTCTTTGGCGTAATGATGGCCAAACAATCTTTCTGCCAAAGTCCTGTTAAATCTTTCGACGATACTCTGCGCTCTGTGGTTGCCCGGTTCTCCCACTTGTATTGCGACTTTATTCTCCGACATCATTTTTTTGAATTCCCCGTGAAATTATTTACCCGCGTCTACTTTTAAAATCTTTGGCCAAGTCAAAGGCGACCTAGCGTAAACTCGACTCAAAGTGTCGGCCACTTGGGTACTCGTCTTGTTGGTCAAAGGTTCGGCCTCTTTAAAACGCAGGGCCACGTCAACGACCGTCATCGCGTACTTGTATTCTTTTTTACCAACTTTATCAAAAGGTAAAAATAACAAGTCTATCTGATGCATTTCATTGGGAATACCCATGGACTTGTTCAAACTCGTAGGCCGGGGAATATACGTTGGAGGCAATAAATAAATTTGCCACAACACTTGTTTTTTTAACCAGTTTCTGGTTTCTTCTTTGGACGCGCCTGTTACCCTAATTTTACCACGGCTCCCTCAACCTTCCAATAACCGACGGGGCTGTAGTACACTTTTTTTAAACTTTGTTTCCATTTTATTTAACTAAACAACTTATAAAAACTTATAAACTAAAAAAACTACCAACGCCGTTCCTCCCAAAACAAACGCCAACTCACCGGTCTTTTGATCTTCGCTAGGCGCGTACAAATCAGACAGAGTGGGCTTGTGCTGCAGGTAATTGGGTACTCGTCGATCTTCGCGAGTAACCGAGTTATATTCTCTGAGAGCCTCTTCTATATTTTTTTTCTTCTATAAGTCTTTTGAGCCTTTGCTTGTTTTTTTAGTCGATCGTTTAACCAATCGAGTTACTTTACCCGAGATTTTTCCCAATTGTTTTTTGCCGTCGCTAGTTTTTCTAAAGCCAAGTCGTGTCTCTTGCGCTCTTCGTCTTTTATGCTCGAAAATAAAAAGTTTGATCTCGTGAAAGCTAAAGCGTTAACTATAGCGCCTCCGATAATCATAGCTATACTAGCCATATTTTAAAAGAAGAAAATTAAATAAAAAATACTTTTAATAAAATGGACTTAGATTTTAGTCTAGAGATTGTATTAAACCCATTAGAAAACTCGTCTTTTACAGCGACTTTTTCAGATCTATTTAGCGACTCAATTTTGCAATGTGGTGCATTACCAGCGGTTGTGGCATAGGGATAGATCTACTTTATTTGACGGATCGTCAGAAAAATATTAGAGTTTATGCAATGCCCCAATACAATATAAACAACAATATAGATCGTAAAGGTTATATATATTGACACTTGCAGATTTTACGACATAGATCCCAACTTGTCTTGGGAACAAACGGTCGATCACTTTACGTGGGGTTTGGGTCAAGCTTATAACAACAGCAATCAGCTCGGTAACTACGATCCGTCGCATATCCGGTATGTATACGACATGTTGGTATCAAATTCGCAAAAGCGACAAAAATGGCATTTTTCTTTCCGGACGGATCAAGTTATTACAGTATTTGGACGGTGACTCGAATATCGCAAAGTAAAGCGGTGGAGACGATCGGGTGGCAAAAATGGATACTCATCGAGTCTCACTTTTTAGACGTAGGGATACAAAAAATAAACGAATCTATCAGGGTATATGTTTACGCTCTGCAAACAAAAACCAGTATCATGATGCCTGGCACGGGTTTGGATGCCCAAACCCAGTTTGTTAATATCGTGGAAGACTTGATATCGTCTCCAACCGATCTGGAAGAATCTATAACCCAATTTCAAGATTCGCTGCAGTACGCCAGGAGTTCGTTAAACTTTGTGTTGGCAAAAGGATTATATCTCATGCCTTCGAACATGCAAATTTTGCGAATCGAAACTCACAAAGGATACAATAACAATATACAGATTGCAACCGCTGACTTATCGTTGGGATTAAACTCAAAGATAAACTCAAACGTACCCACGCCCCCAACTGTTGAGACACCACAAACGCCTGAGGACGACCAATGCCCACAGGCGTTGGCTTTGATAACACCACCAACGCCCGAGGGCGTTGGGTTTCGAGCCTTCTTTTCCCACGGATGAAAACGTTTTAACTATAGATCCTCAGGAATATGAAAAAACTTTGCTGATTGTCGGTACTTTAGCCATAGTGGGTATATGATACCTGATGTACGAGTCTGCGCGGTAAAAAAAAAAGCCTTCTAACTAAATATTTAGTTAGAAGGCTTTTTTTTTCACTTTTAACCGAGGCGCTTTTGTAAATAAACAAAAATTAAAGTTCCGACTCCCACTATAAAGGTCCACACGTGTTCTCCCAACCATCTGACGGTTTACTTAATACGTTGAATATCCAACTCGCTATACCGCCTAAATTCCCGGGCAAGGCGTCCAGTAATTTTGAGCCTAGTTTAGCAAGCACGTTTGACAGGTGTTTTAGTTGCGACTGTATCCATTCTTTTACGTTATTCGCGTTAGATGGTGGTAGCGGAGTAGGCGCGGGTGCACCGACAGACTGTAAGCTCTTTAGTATCAAACCGATAGCCAAACCAAACGCCGACAAAATGCTCGCGATGGTCACGCCTTGTTCTCTAAACAACGTTCTAATTCTTTCTCCCAAGGTCGTGTCGCTATCTAAAATCCTCGTAATCGTTTCTTTGATTCTGTTCATCTGACTTCTAAGTTTTTTTTCGTCGTTAGACGCGGCTTCCAATCTACCCCATCTTTAGATTTTTATGTCTTTTAATCTCTCTCTCATTTCTGCTGTGGAACCGTCGCTCACTGATTCGGCGAGTGCCCCTTCGGTTGAGAGTATTTCATCGTCGAGTAGACGGAGACGCGCTAAATTCAGTTCTAAGCTGCCTCTCGTCGTTTGAAGAGCTTTGTTTAAACCCAAAATCTTTCTGATGGGTAGTACCGTGGTTTCCTGTTCTTGTTCAAAAGTTTAGAGAATTTTGCTTAAATCGTCGGCCGCTTTCGAAAGATTTTGCAACGGGTTCAATCTGTTCAAGTTGTTGTTGTTGTTCTAAACTAAATGAATTTACTTTATAATCTTTAAAACGTAATTCAATTCTAATAAAATTTACACCGTGAATATTTAATCCCCTAGAATTTTTTTCGATGGAACTTAATGCTAAAAATGTATCGGGTTTGTTTTTTTGTGATAATCTTACTTCCCCTTCGTCGGTTTTTAAAAATAATGTGTTATCTTTTACTATGAATCTTTCCCATTGCGGAATTATATCATATTGTCTTTGTCCTTGATATTCGTAGAAACTTTCGACTCTTGGATTATTAATGAACAAACGTCTCCCTTGTTCTAAAACATTATCACGGACTTGAGCATAGGCTGGATCTAACGCCACTGTGTTGTCGAGGGAGTAATTTAGACTGTCCCATTCTAGATTGTTTTTTTCCGGGGGGAATTCGTCTACCGGTTCAAAATCTCCGCCTTCGGCCATTTTATTATAACGAACTAAATTTTTTTACGTCAAGTTTAATTTAACAAATTTTTTTACGTCGAGTTTATTATATTTGGTGGGAGTATATTTTGATTAACCAGCCATGTTTTTACGTACATCGATCCGCTTATCGTAGCCGTTAGTTTTGCTATATCTTCCACGCTTAATAACTTGTCGAGATCGGCCGGTTTGATCTTCAAAAGTTTTTTACTAAACATGGTAAATCCCACGCTTAACATAGAGATCACGGCGGCGTGACGATGTTGACGATGCTATTAGTATCCATTTATAATTGCCAAAATGTTATTTTTTTATTCCATTTCTACAAAATCTAAAGGTGCGGCTCGAGTGAGAGTTGGTGCTTTTGGTAGTGGTTTTGGCGGTGAGACTGAAGGTAAAGAGGGACTTTTTTGGCTCCATATATAGAGTCCTCCTAAAACAAACACCAACCCCGTTATCGTCCCAATTGTCGCGTAAGAATAAGAAAGAGGAGGAGAAGTACTCTTCACGTCTATATTTTGCATCTTGGCAATTTGTTCTTTTCTCCTTTTGATGTGTTCCGCTAATGCCTTGCCTTGTTTTACTCTACCGGGATTTTTAGTTTTAGTCGTCACCGTCTGTATTTTTGAGACCTTTGGAGTCTCTCGTTGAAGAGGGGTCTCTGGGCTCGGACTCTCTTGTTGCATCATCTTTTATTATATTATCAATAGAATTATTTTTGTTGATAACTAAATGTTTAGACGTTATCAAGAAACCTACTAACGGCGACAACAACATCCCGTAGTTGTAAAAAACTTTGCAAAGTAAACTAGCTATCGAGCTAGATATAACGGGATCTTCCTCTAGATCTTCGGTGAGCGCGTCTTTCGAGTCTACTCGTAGACTAAGGCCGTGTCCGAAACGAGTGTCTAGAGCTACGGTCTACGTCTACAGCTACAGCTACGTCTACGTAGGCGCTAAGGTAAATAAAATTCGGACGTGCCTACGGCTAGTTATTGCGCCCCAAGCGATGCTTGAATTAGTGTTTGCAAAATTACGATGTAAGAATTTACAACAATTATCGTCTGCTAGATGTTACGCAATGTTTGTTTACAGCCAGTCGAAATACCTGATGATATTGACGTATTTATCGATCTGTTAGTTTCAATTCAATGCACTGTCATTGAAAAATAAACGAAAATTTGCTCCAAAATTAACCTTAGTGCTGCCGCCATTTTGTTTTGCCTGAGCTAGACAACTTCTTTTACGGCTAGATTTTTGTGTTGTTGTAGCCGTAGCTGTAGCTCTAGACGGCATTTCGGACAGCGCTACAAAATGGCCGACGCAGACAATAGCCGTAGCTGTAGCCCTAGACACCCGTTTCGGACACGGCCTAACTCCCATTGGCTTGATCATAGGTAGACTCGCGCCTAAAACTCTAGAGTAAATTCCCAGCACACAGTTCCCCAAACTCGTAATCATTTCTTTACCCAACCTTGCCTCGTAATGGTTATACATTTTTTCTTGTTTGTTCGCGTCTAGGTTTTCTATATCCCCCTTTCTAAATACTTTACCCAAATACTTTTTAGAATCACCGGCCAATACTACACCCAACAGTCTAGTTTTATGTTTTTCCGTTTGCGGCAGTTGTCTCAAGTTTTTAAAGGCTCCATTTTTATAAAGCCCTGTTCGCACTGGAATCTTTTTGATAAAAGCTACCGAGACACTGGGTATTTTTCCCATTTTAAGTCCAGTGCGGACAGCCTAGGACGTTTTCCTCTCAGGTACTTCTCCCGAGTCCAGTGGCTACTTCTACCGGCCAACTGCTGCCCGGTTAAACTTCCCAGGTCACTTTTCCCTAGACGATAAGTCCAGTGCGAACAATGCGTGTCGGTAGAAGCGGCCCAGGAAAACATACATCCGGCCTCCCAGAACAAGAACAGACGAGAGCGTGGAGTAGTTGTTGCAATACCGTTCCCAACGATGGCGTCAATGATGCGAATTGGGTACACCGGGGTCAATGCAGAAAGGTCACGCAAAGCGCCCTCACGAGTCATCATAATGACAGCTCGGCTACTTCTCCCGCGGTCTTGGTAAAATTTTCCCGTGTCGAAAGTGCGAACAGTGGTAACATTTGACCATTTTTTATTTTACCATCGTCTCAGTAAAACCCTCCCCCCAAAAAGTCCAGTGCGAATACGGCTTAAGACGGTATAATTTTATTTTTAGAAAAAAATATTCGTAAGATAAAATACACAAGGCCGACGCTATAATAAATTTGAGCTTAAGATCGATCAGCAAAAATAACATTTAAATAAACGCGAGATAAACTACATGTACATGTACAACAAATTACAACTAGCTATACAACAAATTACAACTACCGTTAGCTATACAACAAATTACAACTAGCTATACAACAAATTATAACTAGCTATACAACAAATTACAACTAGCTACACAAGAAATTACAACTAGCTGTACAACAAATTACAACTAGCTATGCAAGTACTTTACAACTAGCTGTTCAACAAATTATAACTAGCTGTTCAACAAATTACAACTAGCTGTTCAACAAATTACAACTAGCTGTTCAACAAATTACAACTAGCTGTTCAACAAATTACAACTAGCTGCGCAACTATAGCTATACAACAAATTACAACTAGCTGTCTAACAAATTACAACTAGCTATGCAAGTACTTTACAACTAGCTACCCTACAAATTGCAACTAGCTATACAGGAAATCTCAACTAGCTGTTCAACAAATTACAACAAGCTATACAACAAATCGTCAACAAATCACAACTAGGTTACAACAAATTCCATTTAGTCGGAGGATCCGTATATAAAACCAATTTACTATAGGGAGTGTCTTTGAGATATATTGTTTTATGTCTCGCCTTTTAATAACCAAAAGCTGTGGTTTTCGTGTCTACCGCTAAAGGCTAATTTAGATAATATGCAGCATCCTCCATTGTGACCCTTTCGATATTTCATCGCTTGATAAGCGCTGCAGTCGTCGATTAAAAACAAAGTGTGCAATCCTTTAAATTTCGTTCAATAAAAGTCTATAGCTTTGTTCATGCTTATACCTTCGACGTCGATCTTGCATGCGTAAACGTTGGGGTAGTTAACAAAACAAGGTCTTGCGTGGTACGTTTTGTTGTTCGACAGAGTCGGGCATATGGTCACCTTAATATTCAAATTGGTTGGCATATTCGTTTTCTAGCAAGTCTAACGCAAACTTTGTTTTGCCAGAGTTTGTTCTTCCGCATATTAAAGCGCAGTGCGGTGTCATGTCTTTTATAAATACGAGTTATTTTATTTTTTTAAAGTTGACGCTGCTCAAGCGACCTCCTTGGATGTTAAGTTGCGCGTCCATAACCAAAAAGACGTAACACTTAAGAGCGCCCGCGGTTTGAACTTCGCGTTCCACCAATATAGATATTCCTCCGCTTATATCGCCGATTTGTTTACTCGATCCGTGATTTTTGGTAGTCTTAAGTCGATCTCATATCCAACCAAAGTCCATATCTTCTCAAAAAATAATCGCCGATATCCATCCCCGTCAACCCTAAATCTTTACACACACCCGCCCCCAATTCTGTGGACGAGTCTCAAAAAAACTGTTTGATTTCTCGCCAGTGTTGATAGCGCTTGAGACCCAAACTATACAGTTGATTAGGTTTTCCTTCGATCGTCACGCTAACTTTGTCTATCTTTGGGTTATAAAATAGTTCAGGGGTTTTTGTGGACGATTCTTCAAACAAAAAGAGTATACCCTTGAGACTTTTAACCGTCACGTTTAGATTAAAGTTCCAGGTGGTGTCTGATTTATTGAGGGATCTTACTTCGTGTCTCTGAATCCTATCGAACAAAAACTGCGTCTTGCTGTGAAATTTTTGAGCTAGTGTTTGAGCCAAATGTTTGTTGGAAATGATCTATTGAAATATGAAATATTCTAGCGCTAAGTAAAGTTATAGATGCGGTAACTCGCTTAGACATCGGTAGAAATATGACTTTGGCATAATCATTAAAAGTAAGTTCGAAAGACAGTTGGTCGTTTAGAGCGGATGAATAAAACGGTTACTGATCCGTGAGCATTTCAAAGTCTAGAGGTATACAGAATCTGTTTCCAAATGTATCCGCTATTCCTTTGTCTTTTTCCACTATTTGCACTGTCAACTGCGTTACCGGTACCCACGTGCAGACTCGATATGTTGGCAATCTCGTTTCCGGCGTAGTGATCTACGATACCTTTGGGTAAACAAAGATCTTAAAAAATTGTTATAAACGTCGGCTTCGGTCAAGTTTACGATCTCCCAACCACCGATACATATTCTTATTTGTTTTACGAGATTTCGTCCTAGATTTTTAAACAGACTTTGATTGTCATCGTCGTCCGAGGTTAGATCGATATTAAAAGCTAGTTTCGCCGAGCCGGGGACGATCACGTCATCGGCGCTCAGTGACGGGAACTTGACTATCAATTTGTCGTTCGCGTCGATCGTGCTAGGATTGTGAGTTACGACAACAGTCTGGCGGTTGCCTTTTATACCCCGAGGATTTTTAAGGCGCCTGTGCGAATTCAGTTTGTTTCTGTAAGTCGTGTTCATTTTTATAGTAACGTTTTATTTTATAATTTCTTTTACTTTTTTTAAAATGCATTCGCACACTTTTGTCAGGACCCAAAAAGAGCAGACTTTTGAGTTACCTCGACCTATAGATAACGTCGAGGGCGACCGTGGCATTAATTTAAGCAGCGTCATTTTAGACGTGGGTTTTTATAATGTCGAGAAAATAGAGACGATGTTGTATAATAAATATAGTTTTCTTGGTCATTCATTACATAAAAAACTTGATATCACACCCGGTCGATGTAATCTTTATTCTTTTGAAGATCATTTTAAAGATGATATTAAACCTATGACCATTACTCCGATAAACGATAAACTATTTTATTTGTCATTGGTGACCTCTGAGTCCTTTGCGAATATAAAACCATCAAATAATTTGTCTAAACTTTTAGGCTTACCCAGGGGTTATATCTACAGCAGTGGTGATTTAACTGAATATTATTTTGAAAAATTTAACCTAAATCTTTACAGCGCGTTTTTTGTACATTGCAAAGAACTGTCTATGCATTCAAATTTTGTTAACGGAAAACATTAACTAATCTTTTGGAGACTATACCTTTATCGGGCGATGCTGCTCGTTCAAACAATCCCCAAAATCCAATTTACGTCAAATACGACAATTCTCCGAAAGAGTTAGTAGCCGATAAAATAAACAGCCTCACGTTTTCGTTAAAAAACGGTCTTGGTGAGATAATCGATAATAGAGGTAAAGATATAATTTTTAACGTAAAAATATTTTAGTTACTTTTGTAAAATGCAGTCTCATACATTCGTCATGATAAATAACGAGCAGACCTTTGAACTATCGCAACCTATAGATAACGTCGGGGATGACTGTCGCATTAAGTTAAACAATTTTTATAACCTCGAAAAAAAAAGCGTTGATAATTTGGGAGAGATTTACGGGCGATATCGATGATCCGACGCCAAATCAAATTGCCGATTGTGAAAAAATTGATATTCCTCCGAACAGGTGTAATCTTCATTTTTTGGAATATCATATAAAAGATTTTCACGATATATCCATAGAGTCCTTATCCGATGAACTGTTTAATATATCCATTCCGAACCAAAACCGCATAAAACTATCGAGTAATCTATCTAAACTTTTAGGTTTACCCAGGGGTTGGCTATATGGCGGTAATAATTATTATGGAAAGTTTAGCCTAAATCTTTACAGCGCGGTCTTTTAGCGGAAAATGTTTGCGGAAAACAAACCAACCTGTTAGAGAGTATACCCGTACACGGTGATGCTGCTCGTTCAAACAATCCTCAAGATCAAATTTATATCAACTATAACAAGTGTTTAAAAGAGTTGGTAGCTGGCAAAATAAACAGCCTCTTGTTTTCGTTAAAAAACGGTCTTGGCGAGTTAATCGATAAAAAAAGTAAAGAGATAATTTTTAACGTAGAAAAGATCGAAGAAGTTCAAAAAGATATATTGACGCAACGAGAACAGCGAAGTCCGTTGTGTAAAAAATACGGCAAGTTAATTACGACATTGTCTACTACGGAAACGCTAGCCGAGATGGGCGGTGCGATTTGTGGGGGTTTCGGGAATCGCGGCTATAAGCAGCGTCATCACGTCGCTCGTGGGTTTTGCGTTAGAGGGAGTAGCCTTGAATTTCGGTTGCACCGCGCTCGTATTAAAATATTTTAGCAAACGATTTAGACATAAAGTTAAAAAACACGACGAGATTAGAGTCTTAGCCGAGGCTAAACTCAACAGCGTAAAAGATCTTATTTCTCAAGCTATAGAAGACGGCGATATATCCCACGAAGAGTACGCTTTGATTTTAAAAGAATTGAGGCAATTTAACGATATGAAAGAGGCCATCAGGTCCGGCAGCAAGCTGTCGGAAAAGACGGATTCGCATTTGGGTGAGAAATTTCCCTTTTTAGAGGTAAAAATTGTGCAAAATACTACGTTTGGACAACTACATTTTTGTTTTAATTATTCATTTTGCTGTATAGGTATACGGGGAAAAAAACTACTTTTTTGTTCGTTCTTTTTTAGGTTTTTGTTTTGTTGTTGTATAACATATACAACAAAAGTATGACAAAAATGGTGCTGCTCCAGGATCCCCATTTCCTATACTACTCTCCCCCCCCCCCCCCCCCCCCCATTTCCCAACAAATAAATAAATAAATTGTAAAATAAATACAATTTAACAATAAAATGTTGATAAAATAAAACAGTTACCTCACTGTTTGATGTTCTTTAGCGCCCTCAATGTAACACCTGATGTAGAAATTATCTGCTGCACCATAGCATTTGGTTTCGGGGCATCTGTATTTGGCACATCGCCTTGAAAAAACAACAAATACAGGGTGTCCATAAAAAGGATACCCATTTTCAAATTCCTATTATTGCAACACTACTGAATATTTCTGAAAAAGACAAATGTCTGTGGAAATGGTAGAAAGTCCTCTGTCCAATGGTATAAGGTTCATTATGTCATTGCCATGGATGACTGAACAAACAAGACATTTATGAAAGGCACTAAAATCAGCACTGTGATGTGACAAGTTGGGATGATAAGGCGGGCAGTGAGAGACATGAGACGAAGATGCTAGCTATGCATTAACCAGTTCGCGCCGGATGACGTATATAAACGCAAACATTTTCCAAAATTCAAAACGGATGACGCATAAACACGCCAAGTTCAAGTTCGGAAATGTATGTCAGCAGCGAGCAAGGCCGGAAATGCGTGGGTGTGCTTCCCGGCACTATCAGCCTGAACCCGCTTCTGATCGAGTTTCGTTAAAAATAATCCCGCCCGTCGGCTCGGCGATGTTAAAATAATCCCGGCGCGAACTGGTTAACAGGAATAGTGGCCATGTGGAGGGTACATCACCTTACACTTGTCAGGTAAGTGTACCACACACAAAAATGGATCAGAAAACAAAAATCATGGACCCTGTCCAGAGGCGTGTGCAGGATTTTTTCCTGCGGGGGGCTGAATCAAAATCGTTTCGGTAGAGCGAAGCGAGCGGAGAGTCTAACAGCGTTTGGTCCAGGAGGTCTGGGCCTCGGTGGGGGTCCAGAATTTTAAGACCTGAAATCGCCTTTTCAGGTTTGTTGGGTACCATTACTGTCAAGAATATCGATCGTTTTGTTACAGTTGTCCTTTGAGTAAGTTTTTCCGAGGTTTAAGATTAAGTTTGTATTTTTTCCCCCTGTACTTATTCGTTCAAGCTTTAATTCGCTAATTTTTAAGATAATGTTTGATGGGACACAAAACTGTTTGCCATTTGTTTATGATTGTATAATAATCTTCTGAGTGTATCATTGGAAAATGTGCTGAATTAATTCACGGTCCCACGGACCCGAACCTGCAATGTTGTTTTGAAACCTGATACTGCCAAAGAGATATTTGCCTCTATTGTATCAAAGTCACTCTGCGACCAGCCGAGCGCATTTGCGGTCGGCTTTTTTTGCTACATTTCGTGTCGGCTCACTCAAAGGATTTAGTGTCGGCTCACTCAAAGGATTTAGTTCATTGAACCTTATTTATTTTGGAAAAAGACGTGCCATCATTGTAGGCGTGCAATTATGGGGAGCAGCAAGTCAATTCATTTCCTGTCAATTCATTTACAAACATTTATTACAAGCTGAAAGTAAACTCCACGCAATCCGGGATCGCTGTTGACAATCTGGCTCTGAAAACGGCGCTCTTAACTTATCTTGTCATTTTTTTCACTAGACCGCCGGACTTCTTAGAAAAGGGTTTTGACTAGACCGCCGCTGAAGTAAGCATGCAATGCCAGCGCGGCAGTCGCGCTGCAGCTTGCTAGTGGAGTCAGCAAGGGGATGTATACTTGCACGTGCCGACGCGGTGTATACTTTCGGGTTTTTCAGGGGGGGGGGGGGGGGGGGGGGGCGGCGGAGGGGGGGCGGCGGAGGGGGGGCCCAACAAAGTGCGCCACCAACGTTGAAATGTATCTCATTCATTTTTCCACGTTCATGAGCCACACATCTCACACAGTAAATACGTATAGATCGCTACCTCGAAGCGCACCATTGAAACACGTACAAATTTGCTCCGTGCTCGCTCCCCGAATTCAGTGATTCATATAACGTCCGCAAAGCCAGGTACACAGGCACGATCTACATGAATTCATTTTCTGCCAGTTTTGTTCGAAAACAACACAATAAAACGCAAGGTGGTCACAGGCAGATTTTTTTTAAATTCAGTATATCACTGCTACATCCTTTTTTAACGTATCCATGGAAAAAAATGAGTGGGGTCGAAGCACGATTTTTCACAATTTATCGATTATTATTGCCCTTTTTAGGGGAGGTATTTGTTAACGTCATTTGAGTATTTGTGCACAATCTCCACGCACATAAACGGTACGTCAACGCTTAATTTTTTCGACTGCTTTTTTCATTTCCAATACAATTTTTGTCATTGGATGATAAATATTAAGGTAAATAACAACCTTGTACAACTACAACAGACAAGATGTTAAGATTGGATGCCAAAAACTCTTTCTTTTTCGAGTGAGAAAATTGTTCCCTCCTATTTTGAGAAGGGACGGTACCACAGCGTTTCGCAATCACAGCCTCGAAGGGCCCCCCCCCCCCCCTGGTTTTTTTGTTATGATCTCAATAATAGTCGCGGGTACCTGGGTACCCGACCGTGACGGGAATAGGGTACCCGGGTCCCGTACTACCCGTAAACGCACACCCTTACTTGCAAGTGAGCTCAGTGGGTTTATATTGAGGCCGTTAGGTCATCACTTCTATGTCATAAGCTATGCGTGATGGACTGTGCTGGAGAATAGACAAGACATCACAAGCAAATTGCACAGAGTAACATGACAATTAAGAAAAATAAATACCTGTCCCATTGTCGCCAAGTCACTGCATAGTCAGCCGAGCTGTTACGTTTGTACTCGGGTCCGAATGAAAGTGCACAAAAAATCGCAGTATCCTTGAATGTTTTCTAGTTCAGGAATCTGGATTTCAGTAGTACGGCAGGGGTCTAATTCGTTGACATTGCGAACGTCATCAACGTGCCTACACCATTAACATAGAAAAAAGCGCACCGTACTACGTACCGGCTGATGAACCTCTGTTGTGTCTGTATTGTGGTTTCCGGTCGCGGCTCGCTAGCAGCGATAATGTTAAAGTCAAACTGAAGGAATGTTGTTGTAGTTTCCCCCCCCCCCCTGGTGCTGGTGGTAAACGAGCAAGAAATATTGGGAGGGGAGTGGGGGGGGCATGTGTCCGAGCCCCCCAGCCCCCCCCCCCCCCCCCCCCCCCCTTGACACCTTACAACCATGTGGACAACGATGAAAACACGTTGAACAATGAAAATCATTCAGCTCGTATTAACGTCATTATAGCCAGCACGTCGCCAATTAAAACTATCAACCAATTGGATCATCATGTTCAGTCAAAGCCGATTGGTTTGATCACCAGTTTCTGCCGATTTAATAATTTTTCTTTCTTTCTCTCTTTCTTTCTTTCCTTTTTCGTTTATATATATTTTGTTATTTTTTTTCCGTTTTTTCTTTCCTTTTTTTTTTCCTCCTTTCCTTCTTTTTTCTCTTTCATTTTTTTTGGGGGGATCCGCGCGTGCGGGGGGCTTCAGCCCCCAAAGCCCCCCCCCCTGGACACGCCATAGCTGTCCTAACTTGTTCAATGTGTTCAAACATCAAAAGAATTTGTCCTTAAAAACAACTGCCTGATCTTTGTCACTCAAGTGCCACTTGTCACAGTGCCGATTTTAGTGCCTTTTATAAATGTCTTGTTTGTTCAGTCATCCATGGCAATAACATGATAAACCTTGTACATTGTACCATTGGACAGAGGACATTCTACCCTTTCCACAGACATTTATCTTTTTCTTAAAAAAAAAGTAGTTTTACAATAATTAAATTTAAAAATGGGTATACTTTTTTTTAAGGAGACACTGTATAATAATAATATAGGCAATTTATAATGCGCCGAAAAAACTGAATATTTAGAGCAAACAACTAAAAAGAATGAACTCAACAAAATTACATAATTATAAAAGAAAATGAAGATTAACATCCCCCCTCAAAAAAAAAATATATAAAAATATTTGAGGCCTCTAAACTATGAGATGTATCAACAAAGTTACAGCATTTCAGCAGTAGCAGTGCAGTAATTTCTTTTGAAGTTTACTTTGTAAAAGCCATAAGATGAAAATATTTACATTGAAAATTTAGCTTTCAACCAGTTCGTGCCGGAAGACGTATATACACGCAAAGTTTTCCCCAGATTCAAAATGAATGACGCACAAACACGTCACGAGAAAGGCCGGAAATGTCTGTCAGCAGCGATCAAGGCAGGAAATGCGTGGGTGTGCTTCTCAGTACTATCGGCCTGAACCCGCCTCGGATCGAGTTTTGTTAAAAACAATCCCGCGCCTTGGCTCGGTGATGTTATAATAATCCCGGCGCGAACTGGTTAACAAAATATATAATAGTAGACATACTATTCCTGCAGATTCCTGCATTTTCATGAAAGCTAACTGCTTTTCTTCTTTTTTCAACTGTTAGCGAGAGTCATTTTGAGTCCCATTATTGATGATGAATGTATTTTATCATGTAGTACTTACGAATACTTTATGGGAGACGCAATGGAGCACACCGTCCCGACAAATTTGTAGAAACGAGACTCAAACTTGCAGCTAAGCAATTCAGTGGTTGTTAATTGGTAACTGTGGGAACAAAATAATATGCTGAGTGATCCAGTATTTGTATCTTATTTATATTTGAAAATGTATGCTCATAAATTACCAGGGATGTTATAGTCAAGTCCATCACAGGTTACTGCAAGTCCATCACAAGTCCTCCAGTCCCAATTCATTAAATGTGAGGTGTTCTGGCAAAACGGAACGAGACGGAACTGTGCACGAGGAATAATGGAGGAAACTAGGAATAATTTGTGATTTTATAAATCTTTTAGATTTATTGATATTTGTAATCTTTGTATGCCTACTAACTATTTTGTTAAGAAATAGTATGGAAGTAGTGGAATATAAAGTGTTTTCTAAGGAAAAACCATTAAACATTTTGTATATCACACAGTACAAAATTAAGACTTCAAAGGTCTTTTTCTCGACATTTTACTTTTGCAACATGTCGATAAATGCAAACTTTAAATCAGGAGTCTTAAAACCAGTTCGCGCCGGATGACGTATATAAACGCAAAAATTCCCCCAAATTCAAAACGGATGACGCATAAACACGCCAAGTTCAAGTTCGGAAATATATGTCAGCAGCGTGCAGGGCCGGAAATGCGTGGGTGTGCTTCCCGGCACTATCAGCCTGAACACGCTTCGGATCGAGTTTCGTTAAAAATAATCCCGCCCGTCGGCTCGGCGATGTTAAAATAATCCCGGCGCGAACTGGTTAACAGAATGTCGGATTGAAGCGCAACAAACAGCATTGTAAGGACAATTTTATCCTCTTTTCTAATACCTGATAACCCTCATTTCAACCTCTGCTTAGTTCTGTCTCATTTTGCCAGAACCCCTCACAAATCACAAGCTATTCAAGGAGCTTTGACCAAAGCATTCCTTTATCATTGTTCATCACGTTTACTTTGTGACTGGCTTTATGAAAAGACTTGTGACTGGACTTGTGAAGGGACTTGCAGGGACTTGAATACAACTCTGTCATTTTTTAAAATTTATTTTAGTCATTATAATCTTTGGTTTATCTTTTATTTCAAGAGCTTGCCATTTAATTTGTTTCACCTAAATGTTTGAGAATTGTATTTAAAAAACACAACGTAACATTACAACACGAGGAAAGGGCATGATGTGATTTTGCATTCAAAGCGAACATGGCCAATGTGAAAGAGGATGTGATTTTGGAGCATTTGGATGTGATTTTGAAAATCTGTTGTTAAAATCACATTCTGCGATAAATTACTGTGTCTATTTTGAATGCAAAATCACATCAGACGTGCTTCTTTCTTGTGTGACTGCAAATATAGGTACATGTAATATAAACCACCAAAAATATTTCCCACTGGTAACCAGGGTTGTAGCTAGAATTTTTTTAGTGCCGGCTGTTTTCGGGCTGAGAGCCGCGCGGTCGTACCAGCTCCAACCTCGTTACCATGGCTACGATCTTGCTGCGCCATGTTTTCCCACCATGCCTTGCGCGATCTTAACGCACTCGCGGGTCAATGTACATGTACATGTACATGTACATGTACATGTACATGTACATGTACATGTACATGTACATGTACATGTACATGTACATGTACATGTACATGTACATGTACACGTATGTACATGTACATGTACATTGTATATGTACATGTACATTTGCATGTACAGTGTAAGTACAGTGTATGTACATGTACAGTACATGTGTGTATGTACATCACCGGCTGACCATTGCAGAGCCGTAGTCTCTATCTACGGCTCTGGCCAGCACGCCCTCTATGATTGAATAAAACAAAACGACGTGACGTCGGATAGTCTGGTCCCCTGACCTAATCAACCAGAAATTAGTCAGAATATTTTGGTCTGAGAACCGGAAAACCTGCGAGCGCTCTTGTCTAGTTATGCATGCGGCCAGTACGCGTATATATACGTGCATCAGCAATTGCGGCATGGAGTATACAAATGGACACGTACGAAATTGCGATGCGATGCGATGCGATGCAGCAAAAAATACAAAATCACGATGTAATTCAGCAAAATTTGTGCCGGCCGGCAAGCTTCATTTTTACCCTGAGTGCCGGCCGGTAATGTTAAATGCCGGCTACCGCCGGCCGGCGCCGGCCAGCGTAGCTACAACCCTGCTGCTAACAATAAAATTCAACCTTGTTTTGCCTTGTTATAACCAAACATCACAACAGCTCACTCAGAAGGCTGTTTTAAAGAAATCTGTCTAACCTTTTCAGGTGTGGTAAATTTAATAGCTGCAATTTCACAAGAACTTGACTGCAGGTCACATCAGCGGGTAGTAAATTCAGAGACTTCAAACTGACACAGCACACCTATTTGACAAAATTAATGTTAAGAAACTCACGTCAAAAGGAAAATGAAGGTTTTGAAACAGATAACAGAGAGTTGTCAAACAAAAAAGTTGGAATAAAAAGAATAAGAGAAAGAGAACAGGAATCAAAATTAATAATTCCATACTGACTGCTAATGCATAACTAGGTAACTTTATCACCAACGTGCAAATGCCACAAGATCGATTTGTGTTTCAAACTGAGTTGTTTCTCAAGCATGTATGTTTATATTGTACTGCTTGTGTATCAGCTTCAGTTATCAAATGGAGTTGCTTGCTGTGCCTAGTCTCCATATTTCACCAACAGTTGTGACCTGTCCCCACAATATGAGAGTAAAGTCACACAATGTGAATTGGAGATATGGCCATCCCAAGTAAAAATATAAATGTGGTCAATTGTGAGATTTTGCCTAATTTGGAAGTCCTCTTCTACATATTCCCATTTTTTAAGTGCAATCAGATGATCAAAAACCTCTTAAATTACGCGATTTTGCGTAGTGTTTGCGTAGTTAGTGTTTGAATTAAAGTCCATCAGTGGTCTAATTAACACGGTATTAAAATATGTAAATTAGGTCTTCGTAACTGTCCCACGTTTGCGAAATTTTAATATTTTGTTGTTCATACAATAGTTCCACAAAACTCAGAATACAAGTTTCCCCAAAAACTAATCATATAATCAGCCGTGCAAAGGTTTTCTAAAGGATTTTTTTTTCATTTTTGGCTCAATTGCCATGAAAATTATCGTGAATCATATTGGAACGTGGATCCTGTTAGGCAAAAATCAATAATTAATTGTGACTAAAAAACATTGCGGCACTCTACTAATCACCTGGAATTGCTGGCTTCACTTTAATACATGTAGGTCTCACTTATTCAACAAAAAGTGATTCACAAAAGCTGAAGGGCACAATGAGGAAAACTAAATTGGCAGCTGCATAGACATATGTACGTGCAACTGAAATGTAACTTGTTAGTGTTAACAAAATATACATGTAAAATCACTATTCTCTTCTTAGTTTTTACCTCCTGGAAAATCTTTCTTGCTTCCTGGGGCTGATGCAGTACCAAATTACCCAAGGTTGCTACAGAAAATTAATAATTATCAAGAAAAAAAAAATTGAGTGTTATTTGAACAGACACCATACATTACGAATTTCTCCCATTTAAACGAATCCGAGTTAGACCTCTCTAACTCGGATAGAGCACATCCTTTTCAGAAATGAAGGCTGGCCCCAGTGGACATACTTTTAATACCCCCTTGTGGTGGTCACTGCCAAGGTAGTTATAGCCTATTGATACCATATGCCACTTGGGTAAGGATGAACTTGACTGATTTATGTGAGTTAAACAGAGTTTTGAGTTAAGAGAAGTTGTATCATTGTTATACTACTGAAGGGAATGGATTCTCGGTTTGACTTTGAGTTATCAGGGTTTGACTTATCGACTGATTTCACTGTATTATGGTTCTTTATTTTACTCTAGTTCGAGAAACTAGGAAGCCTTTTCCTAGCTGCAGCCTTATTTTCTTAACAGTTTGCCGAATTGCCATTTTTGTAAGAATTCATTTCGGATATTATAACATGGATTTAGTTCACATTAACTGGCCCATCCAGCTCCAATTAATGCACAGCCAGACGTACATGTATGTGATTTTTACAAATTCAAAATGCAAACAAGTTAATTTATTCGTTTAAAAACAACACAATCTAATAGCTAGAAAATTCATTGAAAAAAAATTAAAATTATTAGGAATTGAGAGCATCTCTTTGTACAACATTGAACATTTTATTTTATTTGCATACGCTTTGATGTTTTATATGCTGCTTTATAATTGTTTTTAGTTGTTTTTTTAGAATCCACCGTAGGCCTTCCGTTAATAAACTTGTGTTAGTGTTTGCTTTTATTGGTTAACTTAGTTGAGTGCAAATAAACAACACGTGAAGCTACAATTTCTTAACTTCCATCAGGTGACCCAGGTCCCTGTTTCAATACCTAAGTTGTTGAGCAAGTTTTTGATTTGTGAAATTGCCTCACTAGCACTTCCGCAAACTTAACATTTTGCCAAAGAAAAACCCATATCGTTGTACATGTTAGCAAAACTGCTTAATGTGTTACATGTGCTTGCATAATTAAATATGCCACACTTTGATTTTGTGTAAAGCTGCGCAAACAGTTAAAACAAATTAAACAACAATTCAATAAACATTTAGTTGAATGGGAACAAAATGCTTTTGTTATTGTTATTTTAGCGCCCTGATCATTATTCGTTGATTCCCTATACAAACACCTTGAATAATATGGATCATAAGATTGTAAAAATGGGGATAACTTAACCAACAATAAAAACATTTTGAATAGGGCCCAACAAAAAAAAAGGGGGGGGGCAATTTATATGACGCCCCCCCCCCCCCCCCCCCCCCCCCCCACATACCTACTACACTGGAGGGAAACCTGTATCAAATAACTATGAACAAAATAAGTGTGCACAAATCCTACCTGTATCAGTGCATACCATTATGATGTTATGACCTACATGTACATGTACAGTGCATGTACATTGTGTACAGTGTGGGCTATACTTATTATAATAACTGCCCTCCAGTTTCTGCAGAAACTCTCAGAGGAGTGCTTATAGCTTGACCTTAGCTGACCTAGTCCAAGCGTGGTCAGTTGGGCATTCCCCTACTGACCACCTGTTGGTGACATTGGTTGACTGTTGTCATATCACAACTGGCATGTTTTAGGAGGCATTGAGTGATTAGACTGATACTTATCCCCAGGAGAGAAAAGTTCCCATTAATCTTCTCTCCGAAAAGGATGTGGAATTTTGAGAGTTTTAAATGGGAGAAATATGACACTTTAGCCGTGTCCGAAACGAGTGTCTAGAGCTACGGTCTATGTCTACAGCTACCGGTACGTCTACGTAGGCGCTAAGGCAAATGAAATTCGGACGTGGCTACGGTAGAGCCTACGGATAGTTATTGCGCCCCAAAGCGATGCTTGAATTAGTGTTTGCAAAATTACGATGTAAGAATTTACAACAATTATCGTCTGCTAGATGTTACGCATTGTTTGTTTACAGACAGTCGAAATACCGGTACCTAATAATATTGACGTATTTGTCGATCTGTTAGTTTCAATTCTATATACTATCATTGAAAAATAAACGAAAATTTGCTCCAAAATTAACGTTAGTGCTGCCGCCATTTTGTTTTGCCTGAGCTAGACAACTTCTTTTACGGTTAGATTTTTGTGACGTTTTAGCCGTAGCTGTAGCTCTAGACGGCATTTCGGACAGCGCTACAAAATGGCCGACGTAGACAATAGACCTAGCCGTAGCTCTAGACACCCGTTTCGGACACGGCCTATGATGAGTTCTTGAACGATAGAAATGCAGTTTCACCCTTAAAACAGCGTAAAATTTCACGGAGATTTCACGGTGATTTGATGGTAAAGCTGCATTTATAGAACTCATACATGTAGTGTGAAGAGTTATAGTTCCAACTAGTATGAGTTAAAAAATGTGGAAAATGTTTAGTTTATCAAAGTTTTTAAGAATAAAATAAAAATGTAATAGCTATTTCAGTTTTTGGTTTATTGTCTTCCTAAGTTCAGTTTGAGTACAGCACCTGTTCGGAAAGTGACTTTGGGTAGCTATACATGTAGATGTAGACGAGACTGGGATTCTAAAAGGGAAAACAATTGCATACATCATATCGCATTTGGAAAATGTGACCGGCTCTATCGTAATCAGGAATAAGTCGCTGGGGGCGTTTTACGCAATCGGTCGTTGAAGTGAACGCATGGGTGAATATCGTGACCAATTCGTTTTTCTGAACATTGTATTTTTAGGAAGTGTAGTTGTCACAGATTATTGTCATTAATGTCTTGTATGTAAAAACGATCAATAAAGATGAAAATGTCCGTATGATTTTGGTCCATTTTGTTTATTTCAAAGCTGTTTTTATCGGAATGTGGATTCGGCAAATAAATATGCACCTGTCATCTTCATCAGACAAGAAGAAACACACTTGTGATGGGTATCATTAGAAAGCTTATGAAATTCCCTTTCTCACCATGCGCATATCATTTCGAGACTTATTCCTGATTTTGATGGAGCGGGTCACAAATTAACTCTTCACATGCATAGATTTCTACAAAAAAAATTGAAATAAAAAGTAGAAAACTAGGAATAACAAAGGCTACTCACCATCAATTTCAGTTATCTCTGCACAATCAACTTTGATGATGAATGGATATATGTTATTCTGAAAAAAAGAAGATAATCATAATTGAATGAGGTTTATTTATTGTTAACTCGATGTACTATAGTCTAAAGCCATGTCATTTCTAGAGAATATATTATGAGGTTTCATATCGATAAATGCCAATTATAACACCTCACCCACAGATTCTGTGTCTCGGTTAGCCAAAAGCTAGTCACATGGTATTTTTTATAAGTATAATTACTATCTTTCTGTGCAGGCCCGTACGCAGGGGGGTGTGCGACGGGTGCGTAGGCCAATGCACCCCCCCCCCCCAAAAAAAAAAATTACCCAAAAGGTCCACATTTTCCGAGGTAAATAATGGTAATTTGATGTAGAAATAACGGTACTGGCACTCAAAAAAATTTGGTTCCATTTTTGGTCCCATTAATACAAATTCGCACCCCCCATACAAAAATCCTGCGTACGGGCCTGCTGTGCACGGCCAAAAGTACTATACCCGTAGCAACCAAAGTACTGTACCCATAGCAACCAAAGTACTATACCAATGGGACGGTATTTGTGTGCAAATACATGCTGATTGAGCGTTGCGCGTATTGTTTCAAAGAGCCAGTGCTACAGAGCTGGGTTCAAACATTTTGTGAAGGGGTGATTTAAAAAATAGCAGACATTTTCCACCAATTTTGAATTTAAATTAATTTTAACTCTATTTAGATTTAAATAAAGCTGAATCTTTATTCTAAATGTTTTGAAAAATCTAGAATTGAATTTTAAGAAAATCCATTCTCGAAATGTATTCCTCAAATTCTTTTTTGAAAAAAAAATAGAATCTAATAGTTTCCTAAATCATGCACTTGACTCCAGCAGCAGACTGTGTGATTCTTGATTATTTGATTTTCAGTCAATTTGTCAGTTAATTTTTGTCATAAAATAATGTTAGGCCTTCCAATATAAAAATTATTTATGTAAATTTTGGAATGTAGATCCGTCATCAAGGTAGTCTTACACAAACCTCTTTGCCATTCCTGTGAGTGAGGCATTCTCTTTTCAGTGATTCAAGTTGTTCCGTTTCGTCCAAGTATTTTAAGGTAGATTCCTGAAGTTGCAATTCTACGTCATTGTTGTTGAGTTGATTTTGCATGCTTATCCATTCCTGTGTTTATTTTTATTGATAAATAATACAAACAAAAAGCAAAATAATTGCCTGAAAAAATAATACATGAAACAAAAACACCATTGACCGTAAGTTAAAGCACAGGGCCTAGGCCTAACCAAATTAGTATTACGATTGCGCAATTGATATGATGCTCGCTTCAACTTAGTTCAACACAAGTTCAACTATGATGCTCGCTTCAACTTAGTTCAACCATGGAGGAATAATTCCTCCATGGTTCAACACAAGTTCAACTTCAACTTAGTTGCAAGTTCAAAACTTGTTCACAACTTCCAAGTTATGCAAAACAATAGTGAAACCTTTTTTTAAGCGCTTCCTACCTAAAGGAAAATGGCTACCGAGAGACAGTTTGCAGACTTGTAAAAAGGTTGCTTTTGGCCGCTTGTTGAGAAAAAGTAAATTAACGTAGGACAATGTTGCTGCTTTTTGCTAGGGCGCCCTAGGCACTGACTGTGCGAGCAGACGAAAACGAACTTTTCACTTTTTCTTGGAAAGCGCCATTACTAGTCGGTTTCTGTCTGCATCTGTGTGCTATTGTAATTATAAGACGTCTATGTATCAGTCGTATTTACGCTGCCTGGCCTAATTGGCAGAGGGCGCCCTATTGAGAAAACAGTGCCAGCCAGAAAAAAAATTGTGTGTGTTTACAGTGTACATGTATTTCCAAATTTATCTTTTATTTTTATTACATACAATTATGTTTTTATAGGCCTGATAAAAGAACTCTTTGAGAAATGTCAGGTAAACTGAGCAAGATGCGCGTGTATACTGGCGAAAAGCTATTGTACTTTGTAGAGCAGACGGAAACGATCTAAGGGCGTTTATAAAACGGAGGCTAGAGGCTAGGCTTGGGCTAGATTTGCGGCGCCATTTTTAAGCCTCATACACAAACTGGGGGGAAATGGTTTGTCCATAAATTGGGCTAAAAGATAGGTGAAGGGTTGCCTAAGGTGAGAAACTTGAACAAGTTCAAGGAAATTCCCCAAATTAAAGATTTTTGTTGCATAAAATAATCATATCTTCTTAAAAATGTATTTTGGAGATTTCCTTGAACTTGTCTCCCATGTTAGGCAACCCTTTAACTACTTTTACGCCCAATTTATGGACACACCATTTTCCCCAGTTTTGGTTTGCTGGGCTAAATATCACAATGTTATCATTGTTCATATGATTTTCCATAAGGTTTGATGATAACTGTGCCAGTAAGCTACATGGTGAATTTGAAGCTCACCAATACTGATGATATCTGGAGACAGTGTAATGTGCGCACATTATGGGTTCAACGAAGTTGTCATTTTAGATAAGTACCATGTTTACATAATTATTCAGTCACTTATATGATTTAGAAAATGTTATTGAAGTAAGGATATGTAAGTAGAATCACCAAAATAAACTTTTCAAAAAAATAAATAATAATACATGTAATATACCCAAATATAAGAATAAATATATTACGCGGCAGGGATTAACGATTTATGCAAATTAGTCATATTTCCACCACTTGGATTTTTTTGTTTTTTAGTATGTCATTCTAGGGACCTTATTGAAGTGCACTATGGTGAAAAATATTCTATTGCAATTTGTGTGGGGTCAACACTTATTTTCCCTGGACTATAGTACACTTTGTCTAGAAGTAGGGCTTAGATTGAAATACCGCAAAATGTTATTATTTTGTTGAGCGTCATGCGCAATATTTCCAGTACGAGTATCACGTGATTCATTGTCTGAAACCAAAATAATTTGTAGCCAGCATCTAGTCGTCCAATATTGACCCTAAACTGTAATTATGGAAAGTTTTATATGACATTATTTTTAATTACGATGCCCTGTTTTCGATCTGAATGTTTAACTTTCCATGTTATGACCTTTTTGCCAAATAAACCATCAGTAATACATGACAAATCTTTGCAGAAAAGTACATTGTTATTGGCCCGACACTTATATATATATATATATATATATAATCGTTTGCACAGTCAATCAGTTTTCACGAATCAAAGTTCGATCGAGAGGTCTCTTATCCAGTCTCGTGTCGAGGCATCAGGGCTGATGAGAGTGGAGAAGGAGCCAGGTGCCTTGTGGGTAGTGCACTCGGTCACCACGTGGTGGACTGTCCAGTGTTGTAGTCGAGTCACCTATGTCGAGTCCGAGTCCGAGTCCCGAGTCACTTGGTCCGAGTCCGAGTCCGAGTCCCGAGTCACTTGGTCCGAGTCCGAGTCCGAGTCACGAGTCACTTGGTTCGAGTCCGAGTCACGAGTCACGAGTCACTTGTTTAAATAATTAAATAGTTAAAATACTAGTTCAACCAGTTCACTTAGATGACTGGATCACTATTGATCTTTCTTTTTTTAAAGTTTTACCAATACTCCTTGCCCCTTCTCCAGAATATCTTTTAATTTTTTGTTTCTTCAAAATAACAAATTATATACTGATTTAGTTATTTCATAAAGGCAGGTAGCCAACAAGTTTTATATTTTTCGCTTGCAAAATTGGCACATCGCCCTTGATTTTGAAGTTTCGAAATTTGTTTTAAAGTTGGTGTAACCAAAAGAAACAATACGAGGAACGACAGATGCCATGGTTTAAAAATTGTTGTAGCGACTAGCGAACTGACGTGACGTGCCAACCCTTGCAGAAATTTCTGTACAAATTCCTGTTTTGTTCCTGTTTGGAACATGTTTTTATCCTGTTTTTGTACCGTAAACCAGTATTAAAACATGTTTTTATCCTGTTTAGATGAAATACCAGGGAGTATTAACCTGTTTGTTTCCTATTTGTCCCCGAACAAACCTGTTTGTTTCCTGTTTTTCCTGTTTAAATCCTGTTTTTTTTCTGCTTTTAGCCGTTCCAAATACAATCGTTTCAAACATGTTTAAAAAAAACATGTTTGCAACAGGATACAAACATGTTTTATTCCTGTTTAAATTGGACGAGGGAAGCGTGTGTGGTGGATATGCGTGTGTCGACATGTGTGAAAACTGGTGCAAACAACACACAGCCATCTCAGTGCAATATACAGGCGGTGTTTTTACACGTACCAGACATGCCAGACTATGGTCAGCTTCGGTTGCGTCTATGGCTAGATCAGCGCGTAATGTTTTAACATTAAAACGAGGTAGCGATATAGCCACAGCCAGCTAAAGCCGTCATTCGGACTCCGAAGACGAATTCCCATTTCCCTGGTAATATGCATCAAGCAGTGGCTATGGTGTTAAGGTTGACAGAATACCAGCGTTAATATTGGTGTCGTGCACAATAATGCTTTTACAGAAATATATCCCAGTGTTATTATGTGTATTGAACATACACATGTACATGTACGTGCGCTGTACACTACATGGCCATAGCAACACAGTAATCACGAACACTATTACTTGCAACATCAGTGTAACTGCTTATTCCGTGTGCTAAACGTTAATATACCTCCATGTGCATGACAATCGGATCATTAGAATTGTTTTTAATATTTACAAAAAAATAAAAAAGGTATTGTTGGTGAAAATACGTGACTCGAGTCACGAGTCCTCGAGGTCAAGTCCGAGTCATGGTAGTCGAGTCCGAGTCCGAGTCCGAGTCTTTTGCCGACGTGACTCGAGTCGAGTCCGAGTCACCAAAATTGTGACTCGAGACGGACTCGAGTCCGAGTCCTGGACTCGAGTCATACAACTCTGGGACTGTCTGAGACGGGTGCCCACATGTGCAAGCTGCATCAGCTTGCATGCCCCAGCGGTGGAGGGTCTCTGCGACTCGAGCGGTGCCGGAGCGGAGACGGTTCAGCCGCACCCATTGCTTGCGTGGAAGGTCGGCACCCGGAGGGAGGGCTGTGCTGGGTGGGGGGCACGCAGACTGTAGGAGAGGGGGACCATTGTTGACGCGATCACCCCACGCCATCTCTGGGTTGTAGTCATCCGCCAGCACATTACCAGCACGTTGTCGTGAAAGTTGGTATCTTAATATTTCTACACAAAACCCCCGACACCGGGGGTTTTGTGTACAAACCTCACTAGCTTGATCATACGGTTATTTACGACCCCCATGACAGCGGCCAAACCGCAAGCCCAGAAGATGACCTTTTTTTGCTTGGACTTCTGACCGCAGTCTTATTATTGCATATACTTATAAGGTGTACAATTTCTATGTAGGGCCTACATGTACAATTTACATGCGGCTGTAGAAACTATGCACACATGCAAGATTTTACTTTGTCACTGCTTCAGGCATTGATCTATAAGACTTCTCCAACTCGTGAAGTCTAAGTTACAAGTATGTAACAATACATATGTAATTGTTATTGATTCTTTTAAAAAAATCCTTCCTTTCATAACGTACTGTAGCACAGAAGTCTAAAGAATTAGTAGGTTATTAATTGAGATAATTATTGTTCAGTTTTAGAGGTGTGGGGGAAATCTCAATGATATTTTAGAGAATTAAATCCCGAAAAATTGGGACTGATACCCGAATCCACTTGTCGGTTCATAATTGTATGATTAGTATACCTCCAAATAGGCACTTGGGGATACAATCCCATAGAGATGTACACAAACTTAAAACAGTCCTAACTTGTTTACGCTAACCCTTTTCTCTAAGATCTTCGAGATTTATGCTATTTAGACCAAAATCTGTCGTTCTAGGATTATAATAACTCCCAAATATCGTTTTAAGGGTAGCTAGACATTTAGGGAGACACTGAAATGTCTCCTATAAGTGCCACTAAAAACTAACATAACTAAAAATACTAAAAAGGAACATAATATTAATAGGTGCTAGAAATTTCGATATGAAATGTCACTGTGCTGCATCCCCATTTGTTCTTATTTCTTCATGATTATACCATAGAGAAAGAAACTTTGCAAGGTGTCAACACTTTAGAAGTTAACGAGCACGCGCCTTCAACAGCAGCTGGGGGCGAGGTTTGATAAGGAACAAAAAAGAGCTAAAGTTGCTTGACAAAATGCACACTGGAAAGTATTTAACAGACTTGATTATTATTAGTCAGTGTGTTTGTGACCATAACAAAAACCTCGATCGTGATCGTGTGAAATTTAATTTAATTGTATGGCTCATAACTCTGAGGGAATTGTACTTAAAATGCAAATACATTTTATGCTGAATTATTGATATCCATTTGAACGTAAAGGTGAGATAAAATATCGTTATTTTATATTAAAATAAATCAATTTAATAAATTTCAATATTTTGAAAATTCAGGCTATTGGAGAGTAATTTGATGAACAGTTTTTATTCATTAGGAATCCTGAAACAAATTCTATACATTAATTTAGTTTAAATAATAATGTATGTTTCTCCAAAAATTGATTGTTATTAATTCAATGTTTTGCACTAAAACTTTGATTTGTTCTTTTTGCATTGAGGATCACTGCAATTCTTACTATTTTTAGTAATAGGAACATTCGTTACCTAAGTCCGCCACAATATTGTTCAATCAAGCATATGCAGTGTTTGTGTATACACTTTTAATCATCCATCGATAAATGATGATTCGTGCAAACATAACAAACTGAGACAAGGTGAAAAGTAAAGTTTAAAATGTTCAAGAAACACATTTTGCTTTTTAAAATCTTTGTTAGAATTAATAACATTATATACACTATAACAACTGTTTTTAGCGAGTAAACACTTTTCTTGCTATCAGTTTGTAAACATGTTTAGAAGCTATACGGCAGGGATGTAGTCGAGTCCATCACAAACGGTGTTTTTTTCTGGACTATAGGCGTAATCGTGTTCTCAAAAAAAAATTAAACTTTACTTCATGTGTAGGTTAACTGAACTAGTTAGGCCAAAAAAAGGGATGCGAGATTTGTTGAAAAGGGATGCGAGTTTTAAGTGCATAAACATTGTATATAGGCACGGTAGGGCCAGGCCAAAAAAAGGATGCGAGATTTGTTGAAAAGGGATGCGAGTTTTGAGTGCATATACATTGTATATAGGCATGGTAGGGCCAGGCCAAAAAAGGGATGCGAGATTTGTTGAAAAGGGATGCGAGTTTTAAGTGCATATACATTGTATTTAGGCACAGTAGGGCCAGGCCAAAAAAAGGATGCGAGATTTGTTGAAAAGGGATGCGAGTTTTGAGTGCATAGGCACGGTAGAGCCAGGCCAAAAAAAGGGATGCGAGCTTTGTTGAAAAGAGATGCGAGTTTTAAGTGCATATACATTGTATTTAGGCACGGTAGGGCCAGGCCAAAAAAGGGATGCGAGATTTGTTGAAAAGGGATGCGAGTTTTGAGTGCATAGGCATGGTAGGGCCAGGCCAAAAAAGGGATGCGAGATTTGTTGAAAAGGGATGCGAGTTTTGAGTGCATAAACATTGTATATAGGCACAGTAGGGCCAGGCCAAAAAAGGGATGCGAGATTTGTTGAAAAGGGATGCGAGTTTTGAGTGCATAAACATTGTATATAGGCACAGTAGGGCCAGGCCAAAAAAGGGATGCGAGATTTGTTGAAAAGGGATGCGAGTTTTGAGTGCATAAACATTGTATATAGGCACGGTAGGGCCAGGCCCAAAAAGGGATGCGAGATTTGTTGAAAAGGGATGCGAGTTTTGAGTGCATAAACATTGTATATAGGCACAGTAGGGCCAGGCCAAAAAAGGGATGCGAGATTTGTTGAAAAGGGATGCGAGTTTTGAGTGCATAGGCACGGTAGGGCCAGGCCAAAAAGGGATGCGAGATTTGTTGAAAAGGGATGCGAGTTTTAAGTGCATAAACATTGTATATAGGCACAGTAGGGCCAGGCCAAAAAAGAGATGCGAGATTTGTTGAAAAGGGATGCAAGTTTTAGGTGCATAAACATTGTATATATGCACGGTAGGGCCAGGCCAAAAAAGGGATGCGAGCTTTGTAGAAAGGGGATGCGAGTTTTAAGTCGTATACATCGTAGGGCCAGGCCAAAAAAGGGATGCGAGCTTTGTAGAAAAGGGATGCGAGTTTTAAGTGCATAAACATTGTATATAGGCACAGTAGGGCCAGGCCAAAAAAGGGATGCGAGATTTGTTGAAAAGGGGTGCGAGTTTTGAGTGCATAGGCACGGTAGGGCCAGGCCAAAAAGGGATGCGAGATTTATAGAAAAGGGATGCGAGTTTTAAGTGCATACACATTGTATAGGCACGGAGCCCGGAAGGACTAGGTAAACAAAGGGATGCGAGAAAAAGGATGCGAGGTTTTAGTGCATGTACATTGTATATATAGGCACGGTAGGGCCAGGTAAAAAGAGATGCGAGATTTGTAGAAAACGGTTTTAGTTTTTATACAAAAATGTTTGATTATTCATCTTACCTCATCTTATTAAAATTTAGTCCATTTATTATTCCATGCATGCACACACTATAGACCCACTAGTTTGTCCACCAATTAATAACACGGATCTGTATGTCAGTTATATAATTTTTGATGATACAACGGGCTCGACTCGATCCAACTTCAATCGTTTTAGTTTCCTTTAAAGTCTTCCTAAGAACTTTATCATGTCACGTTTTCGAGAGGTTTTCCTTTTTTTGTATATACAATTTCCTCTCCATAGTATACGAGCAGACAAGACTTTTCTTTATCAGCTAGATTTCTCATTTTGACGAACTTAATTGGAGAATTAAGATTTACTTAATTTGAGTATTCAAATGTATTATACAAAAGTTAAATTTAGTAATTTGACTTAGCTGGGGTCAATGATAGTTTTCCGATCCATATTATTATAATCTTATTTCTCTGGTATTACAACTTTTTGGTTCATATTATTAGATTCTTGCTTTCAGTATAACATCCTATAGTTCACGGTCATTATTTTGTTCTGTGCCAAAGTCCATAGTGTGTGTGTATGGGTGCACATGTACATGTACTGTACATGGCAGTACAGTTCTCATGAGGTTGACCTGGTCCTTTCTCCAGGGGGTTGACCATGAAGTTGAACTTCCACTGACCCAGCCACTGTTGAAAGACTGAAATTCCCTGACCGCACATAAAACTGCCAGTCTGTAAACCACAAGCCCCAATATGAAGAATAAGTTAAGACAGGATTAAGGTACCAACTTTTACGAGAGTGTGTTGCTAATGCACACGAGCAGCATGGCGAGAGAAGGGTCGGCGTGATTTGAGTCGCTGATGGTCTTGACCGGGTGCAGACACGCGATGGTGGAGGAGATGGTGTTGGTTCTCCTTTGCCGTCATTACGCGGGTTTCGCGCCTGATGTCAGGTGGCGCGATTCCAGAGAGTACTGGCAGGAATGTTGTGTCCGTTGGCCGCATGCATCCGGTGATAATGCGCATGGTGTTGTTGAGATGCACGTCCAGCTTCTTGGTGTGACTGCTACGACACCACACGGGCGATGCGTACTCGGCGGCGCTGTAGACCAGGGCAAGTGCACTGGTGCGCAATGTTGATGTTTGCGCTCCCCAGCTGGAGCCTGCCAGACAGCGGAGAAGTCCATTTCTGGAGTTGACCTTCTGCTGGAGGGCGTCGAGATGGTATTTGTAGGTGAGGGAGCGATCGAGTGTCACGCCGAGGTACACCGGGTGGTTGTTGTTCGGGAGGATGGCGCCTGCCACGGAGACTGCAAGTTGGTGTTGGCTGTCGCTGTTGTTCAGGTGGAAGGCTGTCGTAGTGGTCTTGGCAACGCTTAGCTTTAGGCGCCATCTCTGCAGATATTCGTGCAGCAGCTGCATGTCCTGGTTGAGCGCGGTCTCCACAACGTCCCAGCTCCTGTTTGCGACTAGCAGGGCAAGATCGTCAGCATACCCATACTGCCGTGATGTTGTCTGGGGGATGTCGCTGATGTAGATGTTAAAGAGCGTAGGTGCGACCGTTGAGCCTTGCGGAACACCGTTGCGGAGACGTCGCAGGCGACTGACTTGGCCACTGCTGGTCCTCAATTTGAAGCTGCGGTTGGTGAGAAGCTCCATGATGAATGAGGTCAGGTGGCGGTCAGGAAGCATGCGGAGTAGCTTCAGGTGAAGACCACGGAGCCAGACAGTATCGTAGGCGGCCATAAGGTCCACTAGCACCACTCCGACTTTCTGCTGCTGTTCGTAGCCCTCCTCGATGTCATCAGTGAGGAGGGTGACCTGGTCGGTGGTTGAACGGCCGTGGCGGAAGCCAGCTTGTTGGGGAGGCAGCTGCGGGTCGATGATGGGGTTTATTCTCGTTAGGAGTAGACGCTCGAGGAGCTTCAGCGGCACGCAGAGTAGAGAGATGGACCGGTAGCTCTTTGCATCATCGGCTGGCTTCTTGGGCTTAAGGATGGCGGTGACATCGGCGCGGCGCCAGATTTTTGGGAGTTGGAGACGTGACAGGCAGTGATTCGCCTAGCCACTTCAGCATCGGAGCTCCACAGTTGATGACAAATTCTGGGGCAATCTGGTCGGGTCCTTGGGCCTTGCCGCTTTTGATCTTCTTTACTGCCGCAAACATTTCCGCCTCCGTGAACCTCCACAGAGAGTTCCGTCGCCGGCGCTTTCCCCTTGCCTTCTGGTTATGATCTCAGCATTGACCTCTCTGCTGATCTGTTTGTCCACATGCTGATGGTGGCCATTCTCGATGAGCTTGCTGGCGATTGCGTCGGCCTTGACTGGGCATGGTGGTGTCTTTCTGACGCGGCCAGTGAGGCGGTTAAATGTCTGCCAGGCTGCCCGACTGGAGTGGCTGAAGTTAATTAAGGACGTCGCAGACTCCCATCTCTCACGACGCTTTCTGTCCAGAGTCCCCATTAGTTGTTCAGTTAGCGCTGCGTTGTTATCGCCGGGTGCTGCTCCGATGAAGTCGTCGTACAGTTGTTGGCATTCATCGTCCCATGTTGGTATCAGGTTCTTACGACAGCCGCGGGGGATGGTAACTTTGGCGGCATCTAGGATTGCTGAGCACCAGGCGCCGTAGGCTAGATCAGGATTGGACGTTGGGCTTGGCAACTTGGAGGCTGCGGTATCCAGGGTGGTGGTGAACTTTTCCCAGTCTGCCTTCCGGAAATTCCATCTTTTAACAGGCCGCGTCGGTATTGAGTTGATGGTTACCGACGTCTCAACGAGTGATGGTCGGTGTTGGGACCTTGGGAATGGCGTTAGGACTGTTACGCTGGTGTTCTGCCCTCCGAGGTTGACGAACGCAAGGTCAGGGTTGGTTGTTGTGCCCCAGCGTGCAGATCGGAAGGTGCCCGGTTGTTTTGGGTCGTGCAGCAGGGTGAGGTCCGCGGAGGAGGCCCAGTCTTCGAGAGTGGTGCCATCCGGATTGGTTGCGGTGTAGCCCCAGGTCGTGCTGTGGCAGTTGAAATCGCCTGCGTATATGCATGGGCGCGGGTGCAGTGGTAGCGAATCGGGGCAGAGTGGTGTGCCCGGCGGCTTGTACACATTCGTGATGGTAACTCCTTCCACACTTGTTGTTGTCCATTCAATGCCGCCAGCGTCAGGTTGTGAGGACGCGACGGGTTGCCACTTTACCGCGCTGTGGACAAATGTGGCTATACCATGAACTCTGCTGTTTATGTGCGCAGCTAGAGCGAAGCCAGGTATCCGGAGCTTGTCAACATTCGTGGCATGGGTTTCTTGGAGCAAGATGACATTTGCTCCACTCTCCGTAGACAGATGTGTGATAACCTCGATTTTGGATTTTGAGATTCCTTCCACATTGAGTTGGAGCAGTGTGATCCCTCGCCCTATGACAACCGAGGTTGCCCGCCTTGAGAAGGGCACGGGCGAGTACTGAAAACTTTGAGATTGAGATTGGCTGGCTTGTGAAGTCATTAGCCTGCTGGATGGCAGTTACCGGGGGACGCGACGTGGACGCTGACTTCTTACAACCCCCTTTCTTTAGATTTTGAAAATTGTTGCTGCTTCAAACATTCACAACTGATGAATAGTATTTTGTCCGTATAATTGTGCATATTTTAAGGGTTATATCTAGAGAACTGTAAGCTCGATTGGGTTCAAACATATGGTTCAAACCTGGCATGTAGGTTTATATGTTATAAGAATTATTCAGTTTCTAGACCTTTTATGCCATATCTCATCAACAGAACATGCTAAATTAAATATGTTATAGGTTTGTAATAGGTCACACATATTTCGACAATTTTGTTTAAAGATGTTTAAAAATGCATATAAATACGTCCGATCGTCATGAAACTTCGTGGGATGTTAGATACTCTCACTGTATTATGTAGACTCCAAAGTTACGTATTGATGACGTCTCAGTTGTTTGTTTTTCAATGAATTTTCAACATTATAAAACAATGCTTCCAAACTTGGTACAAACTGAGACCACAGTGAAAATATGTGAAATGATGTCATGTGACTTCATTTATCTTAAAAGTAATTATCTAAAACAAATTATTCAAATATTTATTTCTAGAGAAGTTCGAGTCCGATTGGGTTGAAACATTGTCTGGGCCTAGTCGGGCATAGACGTATTCTTAAATATTTAAATAATTTTAGCATTCTTAACAACTTTCCACTCGCAAACTAATCCTATTCATGTTTATATGCAAAGAATTGAGAAAAATGTGCGACATCATTATAACATAATAAAATGTATAATGGGGAGACAAATTAGCGTAAGTTTTTAGGTAATAAGGAGACAGTGGTACTTAGGGAGACATTTCAGTGTCTAAGACGTGTCTAGCTACCCTATAAAAAAACACGATATTTGGGAGTTATTTTTGTCCTAGAACGAGAGATTTTGGTCTAAATAGCATAAATCTCGAAGATCTTATAGAGAAAAGGGTTAGGGTAAACAAGTTAGGACTGTTTTACGTTTGTGTACATCTCTATGGGATTGTCTCCCCAAGTGCCTATTTGGAGGTACATGTATAATAATACCAATTGTCATGAAACTTTGTCCCCTCGTAAAATAATGTGTTTAATGCACATAGACCTAACTAGTTTAAACTCATTAAAACAATGCGTAAAAGCCCTGTGTTCTGTTCATTGAACATACAACAACCTCAATTTTAGTTGCTTTGGCATCACTACCGAAGCAATTATTATTGGAGTTGTCAAAGGCAGAAAAACGTTTTGTTTAATTAGTTTTGTTCATTCGATTTACACAATAGTTGTTCTGACCATACACTTTGGCACTTTAGTAACTCCGTTCGACTTTGGACTTAGATTAACACCCACAGATGGTCCGAAAAGACATTTGTCACGATTGCCTTTGAAGGCGTGAAGTTGTAGAACAGATATGCAAATGTGGACATTCAAATGTATAAAGTCACTGCATCTGCTTTAAGAGCTAAATTATGAAGTTTGTGTTATCAATTTCAGGGGGGTTTTGTTGCAAAATTTTCTTAGGGTAAATGTCCCAGTCATATAGTGTTGTTCGTTTATTCCTTTGTATTTTTGGTTAACTTGATTAATTTCAAGTCAATAAATTTATTTCGGTTTGTTTTGGTATACCTAATATCAGTTACCCCTGTCTCTTATGTACCCTTTTTTTTTTGGGGGGGGGGGGGGGGTGAGGATTTTTCTAGTCACTTAACTACCCCTGTGTATTCCCCACATATTTAACCCATATTTGAAGTCATTGCATGGTTTTGGGTACAGTTTTTTGGGGGTGACGCAGTTCATGGGTTTTTGGTACACACATAGTCGAAGATATATGTGTTATAGACGTCAAGATGGCGGCATACAGTGTCAAGTTACATAAACATTAAAGGTCACGTTTTGAATCTCTGCATATATACACAAGTTTTGGTTCAATTTGGGTTATAGTATACGTATAGACTAGACTAGTCTAGCAAGCGTTTTAGACAAAACAGAACAATATGTCGTCACATGTTATACAGCCATATCAAATTCAAACTCGAACCATGCTCACACGAAGCAACTTGTGTTCGCCATATAAATTGTATCTTTCTATAATAGTACATATCAGTGGGTAGTCGGAACGGCTGACTCGACGCGAAAGCAAACGCAAATTTGTGACATCACAGCAAATGTTCGTGCTGCAAATTTGCAAATGTTGAACACATTTCAACCACGGAGAATGTTTGCAGCGAATGCTTTGTGACGTCAAATTCGTTTCGCATTCGCATGAAAAATGAGCCGGCCTTTATGAGGAGAATATTATTTTAGGATGCACCGTTACCACCAAAAATCCTATAGCGCCGCAATCGTTGGTTACCACCCATATACATGTAACGGTACATTATAAAGACTGGATAGGACGGGCGTATAATTCATCATCTCATCTAGGCGCTTGCGTCAAGTAGATCTCACGTCGCGCACTCTGCAAGTGTTCTCCATTGCTCCTTGTCAGATGCCATGCGCCATGTCAGATGCCATGCGCCATGTCTGAGGGTCCTTGATGTTGACCCCATGGTCGTCAGGTCCCTGTTAACTCGTTTCAGTCAAAATGGTTCGTTGTCCACCTCTTGGTACTTGCGGATCGCTTCTAGAAGCGCTCGTTTGGCAGCTGTTTCCTTGGGCAGTCTCATGAGATGGCCTGTCCATCTAAGACGTCTTCTGGTAATGGCAACACTCCAAGGGATTTCTACACGTCTGGCAACTTAGCGATATTACAATCTGGCCACCAAAAGAACCCCAGGGCGTCTCTGTGCAGTTTTTGACCCGTACTTAATGGAACATTTAGGCTATCAGCCTCGGTCTAAAAATTAAGTCACTGGTAATGGTATCAAATGATTAAGAAGAGTAAAGTTCATAGCGATTATTTATGGTACTTGTATATGCCCACCTAGAGTTTGAAAATGTGTGATAGCATTGTACTAGCGTGAGACATTTTGGGGGCGTTATCACTTTTGTATTTGTTTTGTTCAAAATAGCCGCCAGTATAATGCTTGTTACCGGATTAATTATGAGGTAACAAGTATATTAAAAAATTAAAGGTATGATACACCATTGGTAATTGTTTGAGTTATCAGGAATGGGTGGATTTGGGGGCTTGTATTTTATGGTAAATATCGTTTAACTGACCTGTCCAAAGTTTTATAATCATAAATGCTGAGAAAAGCCATAAAAACGGTGTTCGTTCAAACCGGCGTCGCCAAGTTGTTCTTCTGGGTTTTGTTTGTATTTTTTTTGGCGATTGCTGTCCGGCGATCGTGATTTGTTTCCATACAATAATTTTTTCGGAACAATTACAGGATATCTAGCGCAATCATTTTGCTGGATACCTACAATCCTTAATTACTTTCAAACAAGTAAGATATTTTTTAATAATTCGGTAGTAAATATTTTAGATATCTGCAAATGGTGTATCCTACCTTTAAGTATGGGGAGGGTTTAACATTAGGAAATGGGATAAGAGGAAGGAACAAAGATGGGAGATAAGATGGAAGATGGGATACAAGAATGGGACAAAACAATTAGTGTGGGTATTTTATTTTATTATTTATTTCTTATTAACCCTGGGGAAACCTTTCAGTGGATCACTGTTTTTCAAAGGTGCCCAGCAGTTACAAACATTTGAAAGTATAAAAGTACAAAATATTAAACAGTAAAAACATTAATTTTACATTAACATCGCCTTCTTCTTTTCTTCCCTTTTCCACATAAAATATTATTTAAGATATCAAGTTCTTAAATGCTGCTTAAAACTGGCTAGAGTGAGAGGTAAGGGATGTTTAATTATCACAGGGAGGTCATTAAATATATTAACCCCATGAGACGCAAATTTGCGTTTTCCTGAATTAGATTTGGATACTGGCGGAACTAGATTACCCTTTGAGACTGATCTGGTATTATAAGAGTTGGTATCAGAAACTAAGTGAAAACAGTTACAAAGTTGAGGAGGCAATCTAAATGTTAAACCTTTGTAGACTAAGGTAGTTAGGTGATAAACTCTTCTTTTACTTAGAGGTTGCCATTCAAGAGTGGATAAAAGAATATCTGTTTGGGATCTTTGTGGGACGCCCAGGATAATTCTACCAGCGCTGTTTTGGATTTTCTCAAGTTGAGTAAGGAGCACTTTTGCTGAGTTGCCCCATAGAGCAGTATCAGCGTTTTGTAAAGCAAATTTAAAGTATGCTGAGGAAGAACACTTCTGACCCTCCGGAGAATCCCAACACGCTTATTAACATTTTTTCACAAGTTTGTCTATATGTACATTCCATGTGAGGGATGGATCTAGCCAGACGCCTAGGTATTTAAATTGAGTCACATTATCAATAACAATGTTGTTAATGGTAACATATAAATTTTCCTCGTTACGGCGTAATTTTGCTTGAGTCCCAAACAGCATACTTTTGGTTTTGTTGATATTAAGAGTTAAAACATTAATCTAAAGCCATCAAAAAAGTTCATTCTGTTGATACTATCAATAGATTTAGCGCTAGTTAAAATAGCTGTATCATCAGCATATAAAAACATCTTTAAATCATGTGGTAAAATATGAGAGGACATTTTATATACATGTACAAGGTAAAAAGAGGTTGCCCTAATATAGACCCCTGTGGTACTCCATAACTCATCCAGTTAATGAAGAATAATTGTCACTAATTTTGGTCACCTATTGACGCCCATGTAGGTAAGATGAAAAGGTAAGTAAAATACCCAGAGATCATGTTTTCCAGTAAATAATCAGAAACATTAAGAAGAAATGTCTGGGTGCTGTACATAGGTCCAAAGCCTGACTGTTTGTCTGTTAAAATGTTATTTTTTTCAATATAGCCTAACAGTTGTTTATGGATGAGTTTCTCAAGTATTTGTATACAAGTATAGGAATAACAGAAATGGGCCTGTAATTGTTAACATCTTGACAATCCCCTTCTTGAAAAATAGGAGATATTCTCCTATCCCATCTTTCATCCCATCACCCACCTTTAACCCCTCCCATACTTAATTATTCCCAAAGAAATAACAAATTCAAAAATATAGGTAGCTGAGCACTACAACTTTCATAATCAGCTCACAGACTATTGAGTCTATTCTACCGGTAGGTCTGAGGATCTAAAAAAAAAGCAAGAGAGAAAGCACACATGCCAGAAAAGAAAGATTGGGACACAGGAAGCTTGCATGGGCAAGTGTTTTTGCAAGCACAAGGGTGTAGTTTCCAAGATTTGTTTATATGCTAATTTTGACCTTTGCCGTTCTAACCCTTGTTAGAAAATCTGGCCTAGAATTGACTTGAGATGGTTGATCGACGAAACAGAATCCCTGCGAATAGTGTAAATAAGCCGAATTATCACATGACTGTGAAAACTGTAAATTTAATCAGATCGCTCGAGTAATAAAAGTAGGGTTTAAATATCTTTGAACAGAATCTTAGAAAGTTGACTGACATCGCCGCTAGGCATCATTATGATCGAGTTTCCACCTCTGTCAATGGCTCCGATTCCGCATTGTCTTGTGTACGCGCATTCTGCAGTGTCAACAGAAAGTGTAACTAATCTTCCTAGAACATATCAGTTCTGTTCTTCTGTGGCTCCAAGGTGTTAGCACTTAGGACCATCTTCACTTGCAGAGCACTTATCATAGCGTGTTTCAATCTGCTTCACTGATTCCTTAACATCTTGACAATCCCCTTCTTGAAAAATAGGAGATATTCTACTCTTTTTCCAGGCCAAGGGCAGAGAACCAGTGGAGAGGCTTGAGTTCATGATGTGGTCAATGGTATCGCAGGCTAAAAAAGATTGAAGAAAAAAGTATGAAGAGGGTAAAGAATGGCAGATAGAATAGGATGATTAAACAAAGCATTAAGCGTGGGAGGGGTTAAAGATGGGGGATGAGATAGGAGGATGAAACAAAGAATAACTATGGGAAGGGTAAAGATTAGGGATGGGAGAGGAATATAGAACAAAGAATTAAGTGTGGGGAGGGTTAAAAATGGGAGATGGGATAGGAGAATGGAATACAAAATTAAATGTGGGGAGGGTAAAGATGGGAAATGAGATAGGAGGATGAAACAAATAATTAAGTATGGGAGGGGTTAAAGGTGGGTGATGGGATGGAAGATGGGATAGGAGAATAGAACAAAGAATTAAGTGTGGGGAGGGTTAAAGATGGGAGATGGGATAGGATGACTAAAAAATAATTAGGTATGGGAAGGGTAAAGATTTTAAAATGGGATAGGAGGATGGACTAAAGAATTAAGTGTGAAGAGGGTAAAGATGGGAGATGAGATGAAAGATGTGATAGGAGAATGGATCAAAGAAGGGTAAAGTAGGGGAGATGGGAGAGGATAGAAGAAATAATTAAGTATGAGAAGAGTTAAAGATCGTAGATGAGATAAGAGAATAGAACAAAGAATCAAGTGTGGGGAGAGTAAAAGTGGGAGATGGGATAGGAGGATGTAATAAATAATTAAGTATGATGATAGAAAAGATTTGAAGATGGAAAAGGAGAATGGAATAAAGAATTAAGTGTGGGTCGGGTAAAGATTGGATAGGGATAGGAGGATGGAACAAAGTATAAAAAGTATAAAAGTATAAACAAAAAAAGTATAACAAGTATAAAAAGGGTTAAGGATAAGAGATGGGACGGAACAAAGAATTATGTATGGGGAGGGTAAAGAATGGCAGATAGAATAGGAGGATTAAACAAAGAATTAGGCGTGGGAAGGGTTAAAGATGGGGGATGGGATAGGAGGATTGAACAAACAATTAAGTGTGGGAGGGTAAAGATGGGAGATGGAATAGGAGGATGAAACAAATAAATGGCATGAGTGTAAAGATTGGGAGAGGGGATAGGAGGATAAAACAACAAACTAAGTATGGGAGGGTTAAAGTTGGGAAATGGGGTAGGAGGATTGAACAAAGAGTGAGGTATGGGTGGGAGAGATGGGGGATGAGACAAGGAAGTGTTGAGAGGGTAAATTTGGGGGTTTAAGAAAGCCCCCTCCCTGGTACAGATTAAGAATACAACATGAGTGAATAACACCTACCAGTATGCAAGGCAGGGCCATGTAAGTGTCCAGTTCCAAGTTGTGAATGGTCTTCACACATGAAGTAACAGATAACTGATGTTTTTATGTGTCGGGTCTTGGTCGGGGCTGGAAAACAAACACAATTTGTTAAAGTTTATTCACGCTTTACTTTGTTTATAGTTCTGAAGATTTCCAAAATTGCTCACTTTTCAGTCATATTTAACTCCAACACCAACATGTCAAACATTCAAGACAAACTCTCCAGACCAACTATGTATATTTTTATTTTACTGTCGTCAGTTTGGAGCAGAAGTCTCTCTCATTCTAAAACAGGCATGGAGGATGATAGAAATAGATGTATGTGAATGTAAAAAGAATCTTTATAGATATTTTTTTTCAAAAATGACTGTGCACATTTTCATTCACATTAAGACATCATGGGCTACATATGGAAATTCTGCTCAGCCTCTTCACATACATGTATGTGACCTGTCACCACAAATTGAGAGTAAAGTCGCACGATGTGATTCGGAGATACGGCCATCCAAAGTCAAAATATGAAGGAGTGGTCAATTTTAAGAATTTGCCTAATTTGGAAAGCCCAAGTCCTCCTTTACATATTGCCATTTTTTGGGTGCGATCAGAAGATCGAAACCTCTTAAATTACACAATTTTGCGTAGTGTTTGCGTAGTTAGTGTTTGGATTAAAGTCTATTAGTGGTCTAATTAACACGGTAAATAAATATGCAAATCAGGGACTCGTAAGTATCCCACTTTTTCGAAATTTTGATATTTTGTTGTTTATACAATAGTTTGTATGTGTAGAAAATTTTAAAAATAAATAATGATTAGAACATAGCCGATGCTATGCTCAACCGAACCTCACTTGTCCTGTTTTGTAATCTTTTGCGTGTTTTGTTTAAGATAAAATTTTCTTACAAACACTTTTGTGAAACCCATGACTTTCTAGAGCGCTGTAAAATGTATTTATCGCAAAACCCCCAAGTGTTATGTACCATTGGAAAGCTCTCTTTCTCAAGAATTCAAAAATACCAATATTTCAATTTTCAATATTTCCGACTGTACTCTCATTTTGTGGTGACAGGCCTCATTGCCTCAGCTAATAAACAAAGAAATAACAAATTCAAAAATATAGGTAGCTGAGCACTACAACTTTCATAATCAGCTCACAGTCTATTGAGTCTATTCTACCGGTAGGTCTGAGGATCTAAAAAAGCAAGAGAAAAAGCACACATGCCAGAAAAGAAAGATTGGGACACAGGAAGCTTGCATGGGCAAGTGTTTTTGCAAGCAAAAGGGTGTAGTTTCCAAGATTTGTTTATATGCTAATTTTGACCTTTGCCGTTCTAACCCTTGTTAGAAAATCTGGCCTAGAATTGACTTGAGATGGTTGATCGACGAAACAGAATCCCTGCGAATAGTGTAAATAAGTCGAATTATCACATGACTGTGAAAACTGTAAATTTAATCAGATCGCTCGAGTAATAAAAGTAGGGTTTAAATATCTTTGAACAGAATCTTAGAAAGTTGACTGACATCGCCGCTAGGCATCATTATGATCGAGTTTCCACCTCTGTCAATGGCTCCGATTCCGCATTGTCTTGTGTACGCGCATTCTGCAGTGTCAACAGAAGGTTGTAACTAATCTTCCTAGAACAGTATATAAGTTCTTTTCCTCCTTGGCTCCAAGGTGTTAGCACTTAGGACCATCTTCACTTGCAGAGCACTTATCATAGCGTGTTTCAATCTGCTTCACTGATTCCTTAACATCTTGACAATCCCCTTCTTGAAAAATAGGAGATATTCTACTCTTTTTCCAGGCCAAGGGCAGAGAACCAGTGGAGAGGCTTGAGTTCATGATGTGGTCAATGGTATCGCAAGCTAAAAAAGATTGAAGAAAAAAGTATGAAGAGGGTAAAGAATGGCAGATAGAATAGGATGATTAAACAAAGCATTAAGCGTGGGAGGGGTTAAAGATGGGGGATGAGATAGGAGGATGAAACAAAGAATAACTATGGGAGGGGTTAAAGGTGGGTGATGGGATGGAAGATGGGATAGGAGAATAGAACAAAGAATTAAGTGTGGGGAGGGTTAAAGATGGGAGATGGGATAGGATGACTAAAAAATAATTAGGTATGGGAAGGGTAAAGATTTTAAAATGGGATAGGAGGATGGACTAAAGAATTAAGTGTGAGGAGGGTAAAGATGGGAGATGAGATGAAAGATGTGATAGGAAAATGGATCAAAGAAGGGTAAAGTAGGGGAGATGGGAGAGGATAGAAGAAATAATTAAGTATGAGAAGAGTTAAAGATCGTAGATGAGATAAGAGAATAGAACAAAGAATCAAGTGTGGGGAGAGTAAAAGTGGGAGATGGGATAGGAGGATGTAATAAATAATTAAGTATGATGATAGAAAAGATTTGAAGATGGAAAAGGAGAATGGAATAAATAATTAAGTGTGGGTCGGGTAAAGATTGGATAGGGATAGGAGGATGGAACAAAGTATAAAAAGTATAAAAGTATAAACAAAAAAAGTATAACAAGTATAAAAAGGGTTAAGGATAAGAGATGGGACGGAACAAAGAATTATGTATGGGGAGGGTAAAGAATGGCAGATAGAATAGGAGGATTAAACAAAGAATTAGGCGTGGGAAGGGTTAAAGATGGGGGATGGGATAGGAGGATTGAACAAACAATTAAGTGTGGGAGGGTAAAGATGGGAGATGGAATAGGAGGATGAAACAAATAAATGGCATGAGTGTAAAGATTGGGAGAGGGGATAGGAGGATGAAACAACAAACTAAGTATGGGAGGGTTAAAGTTGGGAAAAGGGGTAGGAGGATTGAACAAAGAATTAGGTATTGGTGGGAGAGATGGGGGATGAGACAAGGAAGTGTTGAGAGGGTAAATTTGGTGGTTTAAGAAAGCCCCCTCCCTGGTACAGATTAAGAATACAACATGAGTGAATAACACCTACCAGTATGCAAGGCAGGGCCATGTAAGTGTCCAGTTCCGAGTTGTGAATGGTCTTCACACATGAAGTAACAGATAACTGATGTTTTTATGTGTCGGGTCTTGGTCGGGGCTGAAAAACAAACACAATTTGTTAAAGTTTATTCACGCTTTACTTTGTTTATAGTTCTGAAGATTTCCAAAATTGCTCACTTTTCAGTCATATTTAACTCCAACACCAACATGTCAAACATTCAAGACAAACTCTCCAGACCAACTATGTATATTTTTATTTTACTGTCGTCAGTTTGGAGCAGAAGTCTCTCTCATTCTAAAACAGGCATGGAGGATGATAGAAATAGATGTATGTGAATGTAAAAAGAATCTTCATAGATATTTTTTTCAAAAATGACTGTGCACATTTTCATTCACATTAAGACATCATGGGCTACATATGAAAATTCTGCTCAGCCTCTTTACATACATGTATGTGACCTGTCACCCACAAATTGAGAGTAAAGTCAAACGATGTGATTCAGAGATACGGCCATCCAAAGTCAAAATATGAAGGAGTGGTCAATTTTAAGATTTTGCCTAATTTGGAAAGCCCAAGTCCTCCTTTACATATTGCCATTTTTTGGGTGCGATCAGAAGATCGAAACCTCTTAAATTACACAATTTTGCGTAGTGTTTGCGTAGTTAGTGTTTGGATTAAAGTCTATTAGTGGTCTAATTAACACGGTAAATAAATATGCAAATCAGGGACTCGTAAGTATCCCACTTTTTCGAAATTTTGATATTTTGTTGTTTATACAATAGTTTGTATGTGTAGAAAATTTTAAAAATAAATAATGATTAGAACATAGCCGATGCTATGCTCAACCGAACCTCACTTGTCCTGTTTTGTAATCTTTTGCGTGTTTTGTTTAAGATAAAATTTTCTTACAAACACTTTTGTGAAACCCATGACTTTCTGGAGCGCTGTAAAATGTATTTATCGCAAAACCCCCAAGTGTTATGTACCATTGGAAAGCTCTCTTTCTCAAGAATTCAAAAATACCAATATTTCAATTTTCAATATTTCCGACTGTACTCTCATTTTGTGGTGACAGGCCTCATTGCCTCAGCTAATAAACAAAGAAATAACAAATTCAAAAATATAGGTAGCTGAGCACTACAACTTTCATAATCAGCTCACAGTCTATTGAGTCTATTCTACCGGTAGGTCTGAGGATCTAAAAAAGCAAGAGAAAAAGCACACATGCCAGAAAAGAAAGATTGGGACACAGGAAGCTTGCATGGGCAAGTGTTTTTGCAAGCACAAGGGTGTAGTTTCCAAGATTTGTTTATATGCTAATTTTGACCTTTGCCGTTCTAACCCTTGTTAGAAAATCTGGCCTAGAATTGACTTGAGATGGTTGATCGACGAAACAGAATCCCTGCGAATAGTGTAAATAAGCCGAATTATCACATGACTGTGAAAACTGTAAATTTAACCAGATCGCTCGATTAATAAAAGTAGGGTTTAAATATCTTTGAACAGAATCTTAGAAGTTGACTGACATCGCCGCTAGGCATCATTATGATCGAGTTTCCACCTCTGTCAATAACTCTGATTCCGCATTGTCTTGTGTACGTGCATTCTGCAGTGTCAACAGAAGGTGTAACTAATCTTCCTAGAACAGTATATCAGTTCTGTTCTTCTGTGGCTCCAAGGTGTTAGCACTTAGGACCATCTTCACTTGCAGAGCACTTATCATAGCGTGTTTCAATCTGCTTCACTGATTCCTGCAACTCATGCCCAAAATTGTTACATTTTGCATGACACCCTGTGGCTGTTTTTGATGCGTGTTTCACAAAATTGTACCAAATGGGGTCACATTTTCTGCCCGACATGATGTTTTCTTGGCAACGCTCACTCAAAGTGTTGTTGTCTAGATATTTCCAATGTTAGTGTCATTGACTAGCAGTTTCCAGTGCCGACTAGGGATTTTCCTGTGAGAATTTTGCAATATTAACTAGAATTTCCTAACGGGAATTTCAACTGTTTACTGGGATTTTCTTTGTGAAAGTTTCCAATGTTTATTGGGGATTTCTTCCAGGGACAATTCATAGAGAATACCAGGTAAAGATTTTTTTAAAGGATTTAGATTTTTCAGTTCCTTAATATTTTGATTTGGGCATAATTCCAAAAAAACGTCTACAACCATGTTAGGGCTAGAATTCATGATAATTTATTAGGATTAGTGTTATTATTAAGGTAAGTATTAGGATAACTGGTATGTTTGAACAGTATTCCAGATAATTTGGGTTTTTTTAATCTAAAGAAAATATAAAAAAGAATCTGATTTAAATCACCAAATTGCCCAACCCCGAGTACTTAATTCAAAACTTGGCTTTCACTGGTTCGGTGAACTCCAGAATACCTGTCTGAACCGGGGGTTACATACTTTAGAAAAGTGTCATCTTTGGCAGCAAGGAGCATATACTACTGGCAATAAAAAAAATCAAAGATCATGTACAAAACATGATAAAAATTATAATAATTTAATAGTCTTACACTGAATTACCTCTAGGCATCTGATCCTGAGCACTCCTACAGCTCCAGAAGCAAGAAACGTTTGCACACCCAAACCGACCTGTTACAAATAACATCATGAATAAGAAACACACAACTGATATAATCATTATAAATATTGCGAGTTAAGGGTAGGATACACCATTTGCAGATATCGAAAATATTTACTACCGAATTATTAAGAAATATCTTACTTATTTGAAAGTAAATAATGATTTTAGGCATCCAGCAAAATGATTGCTCTAGATATTCTGATATTATTCCGAAAAATTGAATTTTATAAAACAAAATAAAACAAAACATAACTGCTCGACGCTGGTTGAAAACAAACGCTGTTTTTCGTGCTTTTCTCGGCATCCATGATAGTAAAACCTGGACAGGTCATTTAAACGATATTTACTATAAAATAAAACACCCCCAAATCCACCCATTCATGATAATTCAAGCAATTACAAATGGTGTATCCTACCTTTAAATAAAACGTGTACTTAATTTTTTCTGCATTACATATTTAAATCATTTTCTGTTACCTCAAATGCCAGTCGAAAACAATGCCAAGAAGCACTTGACTGCATACAAATTGGCAAGTAACAATTCACCTCTCGTCTTTAGACGCATCTTTATTGAGCTGCCCAAAATATAAACCTGTAGAGAAGACAAAAGAAATTACAGTTTTAGAGGTGGGAGAAAAACCCCAGAAGAATATTCTGGGGAAAATCCACATATAAATCAGGTAGGGACTGAAAAACCTGCTTGCTGTGTGCGGGTGGCTGACAGATATTGCCAGTCTTGCTTGTGACATGTTTACCGTCATCCATTTTGAATCCCGAAAACAATGTGAAAGGTACACGTACACCCACCCTCCGATGCGAATTTAAAACTTGATTTGAAAATAGAGTTGAAACTTGAAATAAGTCCAACATCCGCCACTAATACGTTTCGGAAACTCTTTGCTGAATATCATGACTATTTACTCTGTGCTAAAAAGTCATCGTATTGTACTAAAAATACACCTATGATACGTTGTACTTTTGTGTTTTGTGAAATGATTCATAGGACATGACACAGCTGCAACCCATAGAGATGCATTAAAGTTACGACGAGTTTCATGAAAATGGGTTAAGGCAACAAATGTAAAGTATTTTTTTACCCTAACGCCCTAGGCATTTATTTGGGGGTACAGTACATAATACTACCCAGTTCTTATAGGCGAGAGCAATAAGAGTACTGCATACAGTTTTACTCAAGTAGTATTTTGTAGTATTAGGTGACGTAATATGTTTTCATGGTCTTTAAAACCTTACATACTGGGGAACAATATTGGAAAATCTTCTCGTCAAATATGTCATCTACATGTACAGGCCGTTTTGAATACATAGCAGGGATACACAGGAAGAAGGTCCACTTCTTAAGAATGCACAATCTTGTTTCTGAAGCACTATATAATTTGCTGCTCTCTTACCTTTGTATGTCAATTAGAATGTGTTGCAGCCAATTTTTGCTTAGCCTTTGTAACACTTAAAGGCCAGGCAGTTCGTGTACATGTACATGGAGGATCTGTGAACAAAAAGGAGAAAATAATACAAGAGAGGGCATTCAGTATTAGAAAGTATAAAACAAGTTGTAAAAAGAACCAAAACGGTGCATGTTGTAAATGCACATAAGGTACCTTGAGTAATTTAGATTTCACTTCAAAAAGCAGGCCAGGCGTATTATGTACATCAACATAGGAGGACCATTCTGATCACAAGCCCAAGCTTGTTAGCCTTGGCCGGCAGTACAGTGTACCTAAAATTGGTGAAATTTGCAGATTGGTGAAAAAGACATGGGGTAGCTAGATTTAAAAAGGCGTCGAAGAATGCAGCAGATTGTTTTAAATGCAAAGAATTTGAAGAATGCATTAAATAATTCACAGAAGAATTCGGAGAAGAATTTAATGAAATAACAGAAAAATGTTGAGAAGAATTCGCTGATGTAAAGAATTGGTTGAAAAATGTTGAGAAGAATGCAAAATATCTACGTCAAAAAATGCATCGAAAAAATGTGAAGAATAAGAATGCAAAGAATACAAAGATCGCGAATAAGAAAGCAAATTAAAATTATAGAAATGCGAAGAACGCTGGGGGCGAAAAAAATACGATTGTGAAAAAGAATTTGAATGCGAAGAATGTTAAGAATTCAAATAAGAATTGAAGAATATGTAAAGGACGCATCTAAATATTGTGTCTAAGAATGCGTCTAAAAAAATACGTCTAACAATGCGTCCAAGAATGTGCAAAAGAATTCGAACACGAATTCACAGAATTTGCAGAATTAAAAAGAATTGCAGAATTTGAATTTTTTTTAAGAATGTGTCCAAAAATAGGAAGAATAAACGAATTCTAAGAATTTGAAAAAAGAATTTGAAAAATTTGCAGAATTTGTAATTCAAAGAATTTGCAAAATTTGTAATTTAAAGAAGTTACAGAATTTGCATTAGAATTTGCAAAATTCAAAGGAGAATTCACAGAATTTGAAGAATGCGTTGACGAAGAGTGGTCAAAGAAGACGTCAAAAAAGGACGTCAAAGAGTACGTCAAACTTTACGTAAAAAAGAATACGAAAAATACGAGGGAGAATTTGAAGAATTTAAAGAAATAACAATTCTAAGAACTTGCAGAACTCCGAGTGCGAAAAAGAATTTGAAAAATGTGAATTCAAAATCAAGAGTGCGTTGGATGCGAAGAATGCGTTGAAGAATTTGTTAAACAATGCATCAAAGAATACAAAGAACAATGCGAGAAATACAAGAAAAAGAATTCAACAAAGAATTCACAGAATTTGAAAAATGCGTCGAAGAAAAATGGTCAAAGAATTCAATAAAGAATTCACAGAATTTGAAAAATGCGTCGAAGAAGAATGGTCAAATGAGACGTCAAAGATTAAGTTTTAAAAAAATACGAAGAATACAAATAAGAATGCAAATAACAATTATAGGAATGCGAAGAACTCCGAGGGCAAAAAAAACACGAATGTGAAAAAGAATTCGAATAATGCAAATAATGTTAGGAATTCAAATAAGAATGTAAAGAATATGTAAAGAATGCATCTAAAGATTGTGTCTAAAAATGCGTCCAAGAATGCGTCCAATAATGTACAGAGTATTTCAAAAAATTCTAAGAATTTGAAAAATTTAAAGAACGTGTCCTACAATATGTCCAAGAATGTGTCTAAGAATGCATCTAAGAATGCAAAACAGAATGCGAAGAAGCAGAAGTCAAAGCAGAATTAACCAAATTAGAAGAATGCGCCAAAGAATACGCCAAAGAATTCGCAGATGTAAATAATTGGAAGGAATTTGTTTAAGAAAAATGCAAAGAATGAAAAAAATGCGATGAGAATTAAAAAATTTGAAGAATTCTAATTAGAATGCAAAGAAAGCAAAGAATTCAAAGAACGATGCATCAAAAAATGCGAAGAATGGAAAAAATAACAAATGTGATTAAACTGCTGTGCGTCACGAATGAACGCGTCATCCGTGGATTGTAAACAATTTGGGGGGGCCTGGCCCGGGACGTGTTTATCCGTCATCTGTTTTGAATCTTAGAAAAATTGTATATACGTCATCCGGCGCGAACTGGTTAAAGGATATATTGCAGAATGCGTGGAAAAAAGCGAAGAATTCAAAGCAGAAGAATGCGTTGAAGAATGCGCTGAAGATAAATTCAAATTAGTAAACAAATTCGGCATTCGCGGAATTCACATTAGATTTTGGAGAATTAGAATGCAAAGAATACAAAGAATGTGAATAAGAATGAAAATAACAATTCTAACAAGAAAACAAAGGGTTAGGGGGTTATGGGTTACGGTTAGAGTTAGGGGTTACGGTTAGAGTTAGGGTTAGAGTGGAGTTAGGGTTAGGCCTAGGCTTAGGGTTAGGGGGTTAGGGGTTACGGTTAGAGTTAGGGGTTACGGTTAGAGTTAGGGGTTACGGTTAGAGTTAGGGTTAGAGTGGAGTTAGGGTTAGGCTTAGGAAATGCTTTTGAGTGTGGCCTTTTACAACATAACATTGCAAAATATCCATTATGTCCATTTCACAATTAGCACCAACCGGTGATGCCCTTTTTGTACCACACCATGCCGACTTGACGTCCCCCAGGATGCACGATTTGCCCTCATTTCTGTTTGGTAGACGGTGGTTCACCGAGGTGGTCTCGAAAAAGAATTTGAAGAATGTGAATTTCAAATCAAGAGTTCGAAGGATGTAAAGAAGGCTTTAAAGAATGTGTTGAGTAATGCATCAAAGAATTTAAAGAATTCTAATTAGAATGCGAAAAAGAATGCGAAAAAGAATGCGAAAAAGAATGCGAAAGAGATTGCGAAAAAGAATGTGAAAAAGAAGAGAATGCGAAAAAAGAAAAGAATGCGAAAAAGAAAAGAATGCGGAAAAGAATAAAATGCGAAAAATTAAAGAATGCGGAAAAAACTTCTAATGTGAAAAAGTCTGCTATTAAATGCAAATACAAATTTATGCGAACACAAATTTATGCGAACACAAATTTATGCGAACACAAATGTATGCGAATACAAATGTGAATACCAATTTATGCGAATACAAATGCGAATACAAATGCGAATACAAATGCGAATACAAATGCGAATACAAATGCGAATACAAATGCGAATACAAATGCGAATACAAATGCGAATACAAATACAAATGCAAATACAAATGCAAATGCAAATGCAAATACAAATGCAAACTTCCCACAGGGGGACTTCGCGCAGGGAGACTTCTTGTCGCGGGGGGACTTGTCGCGGGGGGCTTGTTGCGGGGGGACTTGTCGCGGGGGGGACTTCCCAGGGGGACTTCCACAGTGGGACTTGCGTCGTCTTTTGCAGGGGGAGTTCCGCAGGGTGACCTCCGCAGGGTGACCTCCGCAGGGTGACCTCCGCAGGGTGACCTCCACAGAGTGACCTCCGCAGGGTGACCTCCGCAGGGTGACCTCCGCAGGGTGACCTCCGCAGGGTGACCTCCGCAGGGTGACCTCCGCAGGGTGACCTCCGCAGGGTGACCTCCGCAGGGTGACCTCCGCAGGGTGACCTCCGCAGGGTGACCTCCGCAGGGTGACCTCCGCAGGGTGACCTCCGCAGGGTGACCTCCGCAGGGTGACCTCCGCAGGTTGACCTCCGCAGGGTGACCTCCGCAGGGTGACCTCCGCAGGGTGACCTCCGCAGGGTGACCTCCGCAGGGTGACCTCCGCAGGGTGACCTCCGCAGGCTGACCTCCGCAGGGTGACCTCCGCAGGGTGACCTCCGCAGGGTGACCTCCGCAGGGTGACCTCCGCAGGGTGACTTCCGCAGGGTGACTTCCGCAGGGTGACTTCCGCAGGGAGACTTGCGTCGTCTTTTGCAGGGGGAGTTTTGCAGAAAGACTTTCGCAAGGGGACTTCCGCAGGGGAACTTCCGCAGGGGAACTTCCGCAGGGTGACTTCCACTGGGGGACTTGCGTCGTCTTTTGCAGGGGGAGTTCTGCAGAAAGACTTTCGCAAGGGGACTTTCGCAAGGGTGACTTCCGCAAGGGTGACTTCCGCAAGGGTGACTTCCGCAGGGTGACTTCCGCAGGGTGACTTCCGCAGGGTGACTTCCACAGGGGAACTTCCTCAGGGGGACTTCCACAGTGAGACTTGCGTCGTCTTTTGCAGGGGGAGTTCTGCAGAAAGACTTTCGCAAGGGGACTTCCGCAAGGTGACTTCCGCAGGGTGACTTCCGCAGGGGGATTTCCACTGGGGGACTTGCGTCGTCTTTTGCAGGGGGAGTTCTGCAGAAATACTTTTGCAAGGGGACTTCCGCAGGGTGACTTCTGCAGGGTGACTTCCACAGGGGGATTTCCACTGGGGGACTTGCGTCGTCTTTTGCAGGGGGAGTTCTGCAGAAATACTTTTGCAAGGGGACTTCCGCAGGGTGACTTCTGCAGGGTGACTTCCACAGGGGGATTTCCACTGGGGGACTTGCGTCATCTTTTGCAGGGGGAGTTCTGCAGAAAGACTTTCGCAAGGGGACTTCCGCAAGGTGACTTCCGCAGGGTGACTTCCGCAGGGGGATTTCCACTGGGGGACTTGCGTCGTCTTTTGCAGGGGGAGTTCTGCAGAAATACTTTTGCAAGGGGACTTCCGCAGGGTGACTTCTGCAGGGTGACTTCCACAGGGGGATTTCCACTGGGGGACTTGCGTCATCTTTTGCAGGGGGAGTTCTGCAGAAAGACTTTCGCAAGGGGACTTTCCCAAGGGGACTTCCGCAGGGTGACTTCCGCAGGGTGACTTCCGCAGGGTGACTTCCGCAGGGTGACTTCCACTGGGGGACTTCCGCAGGGTGACTTCCGCAGGGTGACTTCCACTGGGGGACTTCTACAGGGGGACTTCCAAAGGGGGACTTAATTGTGTCGTCTTTTGCAGGGGGAGTTCTGCAGAAAGACTTTCGCAAGGGGACTTCCGCAGAGTGACTTCCGCAGGGTGACTTCCGCAGGGGGACTTCCGCAGGGGGACTTCCGCAGGGGGACTTCCGCAGGGGGACTTCCGCAGGTGGACTTCCGCAGGGTGACTTCCGCAGGGTGACTTCCGCAGGGTGATCGACTTCCACAGGGGGACTTCCAATGGGAACTTGCGTTGTCTTTTGCAGGGGGAGTTCTGCAAAAAGACTTTCGCAAGGGGACTTTCGCAAGTGTGACTTTCGCAAGGGTGACTTTCGCAAGGGTGACTTTCGCAAGGGTGACTTTCGCAAGGGTGACTTTCGCAAGGGTGACTTTCGCAAGGGTGACTTTCGCAAGGGTGACTGCCACAAGGGTGACTGCCGCAAGGGTGACTGCCGCAAGGGTGACTGCCGCAAGGGTGACTGCCGCAGGGTGACTGCCGCAGGGTGACTTCCGCAGGGTGACATCCGCAGGGTGACTTCCGCAGGGTGACTTCCGCAGGGTGACTTCCGCAGGGTGACTTCCGCAGGGTGACTTCCGCAGGGTGACTTCCGCAGGGTGACCTCCGCAGGGTGACTTCCGCAGGGTGACTTCCGCAGGGTGACTTCCGCAGGGTGACCTCCGCAGGGTGACCTCCGCAGGGTGACCTCCGCAGGGTGACCTCCGCAGGGTGACCTCCGCAGGGTGACCTCCGCAGGGTGACCTCCGCAGGGTGACCTCCGCAGGGTGACCTCCGCAGGGTGACCTCTGCAGGGTGACCTTTGCAGGGTGACCTCTGCAGGGTGACCTCTGCAGGGTGACCTCCGCAGGGTGACTTCCGCAGGGTGACTTCCGCAGGGAGACTTGCATCGTCTTTTGCAGGGGGAGTTTTGCAGAAAGACTTTCGCAAAGGGACTTCCGCAGGAGAACTTCCGCAGGGGGACTTCCGCAGGGTGACTTAAGGGGACTTGCGTCGTCTTTTGCAGGGGGAGTTCTGCAGAAAGACTTTCGCAAGGGGACTTTCGCAAGGGGACTTCCGCAAGGGGACTTCCGCAGGGTGACTTCCGCCGACTTTTGCAGGGGGAGTTCTGCAGAAAGACTTTCGCAAGGGGACTTTCGCAAGGGGACTTCCGCAGGGTGACTTCCGCAGGGTCACTTCCGCAGGGTGACTTCCACAGGGGGACTTCCACAGGGGGACTTCCACAGTGGGACTTGGGTCGTCTTTTGCAGGGGGAGTTCTGCAGAAAGACTTCCGCAAGGGGACTTCCGCAAGGGGACTTCCGCAGGGTGACTTCCGCAGGGTGACTTCCGCAGGGGGATTTCCACTGGGGGATTTCCACTGGGGGACTTGCGTCGTCTTTTGCAGGGGGAGTTCTGCAGAAATACTTTTCGCATTGAATTCGCATTGAATCCTTGCGTCGTCTTTTGCAGGGGACTTCGCGCAGGAGGATTTCCCAAAAAGAGACTTCTCATAGGGGGACTTCCCGCAGGGGGACTTCCCGCAGGGGGACTTCCCGCAGGGGGACTTCCCGCAGGGGGACTTCCCACAGGGGGACTTCCTGCGGGGAGACTTCCCGCAGGGGTTTTTTCCGCAGTAACACGGGGGACTTTTCACAGGAAGATTTTTCACAGGGGGACTTCCCGCAGGGTTACTTCCCGCAAGGAGGCTTCCTGCAGGGGGACTTCCCGCATCTAAAAATGCGTCAAAGAATACGTCAAGGAATACGTCAAAGATGAATTCATTGAATTCGCGTTGAATTCGCATTGAATTCGCATTGAATTTCCATTGAATTTCCATTGAAATTGGCAGAGGGATTTCCAGCAGGGGGATTTCCCGTACGGGGACTTCTCGCAGGAGGACTTCACGCAGGGGGACTTCACGCAGGGGGATTTTCGAAAATCCAAAAATGCGTCAAAGAATACGTCAAAGAATACGTCAAAGAATAATTCATTGAATTCACATTGAATTCGCATTGAATTCGCATTGAATTCGCATTGAATTCGCATTGAATTCTCATTGAATTCGCATTGAATTCGCATTGAATCCGCATTGAATCCGCATTGAATCCGCATTGAATCCGCATTGAATCCGCATTGAATCCGCATTGAATTCGCATTGAATTCGCATTGAATTCGCATTGAATTTGCAATGCAAAAAATACAAAGAATTCGAATAAGAATTCGAATAAGAATTCGAATAAGAATTTGAATAAGAATTCGCATTGAATTCGCATTGAATTCGCATTGAATTCGCGTTGAATTCGCGTTGAATCCGCATTGAATCCGCATTGAATCCGCAATGAATTCGCAATCCGCATTGAATCCGCATTGAATTCGCAATCCGCATTGAATCCGCATTGAATTCGGCAGGAGAATTTCTCGCAGGGAGATTTCCCGCAGGGGGACATCTCGCAGCGGGGCTTAGGACAGGGGGACTTCCGACATTTAAAAATGCGTCGAAGAATACGTCAAAGAATAATTCATTGAATTCGCATTGAATTTGCATAATTCATTGAATTCGGCAGACGGATTTCCCACAGGGGGATTTCCCACAGGGGGACTTCTGCAGGGGGATTTTCGGCAGGGGGATTTCCGGCAGGGGGATTTCCCGCAGGGGGAATTCCTGCAGGGGATTTCCCGCAGGGGTCTTTCCCGCAGGGGATTTCCCGCAGGGGATTTCCCGCGGGAAGATTTCCCGCGTGGGAATTTTTCGCGGGGGCAGGGGGGGGGGGGAATTTGCATTGAATTTCCATTGAATTTCCATTGAAATCGGCAGAGTGATTTCCAGCAGGGGGATTTCCCGTAGGGGGACTTCCCGCAGGGGGACTTCACGCAGGGTGATTTTCAAAAATCCAAAAATGCGTCAAAGAATACGTCAAAGATTACGTCAAAGATTACGTCAAAGATTACGTCAAAGATTACGTCAAAGATTACGTCAAAGAATAATTCATTGAATTCGCATTGAATTCGCATTGAATTCGCATTGAATTCGCATTGAATTCGCATGGAATTCGCATTGAATTCGCATTGAATTCGCATTGAATTCGCATTGAATTCGCATTGAATTCGCATTGAATTCGCAATGCAAAAAATACAAAGAAATGCGAATAAGAATGCGCATTGAATTCGGCAGGGGGATTTCCCGCAGGGGGATTTCCCGCAGTGGGATTTCACGCAGTGGGATTTCCCACAGGGGGACTTCTCGCAGGCCGGGGTTCCCTTTTGCAGCGGAACTTCTCGCAGGTGGACTTCCGGCATTTAAAAATGCGTCAAAGAATAATTCATTGAATTCGCATTGAATTCGCATAATTCACTGAATTCGGCAGGAGGATTTCCCGCAGGGAGATTTCCCGCAGTAGGATTTCCCGCAAGGGGGGGTGGGCTTTCCTGCAGGGGTCTTCCCACAGGGGGACTTCCTGCAGGGGGACTTCCTGCAGAGGGACTTCCCGCGGGGGATTTCCAGCGGGGGGATTTCTGCGGGGGACTTTTCCGCAGGGGGACTTTCCTGCAGGAGATCTTTCCACAGGGGGCCTTTTCACAGGGGAATTTTTTGCAGAAGACTTCCCGCAGGGGGACTTCCCACAGCTAGGGGACTTTCCGTAGGGGGACTTCCCGCATCTAAAAATGAGTCAAATTCATTGAATTCGCATTGAATTATTCATTGAATTCGGCAGGTGAATTTTTGGCAGGTGGATTTCCCGCAGGTGGATTTCCCACGGGTGGATTTCCCACGGGGGGATTTCCCGCAGGAGGATTTCCCGCATGGAGACTTCTGGCATTTAAAAATGCGTCAAAGACTAATTCATTTAATTCAATTGAATTCGCATTGAATTATTCATTGAATTCGGCAGGTGTATTTCCCGCATGAGGATTTCCCGCAGGGGAATTTCTCGCGGGGGGGGGGGGCTTTCCTGCAGGGGGACTTCCGCATTGAATTCGCATTGAAATCGCAAGGAGATTTCTCCAGGGAGATTTCCCGGGGTGGGATTTCACGCGGGGAGATTTTCGGCAGGGGGATTTCCCGCAAGGGGATTTCCCGCAGCGGGGCTTCGGACAGGGGGACTTCCGGGATTTAAAAATGCTCTTGAATACGTCAAAGACTAATTCATTGAATTCGCATTGAATTATTCTGTAAATTCGGCAGGTGGATTTCCGGCGGGGGATTTCCCTGCAGGGGGACTTTCCTGCAGGGGAACTTTCCTGCAGGGAAACTTTTCACAGAGGAATTTCCCGCAGGGGGATTTCCCGCATTTAAAAATGCGTCAAAGAATAATTCATAGAATTCGCATAGAATTCGCATAGAATTCGCATAGAATTCGCATAGAATTCGCATAGAATTCGCATAGAATTCGCATAGAATTCGCATAGAATTCGCATAGAATTCGCATAGAATTCGCATAGAATTCGCATAGAATTCGCATAGAATTCGCATAGAATTCGCATAGAATTCGCATAGAATTCGCATAGAATTCGCATAGAATTCGCATGAAAATCGCATTGAAAATCGCATTGAAAATCGCATTGAAAATCGCATTGAAAATCGCATTGAAAATCGCATTGAAAATCGCATTGAAAATCGCATTGAAAATCGCATTGAAAATCGCATTGAAAATCGCATTGAAAATCGCATTGAAAATCGCATTGAAAATCGCATTGAAAATCGCATTGAAAATCGCATTGAAAATCGCATTGAAAATCGCATTGAAAATCGCATTGAAAATCGCTTTGAAAACCGCATTGAAAATCGCATTGAAAATCGCATTGAAAATCGCATTGAAAATCGCATTGAAAATCGCATTGAAAATCGCATTGAAAATCGCATTGAAAATCGCATTGAAAATCGCTTTGAAAACCGCCTTGAAAACCGCCTTGAAAATCGCCTTGAATTCGCAGAAGATTTCGCAAAATTTATCGATGATTGCGCCAAAGAATATGCCAAAAAGAAATAATAATTCAAAGAATTCGCAGATGTGGAGAATTTTGAAGAATGCAAAGAAAAATTCGAAGAATTCTAATTAGAATGCGGACAAAAAATGAAATCTAATGCAAAAAATACAAAGAATGCGAATAAGAATGCAAATTAAAATTAAATAAGAAGGCGAAGTACTCCAAAAGTGTAAAAAGGAATACGAAAAAAGAGAAAAAGAATTTTAAGAATTCAAAGCATGGGAATAATTCAAATAAGAATGCGAAGAATACTGTACGAGAAAAATGCATTAAAGAATGCCCAAAAGATTGCATCGTAGAATGCGTAGAAGATGGTGTCGAAGATGGTGTCGAAGAATGCGTTGAACAAGTCAAAGAATGTGTCAAAAAATACCTTAAAGAATACGACAAATACTAAAAACTAAGAATTAAACAAATTCAATTTAAACATGCATCGAAGAATACGTCTTAGAATGCATCTTAAAATGCATCTAAGAACTCGTCAAAAAATACCTCAAAAAATAATTTGCAGAAAGATTTGCAAAATTAAAAGAATTCACAAAATTAAAATAAGAATGTATCGAATAAGGATTTGAGAAATGCGAAGAATGTCTAAGAATGCAAAGAATGCGTCTAAGAATGCAAAGAATGCGTCAAAGAATGCGTCAAAGAATTGGCATAAGAATGCGCATAAGAATTGGCATAAGAATGCGCATAAGAATTGGCATAAGAATGCGCATAAGAATTGGCATAAGAATGCGCATAAGAATTGGCATAAGAATGCACATAAGAATTGGCATAAGAATGCGCATAAGAATTGGCATAAGAATGCGCATAAGAATTGGCATAAGAATGCGCATAAGAATGCGCATAAGAATTGGCATAAGAATTGGCATAAGAATTGGCATAAGAATTGGCATAAGAATTGGCATAAGAATTGGCATAAGAATTGGCATAAGAATTGGCATAAGAATTGGCATAAGAATTGGCATAAGAATTGGCATAAGAATTGGCATAAGAATTGGCATAAGAATTGGCATAAGAATTGGCATAAGAATTGGCATAAGAATTGGCATAAGAATTGGCATAAGAATTGGCATAAGAATTGGCATAAGAATTGGCATAAGAATTGGCATAAGAATTGGCATAAGAATTGGCATAAGAATTGGCATAAGAATTGGCATAAGAATTGGCATAAGAATTGGCATAAGAATTGGCATAAGAATTGGCATAAGAATTGGCACAAGAATTGGCACAAGAATTGGCAGAAGAATTGGCAGAAGAATTGGCAGAAGAATTGGCAGAAGAATTGGCAGAAGAATTGGCAGAAGAATTGGCAGAAGAATTGGCAGAAGAATTGGCAGAAGAATTGGCAGAAGAATTGGCAGAAGAATTGGCAGAAGAATTGGCAGAAGAATTGGCAGAAGAATTGGCAGAAGAATTGGCAGAAGAATTGGCAGAAGAATTGGCAGAAGAATTGGCAGAAGAATTGACAGAAGAATTGGCAGAAGAATTGGCAGAAGAATTGGCAGAAGAATTGGCAGAAGAATTGGCAGAAGAATTGGCAGAAGAATTGGCAGAAGAATTGGCAGAAGAATTGGCAGAAGAATTGGCAGAAGAATTGGCAGAAGAATTGGCAGAAGAATTGGCAGAAGAATTGGCAGAAGAATTGGCAGAAGAATTGGCAGAAGAATTGGCAGAAGAATTGGCAGAAGAATTGGCAGAAGAATTGGCAGAAGAATTGGCAGAAGAATTGGCAGAAGAATTGGCAGAAGAATTGGCAGAAGAATTGGCAGAAGAATTGGCAGAAGAATTGGCAGAAGAATTGGCAGAAGAATTGGCAGAAGAATTGGCAGAAGAATTGGCAGAAGAATTGGCAGAAGAATTGGCAGAAGAATTGGCAGAAGAATTCGCAGAAGAATTCGCAGAAGAATTCGCAGAAGAATTCGCAGAAGAATTCGCAGAAGAATTCGCAGAAGAATTCGCAGAGTGCGTCGATGAATGCGCCAAAGAATACAAAGATATCGAAGAATTTGCAGATGTGGAGAATTTTAAAAATTTTTGGAGAATGCAAAAAATTACAATAATTCTAAATAGAATGCGAAAAATAATGCAAAGAAAACTAAGAATGCGAATAAAAATGCAAATAAAAATTATAATGAGAATGTGAAGAACTTCAAAAGTGTAAAAAAGTATACGAAAAATGAGAAAAAGAAATTGAAGGTCAATGGGAAGAATTCAAAAAGGATGCTAAGAATATGCATCTAAGAATATGCATCTAAGAATGCATCTAAAAATGCATGTGTATGCGTCGAAGAAGGCAAAGAACAAGGCAAAGAACAATGCGCAGATTGAGAAGAATATTTTAAAGAATTTGCAGAAAAAATTGAAACGTTGAATACGTCAACGAATTTAAAGAGTGCATAAAATGCGTGGAAAAATGCATCGGAGAATGCTTTGGCAACATGAAATTTGTTTTTACTTTACTAGACATTAGCTAATTGAGTATGGCATAGTCTGAAAAATGTTAGCGAGGCAAGTGCAAACAAACATGGTGGTGTAATAGTGTGTGCGGTGAACGGTTCTTGCAAAGTTACAGTAGATTGACAATCATATGAATGGATGGCTCAAATTCTCCCGAAACACCAACCCGTATTTTAGGTAGGTCATGCCTTATTGCATTTTCAAGAAGAATCTTAGAATACAAAGCCTAAAACTAAAACCCTTATAGGCTAGAAGTTAATACATTTTGGTATTCTTAAATTTGTATTAATTGTTTTTGTTGATGAATTGTTCCCATATAATAATAATAATAATAATAACATAGTCTTGTATAGCGCAACATCCATCAAATTGAAGCTTAACCCTAACCCTACCTAATGCTACTTTTTACTACTACACTGTAGTAGTTAAAAGTAGTATGCAGTACTCTCACTGACTTGTGTGCAATGCCTGTAGTAATTTTTAGTATTTGGTACTTCATCCCTTATTGCACTACAAAATACTAAGTAGTATTCTGTAGTACGCAGTTCTTTAGCCCAAAGTAAGGCCTATAGTTAGGCAGCTTACCAAGATGATGGGGACATGCCGGATAAAAGCACCAAATTTGTTCCACATGCTCTCCATTACCATAGCTTTAAATTTTAGATGGGAGCCACTTCATCAAGATGGCGGATGGCGGCCATCTTGGATTTCCAAGATGGCCGCCATGTAAAACCTATAAATTTCAATATCTCGGCTTCCAAGCCACTTAGAAGGCCAATCTTGGTTTCAAATTATACATTTTCTGGGTCAAGGAATGCAATAAAGGTATTTAGAATGTCACTAGGTGACTATTTGTGCCAATACTAAATCAATCGGTTCATTCTGGCAATATATTTACACAACTCGGCTCTTAATAAAACCATGCCAGGCATGCGCAGACAAAAACAAATCAATTAATGTTTACACAAAAACTACACCCCCCATGAAGTTGTAGAATGGCTTATTTGAAAGAGGACAAGATTACCTTTCCAACGGTATTCATGTTATGGGGGTCGATGTTTGTCAAAATTCTCAGGAAAGCCTGAAAAATCTGTGACCTTTGGCTTGACCTTGAATTTCACTGTTCAGTGACTCCGATTTCCAAAAAATTATTACTCTGCCAAATAAAACTGGAAATGACCACCAACTTGCCGCAACCCTGGGCATAGTCGTCTGCAGCAATCTGACAAGTTTCAGGGCTATGGTATTGAGGGGATATGGATTTATGAGAAAAAACATTCAAAAAACCCGCCTTTTTTTGCTGCATTTTGGGTAAAAAGGTGGGGGGGGGGGCTCGCCTAAATCCATAAGTCAACAACGCTTCACCCGATCCCCACAGTTTTTGTTGATTCTAAAAGCCCTCAAATTGCTCACTGCTTTACGCGCCGGTGCGCAATCAACAACTGGCAATCCTACTTGCAGTATCCCAAAAAGTCGACCGCGCCGTTGACAAATGTGAAATTATTGACTTTACACACAAAGTAAATGGCAAGCTACCAGCTATCAAAGTTGAAGGTATTTCAGACTTGCGTGAACTGTATGAAAATCGCCTGCTTGATTTTGGTATCCGCAAGGAAATCAACAAGGTTCGCTTCAAGGAACAAGTCCTGCGGTACTTTTCCCATGCCCAGGAGCAGAGTGATGGAAAGAATTTGATACTTGTTTTCGAACAGGGTATGCAGGAAATGCTGAAGCAGGCTTTAAAGTGTGACTATGAAGGAGATGCACTGATTCTTGCCAAGGCTGCCAAAATTGTGCGGGATGATATATTCGGTTCCAATGGGTTCAACTTTAATGCCATATTCCCCTCTGAATGCCAGCAGAACTCCGTTCCCACCAATCTCAAATCCCTGGTGGCCATGATGCTGGTCGGAGCCGACCTGAAAAATCAGAGCCCTGCGGACTCCCAGGCATGCCTCACTGTCTCACAGACCATCCTGTTTAACTGTAAGAAGAGGGCCCCAACTAGCAAATCTCGACATTCATTGGAGTACGAACCACCTTTGCCCCTTTACATAGGACTAAGTGTCCACACGCAGACCAGGTCAAAGAAGTTGATTACTCAGCTATATGAGTTGGGCCTCAGTGTAAGCTATGATCGGGTTGTTAAACTTGAGAGTCAGCTGGCTACTGCCGTCTGTGAGAACATTGTGAAGAATGGAGTTGTGTGTCCTGCTCAGCTACGTAAAGGGCTCTTCACCGTGAGTGCCCTAGACAACCTTGATCATAACCCATCAAGTACCACAGCCAAAGGGTCCTTCCATGGCACAGGCATCAGTCTCTTTCAGTTCCCCTCCAAGTACAATGTGGGACACTTCCAGGATGGAATAGGCATGCCCTCGCCAGAAACAGAGAAGAATCATCGGTTGCCTGACAACTTCACCACTGTGCCAGCAGTTGCACTCATGAAGGCCAATGTGGCTGTTCCCAAGACACACAATCCGATTACAGCTGTGGAGGGACACCTGGGGGGAGCACATATGAAAGAGAAATGTTGGTTCGAGCATTCACTCAAGCTGATCGAAAAGGAGGCACTAGACAAGGGGGACGTTGTGGCCTGGTCAGATTACCACGCATCTCTACAAGACGTATCAGATGATTTACAGCCTGCTCTCTCACAGCTCTTGCCAATGTTCTATGAGAAGGCTGCTACGGCTTCCATGATCAAGCATGGGATGGATGTACAGCGCAAAGCCACACAGTTTCTGAATCCTACACAGATCCCAGTAATGGCTGTGGATGCACCACTGTACGCACTGGCCAAGTTTGTTCAGTGGAAGTGGCCTCAAACACATGGTGAGGACAAGTGTGTTGTAATGTTTGGTGGACTTCATATTGAAATGGCAATGTGGAAGACATATGGGGACTACTTGTAATCCTCTGGATGGACCACTGCACTGACTGAAGCTGGTATCGCATCCTCCGGCACAGCTGACTCCTTCCTCAAAACATCACACCTCACTAGAACAAGACATGCCCACCAAGTGACCGCTCTGGCATTGGCCAAGCTGCAGAAGGATGCCTTCTTGGACATGGTGACTGAGGGACCACATGATGAGAAGACCAAAGAAGCTTGGAGACAAGATATGATCACCAAGAGTCCAACATTCCAGTACTGGGATACCATCCTTAACATGGAAATTTTGGGTCTGATATTTGTGCGGGCCCACAGAGAACAGGATTTCCCCCATACGTGGAGTCATTGAAGGCTCTTGTCCCATGGTTCTTCGCCCTTGATCACCAGAACTATGCCAGATGGATTCCTGTTCACATCCGTGACATGGAAAGTCTGCCCACATCCATTCAGGAGGAATTTGAAGAACATGGTCATTGGGTTGTTTCCAAGACCACAAACAGATTCTCAAGCATACCGATAGACCAGGCTCATGAGCAGAATACCGATCTGGTGAAGGGTTCTGGGGGTGCAGTGGGACTCACCGAAAATCCCTCAGCATTCAAGAAGTGGATGATCGCAGGGCCTGAACAAGCACGGCTTCTTAAAGAGTTTGAGCAGCACTACATTTCAGAAGAAGACAATAAACAACAACACCATGAAGAAGGAATGTCTACACAGAAGACATTCAAAGAGCAAGCACTAGCTCTGGTGCACATCATCAGTGGGATGAGCAATCCGTTCCTAGATGATACCCCCGAACTTCTAATGCTGGACACACGAAATGTGATTGACGAGTCTGTGGTCAAGACAGTCCGCACTATAGAATCAGTGGGCAGGGATCAGTACAGCAAGTACCATAAGACAGTGATCAGCGACCGCACACGCTCCATTCACGATCCCATCAAAAAGAACTCACTGCCACTCTTCAGATGCCCAACACACAAGACCAAGACCAAGCAGGCATGGCAGATCTCGATGCTGAAGGATGATGTGGCACTCTTCTCCCGATTATATATAGTTATGCAACACCGAGAAGGGTACATGGGCGCCTTCTTTAAGTATGAAAACCATCCATACCCTCCCTCTCTATCTGACAGAGGGAAACTACGGCTGGGAAAGAAGTCAGATCTGCTTCTTGTTCTGACACAGAAGACACAGCCGGAGCCTCCAGGTAGTTTTGATGTCAAAGTACTCGACGGTGCTGCTGTGGTGCACTTCCTGTCCACTACCAACATTACCACATTCGACGAATATGCCAGTGGTGTTTTTGTTCCACACATCATGAAACACTTGGAGACCTCTGAAAGAGTTGATGTGGTCTGGGATACCTACATTACCAGCAGCATAAAAGAGTCAACAAGAGAGAAGCGAGGCAAAGGGATACGACGGAAGGTGACTGGTCAGAACAAGCTGCCAGGGAATTGGCCAGATTTCCTGCGTGACCCTATGAACAAGCAAGAACTCTTTGCCTTCCTCTCCAGTAAGATTGCATCCACTGACTGGCCAGATGGCAAGCAGGTCTTCATTCAAAATCTTAATTAATTAGGGGCACACATCCTGCAATACTTGCAAAAATGACCTTTATCAAGTTTTTATGAAACCTTACATGCTTTTCAAAGTGAAACCAACAACAGTTGGCCTCCAATTAATGTCAACTGTGACTTTTAATAATTGTAATTTTGTAAACAATAATTAGCATCCTAATTAGAATTATAATTAGGCTAATTAAGAAAATATGAAGCCAAGTAATGTTATTGTGCATTTTTTTCTGGAAAATGTAGCCAAATTTAGTATGTTGGTAATACAAAAAAGGTTTTAAGGAATTATAACACAATTGTAATTAATTAATATGGTAATTACCATAATTAAACAAAAATGAAAAATTGTTAACTTTTGATCTTGTTCACAAACTTCCGCAACAGAATTTATGGGAATAAAACAAACTATCCTAAGAGAAAGCTCCTTTAAGAAATTGTTAAAACCAAAACTTCTCAATTTCAGCTATAAACTTCAGTCAAGCAGGACAGAAACCACATGGGACAATGGGGAGGTTGTGATACATACCACATGCTAATCTGTAAACAATCTTGCTGGTCATAAACATTGAGCTCTATGGTCTGTGGGCAGCAGACTGAGTGTGAAGTAAGCTAGTCTTATCTGTGTCTAATGGGAAATCAGTGTGGCCTTGCATGGGTCTTCAACAGGCCAAGTAAACAAAAGGTGTATTGTATTTGTAGGTAAATTAAAAATGGAAAGAAAAGAAATGAAAAAAACACCTTAAAAAAACACCAACAAATACACGACTAGACATGTGTTTCTGGACAAACACAGAGCTGTTTCGATTGTCTAACGTTACTTTCAATATGTATGTGTGGTGGTCTATATGTGTGCCAAGTCTGAAGTCGATTGGATTTACACAAGTGCCAAAGATATATTAGTTGAAAAAAACGTGTACAAATCCTATGGGGAAAATTGAACCTTTAATGTGACGTCACAGGATACCCGATGATGTCATCATGATGTCATCTTAATTTTCGTCTGTAACACATCCTGGAATACTTGCATACCAAGTTTGACCCCAATCGGACCTGTACTTCCAGAGATAGAGGGTCCTAAAAACTGAACCTTTAATGTGACGTCACATGACCCCCGATGACGTCATCATGACGATTTTCTCCTTGGCCCTCCTGGAGGCGGTGGTCGAGGTGTGTGCTAAGTATCAAGTCGATCAAATTTACGAAAGTGTCAAAGTCAATAGTCTAAAGAAAAACGTGTACAAAACCTATGGGGGAAAATTGTACCTTTAACTTGACGTCACGTGACCTTGAATGACGCAATCGTGCTGAATTTCTTTCAGGATCATCTGGTGGTGGTGTTCTGAGTGTATGGCAAGTTTCAAGTCGGTCGGATTTACCAAAGTTTCAAATTCAATAGTCTGAAGAAAAACGTGTACAAAACCTATGGGAAAAAGTTCACCTTTAACGCGAAGTCACGTGACCTTGAATGACGTAATCGCGACGAATTTCTTCTAGGACCGTCTTTGGGTGGTTGTCTAAATGTATGCCAAGTCTCAAGTCGATCGGATTTACCAAAGTGTCAAAGTGTATTGGCTGAAAAAACGTGTACAAATCCTATGGGAAAAAGTCTGAAAGTGGAAAAAAAAAAAAAAAAGTTTAACGAAAACAAAAGCTGTTTCGGTGAAAAACCGAAACAGCTAATTATAACACGTTTTCTTTACACGATTTGAGTACTAAAACTACTATTTTCCAAACAAAACTAATCAGGTATCAATAAAATAAATGTAGAAAAAGAACAGAAATTGAATATTACCTTAAAAAACAACGAAAATGACCGATATTCCCAGGCCATAATTATAATCCAACAACGATCCATGCAAACACGGTGAATCCAAACAACAACGCGTGTACATCCATATAGCAAGGAACAGACGCGGCGTGCGCGCCCACGCGCACACATGCAAATGTCATTGTGTGAAAATTGCGCAACGTGGCGAGTCTGGCACCCGCACCGTTGCCGATGTGCGTATTTAGAGGCCGATCACAGACTGGCTGAACACTCGTTAATCTCTTCCCAGGACAATTTAGTAAACTCTCTTTATTTCACAGTGCCCCTCGATCTCAAGGTACGACCTATACACGAACGGATAGAGCATAAAATGGACTTTCCAATGATAATAATTATGGGGGAGGGCGTACTACCTAGGAATCTGAAGTTGTTCGCTGTTTAAGGTTTTCTTTTGTTTTAAGACCTAATTAATATTCATATCGCGTTTAGTACGCATCTGCTAGTTACAGAATCATGTTTTTGCTTTAATTTAAGACTAAAACTGTTAAAATTGATTGGGAAACGGCGATGCCCTCCCGATCTAAAAATGGAGCCTCTAATTAGCTCACTTTTGGAGCCGCGGCGAGCGGAAAATTTAAAAGGCCATTTTCGGACGACGTTTTTGCCTCAATTTGATATCATATTTTAATCAAAACTGCGGGAAAGTGTGAAAAAGTGAAAGTTTTGTATGTGCCTTGTGTGGAATTACTTGTAACTGTGTTTCCAGTGAGAAATAATTTATTTTTGACACAAAATATGAAATTTTACGTCGTTTCCACCCCCTTTTCGATCCGAGGGCGCCCTTTCGTTCCGTCCACGCAGTAGTGCCTAGTGGTGCCTCTGTCATGACCTTTCTAAAAGGTCAACGCGCGGAAAATTGTCAAGATGGCGGCGCTTAACAACAGCAACACGTGTGTCGTCAATGTCAGAACTTAATGGCTTACGACGGAGCTCTAAAGGCTGTGGCTATTTCGGAAGAATAAACCGTAGGCATAAGGCTAAATGTCATCCAAAACCGTAAAATTACGAAAGAGAAAGAAACAGCGACTGAAAAAATGGTCAGTTGGTGAAAGTGTGCTGCGCTATACGTACGTGCGTAGCTATAGCTGTACTTCGACGTTGGCATTGTTTATAAACAGTTAATGTTGGGCCGACTTTCCTCGTGCAATGTTGCCAAACTTCTTTGTTGACAAACTGCAAATTCATTGTACCTTTACCATGTTAATGTTATTAATAGTGGGGCGGATACGTGCAATATATCAAACAATTGTGAATTTTGTCATAGAAGCATGGAATTTGGCAAAGTGCCAGATACGGTCCAAAGAAAGAGTTTCAGAAATGGAGCCACCGTAAAATAATCCTGTGTGACCGCCGGCAGCCATTTTCCAAAATGGCGGCCAAACACCAAACAGATACATGGCGTGACATTGTAATGTGTATATAAAGTGTTCCAATTGTACTAAATAGTCACCATTTCATGTCATAGTACCACACAAATAATAAATAAACATTGAGTATTGTGTTCAATGACATTTTTTTATCATTATTATTGCTAATTAACAGTATAATTAACAGGAATTACTTTTAAAAAAGCCATAAAGTCAAAAAAGTCAGCTAGTCATAAAGGTATCATGTGCGAGAAATGCTTGGATCACTGCTAGGATAATATAAATGCCATGGTTCCACCATCTGTTCTCTTCAGAATGTTTAATATTTTAGTATGTTTCCTAGATTGATTAAGATAGTTTGAAATTAGTATTCATTGATGTGTGATACAGGGGGCATGTAGCCAAGGTTGGCATTATACCAGGTGCAGTGGCTGATCAACTGGGGGCAAGGGCTACATCCATGTTTTGCACCTTCTAAAAGCATTTGCTGGTGTACACATACTGATTTATAGACATTATCTAGCTACTAGGATGCAGAGAATCAGTGTCTAGCCTTATTATCGAAAATCAAAAAACGTGAAATTGATGTGCTTCATCTGAAAAGAGGGAATTCCCGAGGTGATATAAACGGGCTCCCCCCATTGTTACATCATTATAACTAAAGTGTGTATTATAATAAACAACCCAATCTCTGTCACTTAATTTAATTATGCTAATAGTGTCCTCCTGCTATCACAGCACTGTTGTCTTTATTTTCTGATGACTCCCAGTATGTTGCGATACGACACTCGATGGACGTGGTTAAGCAGGCTGTGCAGCAACTCAACCCTGATCAAGTACCGGTGATCAATGGGGACCAGCCACTACACCAACTCCAAGCAGATACAATGGAACTGGCCAGCAACCTACAGAGAAGAACACTTCATCATCATCCTGGGAGGATTGCATATTAAGATGGCTGAAATAAAAGTGCTAGGAGACTGGCTGGTAGACAGTGGTTGAATTGGGTCGATGCAGTCTTGTCCAGGCTAAGGTAGCATTATTAGGGACCGCATATTCCTTTTTTAAAGGCATCCCATGTTACTCGAACCAGACACGCACATGAAGTTACAGCGAGCAGCCTGCACATCTTGCTGAAAAAGGCCTACACCCACTACACAGATACACGGGAACATGGAGACGAACCAGAGACACTTGATGACTGGTGTGCTCAACAGAATCGAGCAATTTCACAGTTCCAGTTCTGGCACACAGGTCTACAGCTGGAGCTCCTGGTCTTGACATAATCATATTATGTCAGGTCACTGAGAACGGCAAACTTTCCCCTGTATGTAGACTTCTTAACCAAGCTTATACCATGGTTTTTCAGCCTGGACCACACCAACTATACGCGATTCACATTCACATTCGAGACGTGATAAGTCTGAGCAATGCCCATCCAGAGATCGCTTCTGAATTCAACAGCGGAAACTTCACAATTCACAAGACCTGCCGGGTGTTCTTATCCATGGCCATTGACCAAGCCCATAAACAGAACAATGCTGCTGTCAAGGCTGAAGGTGGAGCTGTTGGCCTCACCCAAACCCTTAAGGCTCTCAGACGATGGATGGTTGCTGGGCCAGAACTGGTGAGAATGACTGCAGAATTTGAAGCATCAATCGAAGGAAGGCACACAGAAACACCCTTAACAGACACGGCACCATGTGCAGACAAAGAATTCCCAGGTCTTCTTTGCTTAACATGTCACATACGTGGTTGACGTGATGTAAAAATGGGCAACTCATTCTTGGAGGAAAGCAACGACCTACTGAAACTGGACACACGAGACATCATCGACCCAGCTGTAGCAGCTTCAGTTCGGCAGGCTGAGAATATAGGACAGCAACAGTATGATACCTTCCTCGCTGATCGATTGATCGAAACAACAACATCCATTGCAGAACCAATCAAGCAGAACAAACTGCACCTGTTAAGTCGGCCTCCTGCCAAAAAGACGTCGAAAGCTCTTCCCTGAAGAATGACTGCGCACTTTTCTCACGACTCTACATTGCCTGCCAGACACGAGGTGGCAACATGGATGACTTCTTTCGTCACAAGAACCAAGCCTGTCCCCCATCAATATATCAGCTGGGACACCTAAGACTAGGTACCAAATCTGACCTGGTGGGATGTTTGGAGAAATGCGCAGAGTCCAAAAGCGATGTCCCGGATACCGATGTCATCGTCTTAGATATGGCTGTGGTTGTCAACTTCCGGAGACCCGGCGCTGCCAAGAACTTGATTATTCAGTAAAGGTCTTCTTGCCATATATTCAGGGTCAGCTACAGCATGCTAGTCGAGTGGACGTGGTCTTGGTCCAGTACTGTGACAACAGCCTGCAACCTCAGACCAGAAATAAGCGGGGAAGGGCATCAGGAGGAGAGTTTATGGATCCACGAATCTACCTGCCAACAAGGTTGAGTTGTTTGCCTTCTTGGCGAAGCACATCAGTCGCCTGGAAACTGACAAGCAGATAGTCACCACAAACGGTTCAGAAGTTCAAGGGCAGCCTTTCAGAGGATACTAGTGGTATCGCTCCATGCAACCATGAGGAGGCTAATACACGGATGATGCTGCACCTGGCAGATGTAGTCAACCATGTGTTCCAGAAGATATATTGCGCACAGTGGACACAGACCTGGTTGTCTTCGCTGTGGCAGTACAGTATCCAAACTTGCAATCCAGGAACTGTTGGTGGCATTCGGTACAGCTGCACATTTCAGGTGCATTCCTACTCACTACATCGCTGCATCTCTTGGTCCTGACAAGACCCAAGCTCTGCCATTATTCCATGCATTCACCGGGTGTGACACTGTATCTTCGTTTGTTACACAGGGCGGGAAGGCAGCCTGGGAAACTTTGAAGGTATGTGAGGAAGTGACTCCAGCATTTTTTGCTCTGTCCACAGGACCAGCACAAATAACTGAAGAGAACTTAGCTTTGCTGGAATGATTCACAATCCTGCTGTACAACCGCACCAGCAGCCTGGAGAACATAGACGAAGCTCGTCAAGAGATGTTTGCCAAGAAAGGACGTGCCAAAGCAGCCCTGGCGCAGCATACCAAGAGGGCAGTGTACCAGGGTTGACACTGCTGGGGCAAGGCTCTGGAAGTGTATGTTGACATGCCATCCCCAGCTGTCTGGGGGTGGGTTGACCCCGACAACTGGAAACCACTGTGGACCACCCTGCTTGAGGCCAGCACTTCATCTAGAGAACCCATGCACTGCGGTTGCAAGAAAGGCTGTGCAGGAAAAGGGCAAGTGCAAGAAGGCAGCATTGAAGTGCACTGCTCTGTGCCAGTGTGGTGGACGAGACTGCAATTAATGTATAGACTAAACGAACGCAAGTATAATGCGTCCTCTACCAGTTTGCAGCTCCCCGATACTGATAGGTTTAATAGTTCCACATGCATTGATAAATGGTTAACAAAATTTTACTCTCCAATAGCATGAACATGTGTTCATTATTGCTGTGTGTGTTTGTGTGTTTTGAATAGTAGCGTTTTAAGATTGTGCACGTTTGACTTTTTGCTGACTCAGCACTTATTTTCTCAACATGCAGACCTGCATATCTCACTGTCTAAATTTTAGAGACAATGTTTTAACATTCTGGAATGCTACTGTGATAAATCGGAACCTCCAAGATCCTTTCATTGCAAGATAACCCCAAATTCCCTGTGTCGCTAATGGTTTGTCACTGCCATTTTTCAAAATGGCCGCCAAGATCAACCTAGAACTATTTCGCGGTGGCTCCATTTCTTAACATGTTTTATGGGTCATAAACTACTACTGTGTCAAATGTCATGCTTCTATGAAAAAACCCACAATTGTTTCACATATCTGCCCCACTATAATGCTTGCTATTTACCCTCTGTTAACAATTTAGGTGTAAACTTAGTTCGAAAAAACCCCAAAACGGTGGCGTCCAGAAAGTTTGGCACACAATCGACCGAGTGTTCCCTAAGTCGTGGCGCAATAGTAATTCTTGGAAAATCCAAGTTTATATTTACGAACTTCTTTTACAGTTTTTCCCAATCGCTTTATTGCACTTTCCCAAACTCTTACCTCATGTTTTTAACAGCGTCTCAAAACCCCACATCGTGAATGCAATTGGCCAATCCACTATTTCTATTTCCCATTGTGTGCACACAAAATGCAAAACTCTAAACGCACTTGCCATAGCACAGATGCAATTTTCATTCTATTTTGACATTCTAGGCAAAACAGGTTGTTTTCTTCTCAACTGACTGTGTACCTTTTCTATTCGAAATACCGCAGTTGTGCATTGGGTAAATCATTGCATGCAAAATACTACGTACAGTGAGCAGTGTGTTTGTACAAAAGATAACGCCAGCACGATGGGAGTTACTGCTCTTCACTGGCTCAATTGAATAGGCCTACTACCAGAGCATAATGCTGTCCATTCCATCATACAAGGTAGAGATGATGAATGTTTAGTACTCATAACGTATATAAGGGTTCCACTGAGCGCAATAGTTCTACGTAAAATGGAGCGAGAGGCAGGTATCAACGAGCGTCGTGCAAGAGACGGTGTCCGTGTGCGTGGTAGTAGGGCAGGAGGAAGAGTGCACAGGGGACGGGGAGGCAGGGAAGGGGAGAGGGAAAGATGCAGGGGAAGAGGCAGGGGAAGAGGCAGGGGAAGAGGCAGGGGAAGGAATATGAATGTTCCAAATGAGATACGAGCATGATCACCGACCCCAAAACCAATTATCTCTACTGGACGCCATGAATGCTGGTTGTGGGGATATCTCACTCGAGGACTGCCAAGGTTGGATACGTCATGCCAGAAGGTTCATTGTATTTATTTCTTTAGTATTTGATGTGGGTAATGTGTGTACATGAGCATTACTTTATTGTTTATCGCAATAACATTTTCATCTGTTGTCCCACAGGTTTTTCCCTCGGTGCCTTCAGAGGCAACACATCAGATGCGATGTGGATGAAGTGCTTTGGCCAAACAGGGAGGAGAGAATGGATGCCCAATGAGAGTCCTGTGGAGCTTGACTACATTTGTCAGCAATGGGGCGATTGTCCCAAAAACTATACATAAATAAAGAAATAAGAAATAAAACAACAATACTACATGTACATGTATTACACAATATGTTATAAACGTAATGCATTCAAGATACACACCATCACAAATGTGTCTTTTCTTATATAGTGTGTCCATTTGTTGTTTACATTATCAGCAACACTATCAGTCTGTTCAGTTTTGATGCAACTACTTTGCCATTTGGGTGTCGGTGTTCATGCAGCAATCAGAAGGAGCTGTGCATTTGGTTACATTGATGTAGCAATCGACTGACTTAGTGTATTTTGACGCCTGTTGTTAGCATTTTGATTGTTTTATTTGCTTTTGCACGGGTGGTACAGTGTTGTGAGAAATACTTTCAGTGTTTTGGGGATTGCATTTTGAGTTTTGAGAAAGAGGTTACTGTCTCGGGAAGTGCATCAAAGCAACTGAGAAAAACTGTAATAGTAAATGTCATTTATGACCCATGTAAGGTTTCAGTTAATAAAAGGGTGAAAGATACTAGATTTCACAGGCGTCTACATTTAATGGGACACTATTTAAAACTGGTTGGTTTTTAAATTAACATTGCAGGATCAGGAATGTTGAGGTTTAACGTCCATATAGTAATTATGTGAACAAAGTGCTTGTGTGTAAAGCCCCAAATTTATATTTGATGTCCAAAAAAAAATTAAAAAAAAAAAAAAATATTGCTTGTATGAATTGGCCCCAGAATTTGTTTACTGTATG